>CAJNOP010000025.1:1638696-1693237 GCA_905250075.1 Rotaria sp. Silwood1
AGCAACTAACGATGTGATCAGCGGACTGATGACTGCACTTGGAGATGAGAATGTTAGAAACAGTGCATGTTACGCTCTTGCAAACATTGGTGAAAAAGCAGCAATTAACGATGTGATCAACGGACTGATGACTGTACTTGGAGATGAGAAGCATCATGTCAGAGTAAGCGCATGTCGAGTTCTTGAAAATATGGGTAAAAAAGCAGCAACTAATGATGTGATCAACGGACTGGTGACTGCACTTAGAGATGAGGATGAGGATGTTAGAAACAGTGCATGTTACGTTCTTGCAAACATGGGTGAAACAGCAGCAACTAACGATGTGATCAACGGACTGATGACTGCACTTGGAGATGAGAAGCATCAAGTCAGAGGAAGCGCATGTTACGCTCTTGGAAACATTGGTGAAAAAGCAGCAACTAACGATGTGATCAGCGGACTGATGACTGCACTTGGGGATGAGAAGCATCATGTCAGAGTAAGCGCATGTTACGCTCTTGCAAATATTGGTGAAAAAGCAGCAACTAACGATGTGATCAATGGACTGATGACTGCACTTGGGGATGAGAAGCATCATGTCAGAGTAAGCGCATGTCGAGTTCTTAGAAATATGGGTAAAAAAGCAGTAACAAATGATGTGATCAACGGACTGATGATTGCACTTGAGGATGAGGATGAACATGTTAGAACAAGTGCATATGAAGCCCTTGGAAACATGGGTGAAAAAGCAGCAACTAACGATGTGATCAACGGACTGATGACTGCACTTGGAGATGAGAAGCATCATGTCAGAGTAAGCGCATGTCGAGTTTTTGGAAATATGGGTAAAAAAGCAGCAACTAATGATGTGATCAACGGATTGATGACTGCACTTGGAGATGAGGATGAATTTGTTAGAAACAGTGCATGTGAAGCTCTTGGAAACATGGGTGAAAAAGCAGCAACTAACGATGTCATCAACGGGATCTTGAATGTACTTGATGGTTCAAGTTATAACTCTGCATTTGTTGCTAGCACTGCGCTTGTAAACATGCTCCACTTTTCATCAGCAATGATGAAATTACACACAAACACTATTAAGAAACTCTCTTTCCAGATGGAACGCGGTCATTTGAAAAACCTTAGGTTTATTTCGTTAGACCATTTCGTCAAAGTTTTTTTTGATAAAAAAGAATCTGCTTGGCTTCCTGTTATAACTCGTGTCGCGTTGTTGGGGGGAAATTCTATTACTGTTAACGGTAAGACCATTGTGTTGTTTGGTAGTAAACAACCCATAGAATTGCAAGTTGTCAGCAAAGAATTACGTGAACAATTCGTGGAAGCGTTTACTTCTCAACTCAGAAGGCTTCAATCGTCTTTTGAAGCTGTCATCGAATCCGAAAATGTAGTCCGTCTTCAACAATAAAATTGAAAAGCGTCCGTCGATTATTATGAATATGTACTCTGGTTTACTTGTAATGAAGCATTAGTGACATTTGATTTTATGTAACTACATTTGGTTTTGCTTTCACTGACTACTTCTTGTCTTTTTATTATCACTTATATTCGTGAGTTTTTGTGAATCTTTTTTATTTTTTCTAAAATGATATACCGTAACCATTGACGATATTTGAAAAAAATGTAATGGATCCAACAGAAGCATAGGCCGTGAGTGAGCTTCATATCGTCACCGTCACCCATACCTTCATTCCCACACTGACATATTCACAACTAGACACGCACACCTCCATCCTACAACGAAATATATACTTGTGTGACACTGTTCCAGGTAGGCAGTTCAGTAACATTCTTTTGATTCAAACATCGTCTGAGCCGACAAAAGCCATTCATTGTAAGGGTGAATGTGGGGTGTGCGATATGGAGTGTCGGTGTAGGTGGGTGTGGGTGAGTGTGGATGTGGGGTGTAGGTGGGCGTGGTTGAGCGTGGGTGGGTGTGGGTCAGACTTGGGTACGGTTCGAGTTTTCGAAAAATGAATCGAACCGATCTGAACCGAAATTTAAAATAAGCTGAGAAATGCATTGAAAAAATGTTTTTCGATAGGCTCAATTCGTGTTTTTCGGAAACCAAACCAGAGATGTCCACCGCGGCTGAAAATCTGCCGCTGCCGCGCCGCGGCCTTAGAATAAAAAAGTTGCCGCACCGCAGCCGCGCCGCGACGGTTTATAAAAAATGTTGCCGCGGCGCTGCCGCGCCGCGATGGCTTATAAAAAAAGCGTTGCCGCGCCGCTGCCGCGATGAATTATAAAATAAACGTGCCGCCGCCGCGCCGCTGCCGCGGCGGTTTACAAAAAAGTGTTTCTAATTTCACTGCTGCGACTATATTTGACCAGAGATATTGGTACTAGTCCATCAGATTCATTCAGTCTCGGGGTGTTTCATTTGTAAACCCTGAAATTCTATTAAATTCATGCAGTTTTTCAATGTTCCCCAAAAAAATCCTGCCGCTGCCGCGCCGCTGCCGCGATGGTCTTTTAAAAAACCTGCCGCTGCCGCCACAGGCCATCGCGGCAGCGGCGCGGCAGCGGCAGCGGCAGCGCCGCGATGGACATCTCTGAACCAAACCGAACCGAAACCGAAAAGTCGTAAACCGAACCGAACTGAAGCCGAGGTCGGTTTGAAAGGTTGTGAACCGAGCCGTGTCCATCTCTGGTGTGGGTGAGTGTGGGTGGGTATGGTTGTGGATTTGGGCATCTAACGTGAACCTTGTCTTCAGTGCCACCTGCACCCACACTCGATATCCAGATCCTTCTCTAATTGTACTTCAAGTGTTTGTATTGTAAAAGTATTTGATGTTAGTAATTTAGAGCAGATAACTCAGTTATTCTGTTCAAATTTGCTTTTTGTTTGATAAATTTTCCTTTTGATACGTTTTGCATAATTAATAAATATAATCTTCAAAAATATTCTTGTTAAATATTTATTTGTATGAACTATAAAATTATGCTATAAATTGAAAAAGAACCGGGATATTTTCGAAGATTTGAGTTTATTTACTTTTATTCAATGTAACATCTTGACATTATCTATAACTAAGCTTTGTAGAATAAAATCAACAATTAGAACATATATTGAAATAAATATTACAAGAAGAGGTAAAGCTGGCATTCGGTATTCTTTCCAAAGAGATCCAATCCAATCTGTGAGCATAATACCAATTTGAAAGTTGATAATGAAACCAAAAAGTACACATATTTGTAGTGTTGTTGATGATATTGGTGATAATGTCCATAGAAGAAGCAGATTGTATAACAAAAAATCACCGTCTCCCAAAGCTTTGTAACCTTTAATCGCATCTATTTCATCTTCAATGTCATGAGTATAATAGCAAAAGATCGAAAATGTTGGATATGTCGACATTCCATAACTCATAGAAGTATTTTTCATCAAATTACGGAATCGACCATGAATATGCAAACAAGCAAAGCTATATAAAAAACCAAACAGATAAAATATATAATCGAAAAAAACGAAGCCCTTATTTTTTCTCAAAAGCATGAGAAACAAATCTTTTAATAATAATAAATAATCAGTCGTTATCAGAGATGTTGGTCGCTGTTTTTTTTTGACTCGATCGGTCGGAGGTCGAACCCGACCCGCTTGATGGGTTGAATTTTTTTCTTCGACCCATGGGCTGCCCTACGGGTTGAAGATTTATCAACCTGTCACAGGCTGCTCGTAGGCTAACCCGAAGGTTAATACAAACTTTACCAGCTTATTTTTTTACTGGTATGTTGGGATTTTTATTTATTAGTGGAATTGAGGTTTTATAATTTCAATATTATCTTTGATTTTTGAGTAGAGACATAAGTATTTAAAAAGTTGAACTAAAGTTCGGAAGAAAAAACAGTAACATAAAAGTTGCAGAACGTGATCATGAAAAAAAAATTAATAAAGCAGATACTATTTGAGGGTGTTTTGGGTTGTTGCTCTTATTCTCACCCACATCCCATAAACGAACATGGAGAGAAAAGTACATGCATAGCAGATAATCCAAAAGGTCTGTGATGGTTTTGTTTTTGATAGATTGCTGTAATGGAATATCGTACACTTATTTTGGTCATCCGAAATAACGAATTGCATGATGTAAAAATTCATGACGGAACTTGATTAAAATTTTTTTATTCAATATTACAAATATTCAAAAATCAAAAGTCTGAAAAACTCTCGTGCAACTTTAGTTATAATATTTCTACCCAAATATATCTCTTTAAACTGTTTTATTATTCACTCTCGGACTTTTCAAACATTGTTTATGTACATTTGTGCATTACAATAAAGGCTTTCGTTTAATGTTGAAATGATTGATCTAGCATATAAGAGAATAGTTAGTAGACGATGTGGGTAGAACATAGTATTTTATGCTTTTGGAGTTTACAAAATCAAAAAGTTGCGTGATTGAATGTGTCATGTAGAAAACTTCCGTTGTGCTCCAAATAAGGCTGTTTGGCAGAAGACTCTATAGTCTTCCTTTATCGTACAAAATATATAGCTTCTGACAATCTCTCTTTCGAAATAGACTTCCGTTTTTCCACTGCAATTGACAGAGATGAAAACCACTGTTACTAGAGAACATCGTAAAAAACGTTTATTTTGACTGTTATAAAACATATATAGGGATTTTGTATTCTTTTTTACAGTAACAATGACATGTATCTAAATTATGCAATTTAAATTCATCGATTAAATATATAATCGATTTAATGAATTCAATGCAATCTCTTGTGCGTGCAAAACAATAGTGGAAATTTTCTGAAGCTTTTTGCTTTAAAATATTTCTGATTTTCGAAAAAAATTAATCGAATTCTTTCATCAAATTTTTGCACTAGACATTTCTCTTTTTGAAAGACAAAATCAAGTTTTTAAAGCGCTCAATCATGGTACTAGATTGAAGGTCAAATCAACAGAGAAATTTTGTGGCATTCGTCATGTGAACCTGCTTTCAAATAAATAGATGAATGACTAGAACTACTACGTAAGGAAAAAAATTGTCAAATGAATCTGGGTGCTGAAGAACGAAAGAAATAGTAGTAAATAGGTCACTAGAAGAGCGAAGAAATTGTGTGAATAGTAAACATAAACCTAGATGCAAGGAAAGAATGAAATACAAAGTTTGTAAACGGATCGAACCTGGTTGAACTAGCGAGTATACGGAAAAATATAATCTGACCCGCGAAACCCGTAAGCTCGTGACCCGTCAACATCTCTGATCGCTATTGCTATATACTAATATCATAGTTTTTAGAATATATTTCGAAATACATAAATATTTACTTATATGCCAGCAAAAGAAGCAAACCATATCAGAACAAGATGAATTAAAAGAAAATAGCGAAGAAACAGATTGTAAAACATAAATGCTTCAATAGCCGTTAATCTACATATTGATGTTTGATAAAGAATTAGAAAAGGATATGAAAGTTTATGAAAACACCATTGAAATATCAGATAACTGAATTGCCATACAAGAAAAGAAATAGTAAATATATCTACTGAATACCAAAAGTGAAAACTATCGTACCATCGAGCTAACAACCATACATTGAACACCGATAAAATTCTCAATAGTAATCGAAATATTATTTTAGAACCGTAATATCATATCAGTGCGATAAAGAAAAATGGGCAATTAACCAAGATTAACAAATTTAGTTTGTCATTTGTACTTCTAGATCAATAAACTGGAACTAGTAGCTATTATTATCCGCATAACATTGTTCATTCTTTTTATTTTTATAATCGTTTCAGAAGATAATTATTTGTGACAAGAGGAGTTGTATTTGTTGATATGAATTTTAGTCTAAATTTTCTTTGAAGTATTTGTTAATATTCTTCGCATTACAGTAATAATTTTTTTCTTGTTTATTCCATCTGTTTATTCAAGAACCAATAAGGTCGAACGAAAAATACTCATTCAATGAAACAGAGAAAGTTAGTTATGTGTGTCTTCCTGTTGTATGGATGGTTATAGTTATGATCGAACAAAAAATATTTAGTCTATGATTGCATCCGCTTGCACTATCAAATGAATGCCTAAATAAGCAACATTAAAACGCTGAGAGTAGAACTCATTTTGAAACGATCGTATATACAGAATATGAAGGATTTTATTGATACTTTATGTGTGATGTTAAATTGTTTTGATCAACTTAAATGAGAAAGTTGTTTTGAATGACGTCTTGCATTTGCATTGTTCTCAAGCAAAATTGATTGTACTTTTGTCAATCAGCACTATTTTATAGTTTCTATTCTTTATATAAAACACATATTACACAAAAAGTAAGTATATAGTTAAGTATACATTCTGGTTTAATACATTTCTATCATAGTTTTATTCTGGTGTTTCCATTCGAACCTCATATTATATAACACTTCTAATTTATTGAAAGATCTGCGTCAGACGAAATTAATAAATCTATCTATACCCTGAAACTGATGAATGTGCGACGTAGACTTTTGTTGATAACAACAGTTAACCAGATGTTTTAACTAAAATTTTTAACTTGAGTGAAATATTCGTTCTGAAAAATACCATTAATTGCAATAATAAGATAAGAAAAGAGTATGTGTGTGTATCCTCTTATCATCCACACCCACACCAACAAGGAAGCCATAGAAACCAAAACCCTTTTGACGTTTTTCTAGTATCACTAAGGGCTATATATGAGCAAAATATCACGTCAAAAGTGGAGCTTCATCTGGAGGTGTTCCCTCGTAAACACTTATTGGTATGTGGTAAATAAATGTAACGTTGTTACGAAGACCTGATTCTTGGTACTGTGTCTAGTTTATATAATAGAACAATTATTTCAATAATACAAACATCAGATAGCGGTTGCATAGAATTCAAACTTGATTTTGACTTTTGGTGTACTTGTCGAATGATGAATCTCTCCAAATATCTTTAATTTTTGTTATGTTTTCGATTTTTCTGGTTATTATTAAATTTAATGATGGTAATCCATACGTATTCTACGTGTTTTCAAACAAGAAAGAATTTATAAAAAAAATTGATGGCAGACATTTACAGTTGCTAGTGCTTTTTAGGTTTTGTCTTTCTTCTTTGTATGTGTGTCCAGGCATATTTATTCATGTTAAAAAAATAGAAAAAAATACTAGCTAGGAAAAGAACTTACTAGTAGGAACATTGAAACAAATATTCTCAGTTCAAAGCTCCGGAGCATGTTTCGAAAATGTAGCAGAACTATAGTTTACTGCAGTAAAAAATTTTAAGTCTCACAGAGACTTAAGAAATCTTCTTAGAAGTTAAAACAACCAATTCAAACAAACATACACTGAATGAAAAGCATAAACAAAAAATCGATCTAGTTTTCGTTCGCGATTTGCTGTTGTACGCATTAACAAGCAAAGAAAATGATTTCATAAAGGAATGAGAAATCCAAAACCGATTATACAATGTGAAAATTCCTCTTCAGACTCTCTAGAAAACCGTCTTTTTGGAAGAAGTTTTTTTGAGTTCCGACCTAGCTGAAAACTTCAGTCTATATGCGATTCGTGTCTTAGAGTCTATCCTGAAGTTTTTAGACTTTTTCTCATATGATTAGAGAGATATTCACTAATTCTTTTCTAAAAAAAAATATAATTCTTGTAAAGAATAAAAGGTGGATACGTCTTATTTCGACAGAAATAGTTCATATACGTTATGAATTTCCTAATCACTCATGATAATCATAATCTCGATTCACACTTATCATAAAACCCGATATCAATGATAAAATAGTAATATGTTCGTTTTTGGACGTTGTTCAACCTTGGGTCATCATGTAACTGAATAGCTTATACACATTTCTATCTTTATAATGATGAAACATATACATGTGGTGCCTCTACTAATGTCCGATTAGTCAGTCAATATGGCCATTCTTTAATCTATATAATCATCGATATACTACTTTTTTTCAGTTCAGATTTCCCATTCACTATCAAATCTTCTGATGTGTTAGTTAATCATGTCATCTTATCGTCGACATATTGCATCAAATCAATTAGAAATTTGTATTGGTAATGTTAGTTATCAAACCGAACCTCATACTTTATTGTGAGAATCATGATTTTCTATATTCAGTAAAAATATTTTTGAATATTTTTCTAGAACTTATTTTGAACAATTTGGTACTATAGATCATTACAATTTCACTTCACCAGATGGCGGTGGTTATGTTTTTATTACCTATATCAATCGTAAAAGTATTGATCGATGTTTAGCTAGTCGTCCACATCGACTTGATGGTCAACATTTGTAAATATTTTCATATGTATAAATTTTTTAATTAAATTGTTTCTTTTTTTTTTCTCTTCTTAATTAATTTAGATATGTTAAACGTGCTATACAATTTAATGCCGACTATCCGCGTGAACATATAGATTCATCACGTGATTTAATGATTGTTGTTGAATCTATCAATGTTGATGAAAAATTCTTGAAAGGTTTACGTGAATATTTTTCTTCATATGGTACTTTATATGCTTGTAAATACTGTCATGAAGTAAATTTTGATTATATTCTTGTTGAATTTGCTGATTATGGTAAGAAAACTTAAAACCATATTTGATTGATTAAAATAGATATATTCATTCTAGATCAAGTCGATCGAATCATTCTTGATAAACCACATTATTTTAATGACTATGAATTAAATGTCATGAAATGTATTTCAGCAAATAAAATTTTAATGAATAAAAAATATTCGTCAAAAGAAAACTCATCAATAAAACAAGATTCTATTGATATTGATGATGATTATAAATTTTTGAACTTTGAATTAAATTTAAAAAATAATAGTTTTCTAAAAAAGACTGATTTAATAAGTGAACATGAACTTGAAAAAGAAGTTCATCGACTTCAAAATTTTTTAAAACAAATTATTGAAGATTTTAATATTAAACGAAAACAACTTGAAGATGATTGTTGTGAACAATTAAGAAAACTTAATGAAAATGCTGATAAAACTCATCAATTACAACAAGATCTTGAACAAGGTAAATATTTATTACAATTAAAATCAGAAGTTTAGTATGCGAGAATTAATAAAAGTCATATTCAACATAAGAAACTGCCGTTAATTAGAAATAGAGATCGAGTGAGGACTTTTTTCGAAACCATTTTAGAGTTCTATATCTATTCTCTTTAGTTTAAGTTGATTTTGATGATTTTTTTTTTTATTCCATAAGATTTGTAATCTGTTTTCATAACTTTTTAACATGAACAGCAAAACTAACAGAAACAATTATTTGTCATACAGCATCAATTATTCTGTTTGAACAACAAATTTAACTTTCAATTTAATTAGAGTTTATCAGAGACTGAATCAAATCGATCATTCTCGAATGATTAGGATGTTACATGAGAGCTAATATTGGTATAAATTAATATCGTTAAATGCATTCGCGGATTAAAATAAAGATTTTAAATATATATGTATAGGTAACATCAGTTCCGTTGAGTATTAGTGCATAATTTCACACACTTACAGACGATTATTCATCACAATTGAGACGCTTTCATATCATAATCATAAGACACATATGTGATGGAATGCATTCTTCTTTTTAAAATTCGTCCATATCAATCCTCTACTCATGTGAATAAATACTTTCAAAAAAACAACATTAATCATTCTGTATCTCTATTAGTAGCGATTTCAGATGGTTGTGTAGGAAGACTGCACCTACCTGAATCTTTTTAAAGTTGTTGGAGAAAACTGATAATCATTCGTACAAGTGATGTTTCGGTAAACAGTTTCCTAAACTAGCTTTAAATTTTGACAGCCAAAGTGATAAATCACTTTTTGATTGAGGAGATACTATCACTTTGTAGTATTTTTTACAGGAAAAAAACTGTTTTCAAATTTTGACTTGAAATTTGGCATAGAGACAGACCTCACTGAGAGTAGTTTATCATGACAGTTTCAGGTCTTTCGATTTGCTTCTATTTTGAAATAATGAATATCAAATCTGTTAGATTATGAATGATGTACAAGACATGTTTTTATCCATAGCTGTATTTTAGGATAGGAACTGCTAAAAAGTGCAGTATCTCTACAGGAAAAAGCTAAGGACATGATCTCTTTTTAGTGTATTCATAGCTTATTTGCGTCTATATAATGCACATAGTCTCGAAATGTAATTTTCAAATGCAGAAATTTAGCATTTAGAGAAAATCTCAGAGGTATGATATGTTTTCAAGAAATGAGGTTATCATTCTTACATTTGATCTTTATTTTTAATATTCTCTTCAGTCTTGATATATTTCTTGTCAAATAATTATTATTTTGTTTTGTATATCATTTATTAATCTTTCTTTTATTGTCCTTTAGAATATTCTAAGTTATTAGTTGAATATGAATCACTTAAACTTGAAAATGAAGCATTAAATGAACAGTATATAATGACTGAATTAGAAAATTTTGAAATAACATCATATTATGAACAAATTCTTATTGAAGAAAAAGCTAAAACAGCTCAATATGAAGCTGAATATACCGAAAAACTACAACTTTTATATAAGAATGATTCACATCCATCATCTTCTTCTTGTTCTACAAATGCTTCACGAACATCAACATCTTTATCACCACCTGCTATACCGGATGGTGATGATGATGACGAATGAAGAAAAACAAACTTTTCTATTTTGTTTTTGATGTTAATCAAATGTTAAGATTATTTTTTTTTTTCGTTTTTTTTTTGTCTCAGTTCTATTTGTGATTGTGTTATTCATCATTCGTTTTCATAGTAGCAATAATACTGGAAAACATATTTATACATTTTGAAATAAAACATGTTTATTGAAAAGTCAACATGTTATTTATGAAAAATAATAGTTTCAGATCATTTTGAATCTCGACACAAATGTCACTATTTGACTCAGTACGATGAAGTACCACTGTCTCGTTGCTGTTCTGTGTGATCACAGATCAATTGGTTGAAATCGAAACTCACCTATCAAAAGCTATCCTAAAATCAATTGAGCACAATTTATTTTGAATTAGGTTAAATAGATGGGAGAAGAATTTTTAAATGATATTAAATTTTCTAATGTACAATCTATGCACAGCGTTAGATCAAGTTTAAAAACAAACAAAAAACACGAAGAATATTTTTCATTACAATCGATCGTTAAATTTTGTTAATACATCGAGAATGATAATCATATTATCAATTCCCTTTATATGTTAATTGAGTTTCATGATCAACTACTAGAATTTATTGTTCAGACTTCTTTTAGCATTGCGACATTCATTTCAATATCAACAAGCGTTATTCTATAACTATTGAAAATAGAATGTTTTGTGATCAGATTATTTCGAATAGAAAATCTTAAATAATCATTGTATTTCTCTCCTATAATCAAAGACCTTCATTATTCTATTATGTTCAAACAGACAAATGTTCCAGGGATGTATTCAATCAGATTCCTCGTTTTTTTTCCTTGTTTAAAAGGGTATTTAATCTTCAAGTGAGAATCCTGAAAAGTAGACCTATTTTGCACTAAATATGATAATTTGACTTCCAATTTCTAAACTAATTAAATCATTAATCAAAGGTCTTCTATGACAAAGGGGAAAGGATAGTGTCAATTTACATGACCTATTAATCAATTCTTCATGCGAGTTTTTTCTCTTGTCTTCTCGTGCACATAATTCATTTTAGTGTTTTAATCTATCAAAATGGTACAACAATCAGAATTGTCATCATTAATATTTCTATTAAATGTTATATTTCATTTAATTAGTAAAACCCCTTTTTCTTTTTATTCTCATGTCTGTACATATTTAACTAATGTCTACTCATGATTAACGAATAATTATCAATGATAAGTTGAGTTATAAGTTATCCCTAAAAGAGAATGAACAAACATCCTTACTAATAAGCTTTGTTTATGTAACATACTTGAATATATATATATTTACTTTTTGGGTCATTTTTATGTATGAGATGTTATCCTGAAATAGATATTGATAGAGACGGTCGAGGTAGAAAAATCTGGGATATCAACATTAAATGTATTGATAGACGTTTTGTATGTGACAGTATGACAGAATAATAAATCATTATGAATGAATAGAAAAATTAATAGATTTTTTCTGCTTTTAGATTTTAAATATAAACAATTCACTAATCACTATAGAAATAACTTAATTTTTCAATAAACAAATCATTTCTTTATTTAATTCATAAAATGGAAATTTTCTCTCAGAAAGATAACATTATAATACCATTAAGTAAACTTTCTTTGATAATAACATGCAGCTGTTTTTCTATACGATTACCAAGGACACACATTGACAAAATAGTTAACCAAATATGTTGATCATCATATTAATATGTGACTCATCCGTTTTTTTTTTCCTAAACATATTAGATTTTAATAACAGTGATAATATTGAAACTAGATATATAATGCTTTTGCTGAATACTTAAATATATTGTTTCGTATAATTATTTATACAATATAAGACTTCTTTTGTACTGAATCACCTCATTAGTTATAACATCTGATTTAAGATAAATATTTGTATGAATCACAGAAAAATACAGCAACATGTTGTTCATACAACTGAACGAAATTTTTTTTTTTCATGAAACAAAAAATTAAAATAAAACAGTTATTCTTTGAATCAAGATCGCATGAATTATACATCGTAATAGTTCTTTTATTCCTTGTTTATTTTCTTGTTTACAGAAAAATGGATGATTGAATATTCGACATATTCCATATGACGAACAAAAAACATACGTATATGCGAAAAAAATAAACTTGACTAATTGTTTGGTTAACTCATATATTTCTTATTAAAATCTTCTCGAAAAACAATCAGTAAAACAAAATGCATTAATATTTGTTTTTACAAAAAAAAAACAAATGTCATACTAAGTTCATATAATTACATTCTATATAAAAAAGTATTCAATTAAAATGAAATACATTTTACAATAGAAATCTATATTTGCTTGAAGATAAAAAGTTACTTTTTTTTTTTTTAATTTTTATTTCATAAATGAATTCTTCTCTCAAGCAAAGTATATTTATAAAGAAAATCTTAACAAATGTTTTTGCATATATCTATCAAATATATTTTCTCTAAAACGGGAAAATGCAAACTATGATTAATTATGAAAATTAATTAATTTTCTTCTGTATAATCTCGAAGGAATATTAACATATTATCATAAACTCAAGTAATATTGATATGGTTTTGTTTTTTTGATTTTACATGTCGTACAAGAATATATCAACACTTTTTTTTTTTCTTCTTGCATTCATTCTCTGGAGCATGAGAGTAATACAAGATGGAAAAACAAGAGACACCGAGAAATGAGGAAAAAAAGAAAAGAACAAGAATTAAACGACAATCAATAGGAATACCCAAATGTTCGATCGATCTACTAATTATTCTTGCAATGACTGCTCTACTATGTGGATGCATTTGCTTTCTTGATTTTTTTTTTTGCTTTTATTGTTATAGTCAGTTTCTGTTCTTTTCTTCTATATATTTACTTTAGACTTCATCGTTTTGCTTTCATAACAGGCAACAATTGATTACGGTAAGATGGAGATTCTATCTCTATATACTATCCGAAAAGATTTAGAGTGTACAACAAGAAAGAACGATAGAGATCGAGAATAATAGACAAACGTTTTATTCTGACAAAAAAATTTGCTTGTCAATATTTGACAAATGTTGATTATGTATTCTTGGAAATAACGATGGAGATATTTCTAGCTGCTATGATGAAAAATTATTTCTATTAGATTGTAGTGTTGTCAACATGATGTTTGTCATCTTTTTTTTTTTTTCTTTTTTTCTTTTAAAAGATCGAATTCAATAGATGAAGTGTTTCTCTTTATGTTATTTAATTTTTCTGGCAATGGTACATAATCGGTAAGCTTTATTAAAAGACTACGTGAATTTGATTGAGTGAATGGCAAAAAACAAAAACAAACAACACAAGCATGTTCAGACATCAGAAAAATGCTATATCTGCATGATAGGACATCCCTTATATTTATTGCACGTGTGTTTGATTCATGTTTTCTAGTCCGAAATAATACTACTTAACAACAGAATTATAGCTTTCGGAATCGTTTTTCTGTCATACTTAAGGACAAGGTTAATTTAGAATAAGGAGAATATAGTTTTTACGTGATCGATTAACATTATTATACAACCATCTGGTCGATGTACTTTATTGCTAATCTCAATCAAGACAATATTGCAAATTTATTAACTTGTACGATAAGATCTTGATTTTATCTAATATCATATTAGTAATTAACATGTTTTAATCAATACCAGAATGAACTCGTGATCGATTAGCGATCAAAAACGATTAAGTATTGAAAAACATTTTCTTTTTCTTTAATCACAGAAATATAATATTTACAAAAGACGACTAAATATTAAAAAAAATAATCGTAGATATTATTCATACAAAGTTCACTACTATAATGAAGATCTAATTGTGCTGAAATGAAGAGAAAACTACAAAATTCATCAATCCACAAAATCATTTCTTGCATCTGTCGCATTAATTCTTTTTTTCCTTTCTCTCATTATTGTCTAACGGAAAATATGAAAAATGTAGAAAATATGTGTTTAACTGTACGTGGTGGCTACAAAGAAATCTTTTTTGTTTTTTTATGCGAGTGTATTAAAAGTACACATGCCTTAATCATATTTGGAAAATGTTAACACAACTACAATAGAGAATTAAAAGCAATCCATTAATGCTTGTTTGTGACGGAACAAGCTAAGCTGATAGAGCCACGCGTATGCGTATGCACAAGCATTTTGATCAAATGTTCTTCTATTGCAGATCTAAATATAAATTATAGAAGACTATTCGACATCAAGGGCATTTGTGCATATGCTTATTCGATTTTTGTATTATGCCGATTAGACTAACACGAGGTAATGCATCAGGCAATGCTGCATCAATTAGTGACCTAGATAGAAATTATAAGAAGCATATATGTTTGTATACATATATATATATATATACAGTAATCATCGTTTTTTTTAACATAGAAATTATCTATTATCATTCTTAGAATAAAATCTATGGAATGTTAATAAGGATACAAAATTATTTTAATTGACATTTAAATAGAATTTTTATTCATTTGTTCGTTGTATTATATAGCATATCGATAAACTAATTTGTTGATATGCAAGTATAAGATATGTCTATGCATGCTGATGTTAATATAACATTCTATTTGAGACAAATTATATAGAAGACAAACACAAAAATCTATGCATATATATCTAAGTCTTTAAAAAACAATTAGTTTTTTCAAATTATTCATACTAATAATAAAAAACAATCATTAATAGATATTTTTCAGCATATAGAACGAATATCGGTTGAGAAACATGATAAAATATAAATGTCTTTATTTGCTTAAGGCTACCATCAGCCTATTATTGTTTTTCTTATTAGACTAGTTTTAGTGCATCAATGTAGGAAACAATATGTATATATCAGAAATAGAAGGTCAATCATACATGGTGCTAGAAGCCGTATTTGTCACATTTTCTTGACGATAATTATAAATATTTATTTTGTTTCTCTTTTATTCTAGACCATCGTCTTTCAAATCTTCATTTTTTTATTATCTACATATAGTATATGAACACAAAAATGTCTGCTGAATCACCAGTTGTTAAAGTACAATGTTTATCATTACGAGAATATTTTTCTGCAATTAATATGAAGTCGATGTTTCGTAGTTTTGTCTATGAATATGAAACACCAAAAATTGTTACTATTCATTCCATTTCAAGTAAGAAAATAAAACTTATTAATAATCTATAAGTTTTATCAAGGGAAAAGATTATTTATAGGAAATTTTTCTTAAATGATTCATTGTTTTAAATCTCAATAGAGATCAACAAACACATGATTAATATTAAATAATTTAAAAACAAAAGAAATCTTTAATTTTATTTTAGTTGCACTCATGTGCCGTTTAATTCAACTTTTAATATTAATTTATGGTATTGCATATATAATGATACATAAAAAAGGTTATCAAGAAACAAATACTTCAATTATTTCATCAATTACATTGAAAGTTAAAGTAAATATTAAATATTAAATTAGAAAAAAAAAGAGAAAACAATTTGTTTGTTTGTTTGTTTGTTTTTTTCGTAGGGTATTGGTTATAATCAAACAGGTCCAAATCAAACATTAGTTATTGACGGTGCAGGTAAATGAAATTAAGTATTAAAATAAAAATAAAATAGATTTTTTCTTTTTGAAGATTATATTGTTCCACCACAAGAAAATAATGCATTATTTTTAATGACAAATTTTATTCGAACTGATCAAGAACATAAACGATGTGCAGGTATGTTTTTTTTTGTAAATATGATATTACTTCGATAATTATTAATTTTTATTATCATTTAAGAATCACCTGATGAGAAAGAATCGGCTTGTAAAAATGATACTCAATGTCAAACAAATAAAGATTTTCAAAAAGTATGAATTGTTATAACACATTATCTAACAGAAGTGTCAAAGGATTTAAAGTAGAGTTTGCATCACTTCTCCTCCCCCACTTAAACTATATATATATATCAATAAAGTCTCATTATCAGATATGAGCTATTTCCGTATTTCATTTCTGAAAAAGATTAGTAAAGAAAAGTGTTCCAAGATAGAATAAAACAATCTTTCTATGATCAACAACAGCAGCTACATCGTCTTTCCATATTTTAATCCCGCAGAGACTGTACTAACATCTTTTATATAATGAACAGTTTTCATACACGCATACACAGTAGTGCTCAAAATTGATTCTATATTACATGCAAAAAATTGCTGAATACGATACTGCACATTTTATCCTTTTCAATGAGAAGATATATTTAAAAATATATTTTCACGAACTTTCATTTGATTTTTAGTCAACACAATCTAAATTATTGTTTAAAATTATGAAATACAAAGTTTTTAATTGGAATATGTCATGATGATCTACTGTTATTGTAAATGTGAAAGTTAACTGCGTTTATCGTTCAGTTTATGAATTGATAAATAAGAACAGATCTTTTTCACTACGTGTAGACAGAAATGAATATTAGATCTGTAAATCTTTATTTCCTCTTTCTTATCACGTACTATAATTAGCGAAATAGCATGTCTTTCATACTCGAGACATATAGATTTCTCAATTTAAAATCAAACATTTAATAATAAATACTGTTCATATTATTTTCGATCATATTTAACTCAAAAATAATATGTTTTTTTTTACAAAACAGAATAAACGATTACCCAATGTACTATGATATTGTCGAAAAACCTCTTCATCCCGTACCGTAGAATCGTTGAGATTCGAGATAGTTTAAAAAACATCAATACTCCGAACATTTTAAATCCTTATATCAAAACGTGTCGTAGACTTTAATGTTTTTTCTTTTCAAAAAATATATTAATATTTAAATAAATAACAGAAAAAAGAACTAGACTGCCACTTAAGCAAAGTAACTAACTACAAGAGCTGGAAAAATATCAGAAGGCAATCCTATACGACATCAACTATTTCTTGATTTTAGACTTTCGAACAAAAAATCATAATGAATTTGAATTAACTATTACCAAAGAAAGAAACTTTCAAAAAGCATCTGAAATATCAATTTTATAGCTTTCCCCGAATGAAATTGAGTTTTTAGAAAACAAATTTCTTCCTTCTTCCAAAAATTATCATTTTATGTCGCGATAATCTTGGAAATGGAAACTTAGAGACTTCTATTTTTAACATAATATGAAAATATCAAAATCGAATTGATTCTATTTTTTTATGTTCAATAATTGACGTTCATAGCCTCGCACGACATTTCTCACTCCAGTGAAAAGCAATAAGTTGCCTACAGTAATTTGTACAATCAACTGCTTTTCAATCAGAAGCCCTCAGTATACGAAAAAATTTGTTTCATCAGATTCTATCTATGATATTTATAATCTATAAAATCCTAATTAATCTATTTGTTTATTTCAGGCTAATGGCAAATGGACTGGTAAAATCAAAAAAAAAATCATAAACATTAATTGTTTATTTCTTTATTTATACTTCTAAACATTTAGGTCGTTGTCTAACAAATAAAAAGACTGAAAAAAATAATTCTCAATCAGTCATTGGTCGATGTGAATTAGAAGGTTGGTGTCCGGTGGAAAATGATCGTAATATTCCACAACCTATACGTGATGCATTAAATTTTACTATATTTGTTAAAAATTTTATTGAGTTTCCACGTTTTAAAGTTATTAGAAAAAATATTCAACAAAATGCATCTTATCTTAAACATTGTAATTATGATCCAATACGACATAAAATATGTCCAATATTTCGTGTTGGAACTTTACTTAATATTGTTGAACCAGATCCTGAAGAACAAGTACAAATGTTAACATATGGTGGTGTTATACGTGTTAAAATTGATTGGGAATGTAATTTAGATAAATCATTAAATTATTGTTTGCCAGAATATTCATTTAAGCGTTTAGATGGACCATTTAAGGAGGAATCTTTTTCACAAGGATTTAATTTTCGGTAAAATTTTAAAAAAAGAATGCATCTATTTTATTTATCTATGTTTGTATTTAGTTTTGCTTCACATTGGAAACATCATAATCAATCATTTCGTACTTTAACTAAAGCATTTGGTCTTCGGTTTATTATTTCTGTAAGTTCAATTTGTCTATAATTAAGAATATCGATAGATTTTTTTGTCATCAGAGAAATTAACTAAACAATATTTTTATTTTCATTTCTATCAGTCTTTTTATGATTTGGAATTATGTGAGTTGTCTTGCGATCTTTCTTTACTGTATAATTGAATAGGTAGTTTTTTGCTACTGTCATACAAAGTAAATATTTAAGTCAAACATTCTGACACTTCTGAGAATTAGCCGCTCGGCTTTGTTCGAATTCAATCGTCGAAAATTTCTACTTTTTTTTTTGACCCTACAACATTTCTTTAGACAGAATAGATAAGCTAATAGATTGGCGACATAGATAGATTTGGGGTTAACGAGGACACACAAATAATTGTATTAATCAAATACATACCAACATAATTCTTGCATACATGAAATAGTTGTTTAATATAAGTCATTGCTAAAAATAATAAATATCTATAAGTAATTTGCTAGTGCAATGGAAGTTTCAGATGATAATACAAAATAAACATTGCATTGTTAGTAATGAGTACTGTCATAATGAATTTTTTCAGTCTTTCTATATCTGTCTAGTTTGTAGTCAACTGTAATAAATGTATTAGTAGAAAAAATTTTCAATTGATTTGCAAAAACTGTTTCAATATGTTAATGAGAACATGTATGTCATTCGATTATTTACAGTTGATTTAGTTCTTTATCCATGATAAAGCATAAAAGGACATAGTGTTTACTACAAGTAACTTTATACAGAAAGAAAGTAATTAAAGTAAAGCATAAGCATATTACAGCATAAATCAATGAGCACAAATAACATAAGTTACGAGCAATGGTTCTCAAAATCTAAACATCTGGGTATGCAAGTAGAATACATAGACCATCGACGAACGAGTAGCTTGAGGCATGTAGAATAGAATTATACAAACATAGTACTGTAGGAGGAAAGGCTTCAACTTAATACTAATGCTCGAGAAACAATCAAGTTGTTATTCCACCATTCCTCAAAAACTTTCATGATCAAAAATACATTTACTTATAATTAATATATTTTCATATTTTTATTTGTCGAATTGACTCAAATCAACAAAGTTAAAATATTTGAAATTTCTAATTCCTCTGATAATTTTACATCGATTAACAACTGTGATAGTGTATTCATTGCCAACAATCTTTTTCAAGTATGCAGATGAATATACTAAAATAAATAATGCTTTTATCATAGGTCAGTGGTCTTGCTGGCCGTTTTGATGTCATAGCATTAAGTTTAAATATTGGTTCATTAATTGGTATACTTGGTTTAGCAACATTTATATGTGATATTGTTGCATTATATGTTCATCGTCAATCGGATGTATATCGTCAACAAAAATTTCAAGATGTTGATCTTAATTTATTACGTTTAGAAACTTTAAATAGTTTAGCAGAAGGTATGATGAATGAAGTAGCTAGACGTAAACAACAAGCTCGTTTTGAACAAGCTTTATTAACTGATAATGTTATTGAAAATAATGATGTAATATCAATAAATGATAGTCCACATAAAGAAAAATTTCGACGACATAAAGAAAACCATCATCCTAATTTACATGATCAAGTATCACCATCAACAACAACAACAACAATACAAAAACATCAAAGTTCATCACCAATATTATCATCGAATACTTATCATCAACGTCAAATGTCTCGAGCAGAATCATTAACAGATAGTTCATCACTATCATCAGTAAAACAAAGACGTTCAACAACAACAACAGCCACAACACGACCAACAAAATTAACAGATTTATCCAAAGTTAATGATGAACAAATTGAAATAAGTGATAAAGTAAATATGATATTTGTTGATGAAGATTCCCCAAATATACTTGAAAATAAACAATCAAATGAAGAAATATTGAATTTAAATATGAAGCCTAGTACATCCATTACAAATACAATTGAACATCCAAAGAGACTACCACCAAAAATTGAAACATATTTATGAAATATCTATATAAATAGATAATAAACATGGGTGTAGAATAATTAGTTATTTATAACAAAAAAAAAAGAAACATCTAAACATTCTTATTGTGTATTTTTGTACGACCAGGTTTTTGTGATCTTATCAATTAAAAATTAAAAGTCAGCAGTGATCTGTATTTTACATATATTTTCAATTGTCCAATAATAAATCGTTCTCTTAATATTTTATCAATATCTCTGTCAACATTCATTACTTCGACAGTAATTTCCTTATCAAAAGATTTCTCGTAGCATTCTCTACGAAGACTTAGCGCTGAAGTGGCAGATCTGGTAATACTATTTACTTTGAACAACTAGTTTTCTTTTCTCTCTAATTATATACGTGTTTAGTTATGCTCATCTTAATTTTCAGGTATACTTTTTATCACCATCTTTAGATAAAACTGTTAGAAAAGCATAGTAATGCACACATGTCGAATTCTATTATAGAACAATGTGAAACCGGTGAAATTCCTATGCTCATTTCATACCAGATCATTATGTAGGTTTGGTATACAAGTCATTTGTTTTTACACTGACACCAATATTTGAACGAAAATAATTAGTATAGGATGTAAGTATAGAAGTTTTACAATGTGACGCCAATTTTTTTAATCGAAACTTTCGAAATCTCTGCATAAATGGAAACTTGATTGCACATCAAGCATACTCAACAGCTAAAAGAATGGAACACGACCAAATAGTGTTATAAAATACATTGTGTACATGTCTTACAGTCTTTAGCTCAGCATATTTAATTGTTAGTTTTTTTTTATAGTGACATATTTTCACGGACTGGTAATGATTTGAATAAGGAATCATTTGATACAAAACTCAAGTCGAAGTAATGGACATTGACAGAAATGTTGATTAAATACTAAGAGTTTCATTTATTCTTGGACACTCGTTATATTTTCTCCTCACTGATATTATAAATCTAATTATTCTTAATAAAGTTATCATTTCATCTTACAGGTGCATCTTTTCCTATGAATTCAATTTCATAATTTTCAGCCATAAATAACAAGAGAATGTGGATGCATAAAAATGAAAGTCATTTTCAAAAGAAAGATGTGCAAAAATAATAGACGAAATACTTGGTCAATTAATATTGGTCATAAAAAACAATGAAAAGTATGTTCATACATACAGAGTTTTATTATAATTGACATTTTTGAAGAAATTTATCTTTTAAAATTGCTTTCTATCAGATATTTATACATATAACTAGTCGAGAAATAAAAATATCAGAAAAATCAAGTACGAAAATGTATGTATTTCTCTTTTGTCTATGCTTTTCAGCAGTAATTTCATATAGATAGTGAAGTGTGGGAAAATTAAACTTCAATTTTGGGATCAGCATAAAACATATCAAAGTAAATCTTTTTAACAAACATATTTATCAGAGATAATTAGTAAAAAAACCGAAAGATAATGACGTTCATATTCTTCAATAAGTGCAAATGAAGGTGATGATTCAAACTGTTGTTGTTGTCAATTATGAATAGCTATATTTTCCTATTTCTTTAGTAACTTCATTTTGAGTATTGACAAGATGATATAAATACGTTTCTTCACACATGAAACTAAACATGAACGAGTAACATCGGAATTTTTTCAGCTATCTTTTCTTTAAGAAAAATAAGATGGTTTTCAATGTTTGTCTTTTCGTTTGGCATTATATATTTATACAATGAGAGGATAACACACACACATATTCAACGGTTCAACCACGTGTTATCGAAAATAACGGTTCAAAATTTGATTTAAATCGATACATAACATATAATCACCGAATAGTGTTTTGAAACTTCTATCAAATAAATACTTGATATGATCTGATTAAATATTGTGAGTGTGATAGAATAAATGTGAGACATGAGATCACTGTTTCGCAGACTAAGCGTTGATATTTTAATCGCTTGGCCTGTGAAGCTGTGCTCTCAAAGTCGAACTTAATCGGCGATATTTATCCACTCACATCTTTAAAATAATATTAAAATGATAAAGTTTTGTTTTCATTTAAATAAACAATAAATTAATTCAAACTCAAATTATTTCATTTTATATCATCACAAAGAACTTCAAGATCACTTTTACATAATAGAAACTAAATATTGATTTTTACAAAAACAAAATAATTTTTTTTTGAATAAATTCGATAGAAGAATAGTTGTATATTTTGTTTTAAATACTTTTCTAATCTTGTCACATTTACTGTTGTTGCATTTAATCATTTTGATTGTTGAAGTAAATTATTATCTAGTTTTGCACGTAATCGTTCAATGATTCTTTTCATTACATTACTAAATGATGATGATGGACTAGTACTTGTAGTCTATTTAAAAAAAAAACTCTCTTTTGGATGAAAACAATAGAAAAAGAAGTTTAAAAATTATTTAACCCTTTCGAGGCGGGAGACGCAGATAGACGTTCTCCATTGAGAACCAGTTCAGATTTAGTGATGCGAACTACTTAATTATGATTTGGTACTAGCGATATATATGTTTGTCATACCAGCCTTTGAAAGATCAATAGCACTGACTAGAGATAAAAATTAGTTTACTTTGACTAATCCTGTGTTTGATATCTTCTTTTCGAAAAGAAAATATCGACAAACTGTTCATAAGCCGAATTTCGTTATATTGTCTAATGCTGTTTACTTCGATAGAATAAAAATATTCCAAAAAAAATCCACGAAAAGAATAAGTGAGTGTGCGTGTGCGAGTAAAGAGAAGACTAGAACTAATACATATAACCCTCGCTCACATCTAGTACACCAACAACTGTTAGTTGAAATAGCACTTATGAGAAAACTGATACATTCAAAAAAAAAATTAGAACCAAAGAAAAGCAGTTTTCAAATAGCAACACTTACTGTACATGTATTCGAATTTTTCTTTCTTAAATAAAGATAGAAATAGTTTATAATAATTGGTTCTATTCAGTTGATTTGTGAATCATCTAATTCATCATACAAGTATTCTTTATTGAAATCACAATGAGAATTAATTGTTTAAAGTAGACTAAATCCACGATTTTTGTTTTTGCTTTATATACATTTACAATGAACTAAGTTTTGAATATGACAGATTATCTTTGTAAGTAAAACAGAACAATTATTGGAATAAGGGAGTTCCTTGAGGATGTGTTAATGTAACGATCAGTAAGAAATGATTCGAATAATTACTACTATAAGATTCATACTATTCTTCTATATAATTCTATTCGTTTTTCTACTACTATATATTTTCTTCTAATCAATTGAATTCGTTATGAATTTTTCTATATCAAATTACTCTGAACAATGGTTATAGTTTCTATATGTATAAGAATAAAAATTAATTTATATGAATTTTCCCATATTTTGAGTAAATACATGTACATAATGATTTATTTTCTCCTCTTTTTGTCAAATGAAGTTTCATGAACATCTTGGTCTGATTATAATAATTATAGTTTGATATAATCAATGAATATCGGAAAATATGAATATTGGTTTCGTTCGTGTATTAACAAGAAACTCATTCTACTAGATAAATCTGTTTTAAACAATTTTACTAAATTGAGGTAGCTGTACGGAATTCTTTTATGTCTTTCTCTCTAGAGCACGCTTTCAATTGAACCAATCTTTAGGCGAGGGTACATTTTAACAAACGTATCTATTTAAATGAATATCTCAATAAGAGTGTAGGTGTTGATGTCGATAAAAAAGATATTGATATCCATACCTATACCCACACGCTCATAGTGGTAATAATAAATTAGATGACGATGATGGTAGCCATGCATCTGAATCAAGTGCAACAACAAATGAAGGTATATAACAAAATATAAATAATAATAATGCATCAACACCAATAGAACTATTACCAGCAAAACTACCATTATCATCACTATCAAATGATTCAAAATCAACAAGAAAATTAAATATTGATGGCGCAAGTAATTTAATTTTATATGAATAACGTTTATATGATTTAAAACATTTAATTGTTGGAAAAATTTTTGAACAATATTCGTAAATATCTATTAAATAATTCAACATTAGATGGTTTACATTCTATTGCCTATTTATCGCTATTATTAACATTAACTATTGAATATGCATAAAAATTTAGTGATAACAATGAACCATTTGTTCATTATATATCACAAAGTTTATTAAGACAAATAGCTTCTTAAGATTATTTACTGTTTATGTTTCATTTATGCTTGAAAGACTGGCGCAGCTTATATTTGAACATTTACTAATTGTGAACGACTAGAACACTTTCATAGAACACATGTAAATCTAGGCATTCTATGAACAGCTCTTTCATATGATTTTGTCAGGCAGTACTAAATAATTTTGTGTAAATGAAATATGTTGTACAGGTCTTCATAAGTGTAGGAAACAGTTAAAATAAGCAGTACTAACGTGTTTCGATAAAACGGAAGTATTCTTTGACAAATTGGTGATGACAGAAATGATGTAATTTAAATTGAGGAAGGACACGAGTCACATTGCATTGTGACTCAATTTCATGTGATTCGATTCTGTTCGCCACGAATACTGTAATTGTGCAAGATACTTGAAGACTAACGTCATTCTTAGCAGCAGCAACAGGACGCGAAAGAAATGGTATAAATATTATGTTTTTGTCTACTGTCGTTTTTATAGTTGAAAAAGAGCAAACCTAAATAAGTTACACAGATTTATTCTCGTCATCAAACATGAAAGAAATTATAGCGTTGGATTGTGATGGTGTCTTATTAGATTCCCGTTCTGCATTTGCTCAAATCTATACCAAAACATTCGGACAAGAACTGACAATTGTCTCGCCCAAATCCTATAATGTAAGTTTTGTATCCACTTGTGTCTTTTGAAATGCATATGACAATCGTACTTCAGTAGAAACCAACGCTCATAGTCGAGTGAGCTCTAGCTTGCGAAGAAAAATGATAAGACAAATATCGAGATTGACGAGTAACTATATTTGTTTACTTTAGGCCAAAAAATTGTACGGTGTCGAATTCACAACCGAAGAACATGCTCAATTCAAAGCCACCTACGAAGCCGAAGGATGGCGAACAATGCCACCACTCGATGGTGCCTTGGAAGCCTGTCTTATGTTGCACAATGCCGGCTACGAATTAGTATGCGTCACTTCAATGCCTGGTCGATTTGTCAATGATCGTCTAGAGAATTTTCGTTCCCATGGATTTCCTATCGACAAGGTGATCAGCACAGGATATGATCCAATCGATCCAACCAACAATCCGAAGAAACAAACGATTGAAGAATTGCGTCCGATAGTGTTTGTCGACGATTTGCGACGGAATTTGAAAGATATCGGAGGTGAACACACGAAGCTCGTGTTCATTGACCATGAATGTCACGACGAACCCTATCACAATAATGATGTTCATTATGATGCCAAGTATCCAAGTTTGTTAGACTTTACCATCGATTTTCTAGCTGAAGACAATAATATTGATTGGATTCAGAGACTAGCTATTAGTGTCTAATAAGCATTGTCACAATCAAAATAAAAGTTGCAAATATTATTGAATCGAAAATGAGCCACAATTTGTTGAATTATCTCGATTGTTCAGCTTCAAATATATTAGTGAAATCCATATCTTTGAAAGACTTAGAGTGTGGGGAAGTAGATGTGGGGATGCGCCCGGAGTGTAACAGTAGATCTGACTGTGGTTCTTTTCTCTTGAGTCACACTCTCAATTAAATAGAATTATGTATAATTGAGATGAATCGCCTAAGTTTAGCTGCTCATGCTGAATCTGACAGAACAAGTTTTGAAATTTGAATGAAATAAAAACATTGAAAAATTTGTTTGTTATCAGCAGTTGACCAGCTTGTTCAAAAAAAACGGCTTATTTTATAAAAACTGAAAATATTTTCCTAAAAGCTTATTCCAAAAGAAGTTAAAAAACCATATAAGTATTTTTAGCCAGCTTGCCACACTTTTTCTAATCATATATAAAGAAGAGATACATAATTCTACTTGGATTTTCTATTTTCGACACCTTAGAAACCACTATACTAATACATTAATAAAATAATAATGCAAAAGGTGAACGATTGAAAAAATCGGATTGTTGCAATGATGACAACGCCAGAAAACAACAATATGCTATAATGTTATGGAAAAGAAAAAAATATTGGAATTCTCTATTTCAGCGAACGTTAACAGCTATGAGAAATACTTGTGACTTTCCTCTTACAAAGAAAAGTCTTCCGGTGATATTTCTTCTATGCAATTAAATCAATTGAATAGCTTCGATAAATAAAGAACTTATAGGAATTTAGTTTCACAAAATACTTTCCAAAACGATGTGTAGACTTGTACAACGAAACCCAACCGCCCGATGGCCATGATGGAAAGTCCGTAAAACGAGTACTGATGCATTGTAAAAATTCATAATTGATATTAAGAAAGATGGTCAACAGTGATTAACAGATATGGCCATGTGAAAACAATTAGTCTACAGATGCACAAATGAAGAGAAATGAGAGACGAGCGATGCCCATTGAGTAGTAACATCCTACTTTGCGTTTGATCTCACTCATTCTTTTTCGAGCCACTCTAGAAAAGTACACTTTTCTTACAAGCCCGGCCATTTCATAAATTGACATTTTCATGTTGGACACCTAATTATTTATCTCTTGAAAGGAAACTTATTGAAATTTCAAGAGTATATAAGATTCTGAATGAATTTACCGACTTTTTATACTTTCAATGTCTAACACTTTGGATATTCTGAAAGAATTCCATAAGGTCAGCATCTTTTTGTAACAAAACTCGTCCTTTAAATAATAATGAACATTCTTATGTGAAACTCGCCTCGAACTTATATTTGACTCTTAGCACATTGAAGACGACTTGGTTTTATCAGCGAATGCGATCAACAAATTCATTGTTGTGTGCATCCATCTTTCAACAAGGTAATACGAATGTTACACTTTGAACAGATGCTTCTGATTGGTTTTTGATTATTATGAGTTCTAACAAAGCTCTGTTTGAAAGAAAATATCTCGGAGTGCATCTGTCTAAGATACAGTATGATGAATATTTCTTTGATGCATTGAATTACCATTCACATTTAATTATCTCTTTCACTCACGTATGGCACAATAGGAATGGAATAAAAGAAATGAGGATCCATTTTTTCTTATTTTGCATGTCTTTTGTCATTTCTATGACTCTTTTCTCTTAAAGAGTTTCGACTCATTTTGACTCTGGTAAGTTGCTTTTATTTGCATTACTTTTCAAATCAATTATACTGCGATTTATACACCGCTTGAAGAAACTGATGCGGAGATCAGCGAGGGTCTGAGTGCGTCTCCATTAAGGTCCTATGGATACTCGCATCCATACTTTGAATAGCTTGGACGAATGATATAACAAAGGGAGATATAAATTTTTGTATCAATTAGATTCTAGTTGCTTCTTTTGAGTATCATGAAATTTTTCATTATTTTATACACTTTTCTCACTCAATTCTTTAATTTACAATATGACATTTTCAAATTTACAGAAACTGTCAGCAAGGAAAAACTAGACAACCATTTCAATACAATAATATATGTAGATATATATATAATTCGACTGTTCGTTTATATGTACAAACATTTTGAGCTATCAACTAGTCAGTTATTGTAGCTGATGTTAATTTTGAATATTTGTGACCGTTGGAGCTGCTACTTGTCGAAGAGGTATATTAAATATTTCGAAAATTAATTGACATATATTTGCGACAAAATTTGAATGGGTTTCCCAAATGTTCGGGCACTAGAAATGAGACAGATATTTGCTTTTTAACTTGGAAAGGTTGTTGGACACACGCCTTTTGAGAACTTGCAAGTGAGGTACAATACTTTAAGGTACAATTTTCGTTATATTCATTTCTCCTAGTATGGGATGGAAATTTGTGTTTGTACGATGGTAATGTAAACAGCTAACATATTTAATTCAATATTTTGCTTTCAGCATATCCAATTCAACTGCTTCGTATTTTTATTTCGCCGAGATATACGATGATCAAGTGTATGAATAAAACTGTTTCGCGATATTACCCGAATCAATAATTTTATTTGTTTTGACGATTCAAATTATTGAAACGGCTTTTCTCTTGAAGTTCAACGAATGGATGCTTAGAACTACATATAGATACTTAGCATTATGATGAAAACGTTAGTAAAATTACTTTATCAAATTTAAGCCTATTTCTCTGAAACCAATGATTCATGTATTTAGTAACGCTTCTTTTAAGATTTAATTCAACAGTTAAATTATATTGATGCGCAGACACTGGATATATTCCATAAGTTTCATGTACATTATGTATTCAGTGTCTAAAGACGAATTTTCTAAACAAAGGATATTCAGGACAAGAAAACATATAATCATTCTAATGAATTGCTAGTAGGGTCATCGTTTTTGCTCGATAAGGTTCAGTGATTTCATTTGATGTCATATACTTACATTTTATTATTATCATTTCAATTCATATGCAATGGAAATTAAAGCTAATGAAACAGATTTAATAAGTCTTTACTTCAATTATAAGCGCACGTAAAATTATTTATTGTTTTGACGATGTGAGTACCGATGAAATTTGGAACATTTAATTTAGTTTCGAATTCGAGTTAGGCAAATACTTATATTTCCATTGCCTTCATCTCTAAATGTGAAGATGTTGATAGCACAGAATTCATCAGCTAACTTTTTGAATTGTACATTATAAGAGAATATCTATGACGCTTCTAAGATAGTTATTAATAGATAATAACTCTTGAAAGCTTGTAAATATTGATACAGATAACCGTTAATAATTACTAATATAATCTTTAATTTCCTTTTTACAACACCAAAATAGTAATCGTAAACACTTGTTACGCTCGTATATTTTTACATTATTGTTTAGTAAAAAAACAATCATTATTTATTAATTTTGCGATATCTTTCCTAACTTATTTTGTTCCTCAAAAACGGCTGCAATGGATAATTTTCCATTATCTTGGTACATTATAAATACTCTAGGTATATTTAACGCATAAAAATTTCCCATATATTTTGTGCTATATTGGAGAAGTTCTGTGGAATTCATAATTCAAATCAATCGATGCAATATGTGTTTCGTAGACAAATGAGATTATATAAATCTCTGTCGAAATCCAATACACTTATTTCATTATCGTTAAACTACGATATTACAATATCCTTATATTTTATATTGTTAATATGCAACAGAGATTATGCGACATAAATCTTCATGAATTAAACTATAGATGTCACTGCTGTTGATGATGTCAATTATGTGGAGGATCGTGTCAATGCTAGGTAACTACTAGTTCAATGATGCTTATGGTGGATATATTGAACAAAGATTCAATTTAATCTAAATCTTATCTTAACCTTAAACTATAGATTACATTTTTTTTTGCAGAAAAAGAACATCTTGTATGTAGTACAGACAACGGCATGTGAATTTATTTTGAAGTGTAAAAAATGTCTAGTGTATCAGCTGGAAAGCGTCCAACAACGCCGAAAAGTATGTCGAGATACATTTCATTTACTTATAACGGTCTCACCAGAAATGTTCAGAATTTAAAAGATTTTTCAAGCGTTTACTAATTGTTAGAAACATACTTTTTTTTGAAGACTTTATTAAATTTTTACGAATATATAGAGAATTTATTATGATTTTTTTTAAATAAATATTGAATATCTTCGTACATTTGAAAATGTCAAATTCAATTGGACTTCAATTTATATGTTTATCATTTTCTTTTGCTTTTTTCGTAGAACAACGAGTACGATCACAATCGCAACAAAAAAGCCGTAGTCAAGAAGATGTTTGTGTTCGAACAAGTTTACCACCGTTAGTCGAAGGTCCTGTGTATGCAGTCCTTATTTGTCATATACCTAAATTACGTTGGAATGCAAAACATCAATCTCTATGTCGATCTGTTAATATTAAAGTTTCATGGTGGGGTGAAGATGATACATCGGCATTATTCAAGTAAATAAAACTAAACGAAAAAAAAACAAATATTATCTTTTTTTTTCGTTTTATAGACCACAAGTATCCGGTACTTCACCTTCACCCTCACAACAACCAAGTACAACGGCAAAATATTATATTCGAAGTGAACTTAAACAATTCTCTCGATATTTAACAGGTTTGCAATTGTCTAGAAAAAAGAGAACAATATTCTCGTTAAGAATAGTTATTTTTGTCTATATAGATGCTGCCGAACTTGTACTTAAAGTGCTTGATTCGGAAACAAATCGTCTTATTGGTATTGCTAAAGTACAAAATTTATCGTTACTTTCAATTAACAGTCCAATCAAAGGTTATCAATCTATATTTACAAATAAAGGCGAGAAATTAGGTGAAGTCTTCGTTTTACTTCGTCTAATTTTACCTGGAAGTAAATGAAATAAGAGATTTATTTTTCATATATAAATACTTTTCATTTCAGCTCATGATAGTAATGAAAATTTGACTGTAATAAGTGTTACATCAGATATAAGTAATCCATCATCACGACGTAATTCAATTGGAACTCATGATTCTAATCAAGTAACTTTCAATAAGAAATATTTTATTGTCGAAAGAAATTTTTTGTTTTATAGAATGATCAATTTGAAAATGGTTTACGAACGTATAAACTTGATCGAGCTTATAATGGAGAACATGTAAATTCGGTTCATTCAAGTGATAGTACAGTACAACAACAACGTTTTGATTCAACAGTTCCTTTTAAAACATATACGACTGATTCTAAAAATTCTCAACTAAAAGAACAACCAACTGGTACTGTTGTTGAAGCATTAATTGAACGTGCTAATCGTCTTCGAGAGGATATGATTAAATCATCATTACAAAAACCTACAACAATAGACAATGAAAGTCATCCAATTAATTCAGCATTATTGGTTACTAATAATAATAATGCTCATATCCTTAATACTCAACATGAAAATCAATCTATTGATATGCTTGGTGATGATATTGATCCTTTACTTGATAATGAAAATATTTGTGATATGCTTGGTATAAAAACAACTGGAGATCTTAATAATTCGAATGATTCAATATTAACTGATCTTGATGGACTTGAAAATGAACAAAGTTTATTAGAGGATCTTCTCTATGGTGACGAAGGAAAACGTAATAACACTAATAACAATGATAATAACAATCAAAAAACAATAACATATTCAACACATAAACGTCATCCACGTGGAGAACCGCCAACAGGTCGTTCACCTAGTCCAAATATGACACGTGTTGGTGGATTATCAAATCGTTCTCGTTCAACAAGAAGTCGAAGTTTAGCACAAAGTAGTGATAGTGATACAGCATCACGTGTTTCATTCGATATGCCAAGTTCTGATTTAGATGATAGTGGAAATGGTAAAATAGTGAATTTTTATATTTTTATGTGAAACACGATTTAAAAATAGTATCGAAGTTTAGGCTTAAAAATTTGAATTCAATCCATAGACTAAAACAGTCTTCCTGTCATTTTACTAACAGTAGTTACATCGTGTTTCACATATTTATTTTACAGAAAGTGTACTAATAGCTTTTTCTATTTTAGAAAGTCATGATGATGATAATCTTAGTGCAGAACGTATTCAATTATTAAGCTATGTACGTACAGCTCGTGTTCGTATTGATCAATTACGTTTGAATATGCTTAATAATGATCGAGAATCTCCATTACATTCTTCATTCGGTCGAACAAATAAAAGTAAACGTGCAACGTAAGAAAAAATTTCTAAATAAAAATTTAAAAAAAAAGCACTCAATTAAAAAAATTTAATTTTCTTTCTTTTCTTATTGTTTTTGCAAATAGAACGTATTTTATTGAATATCAATTTCCTGTTATTGCAAATAGTCGTGATGGTCAGAAAAATGAAGCAACACAAGTTATGAAAATTGCATCGAAACGTTTTGAAACAAATAATGATATTATATTTTCACATTTATCAACATATCCATGTTTATTAAATGAGACAATTTTAAAAAATTGGTGGCGTTCATTATTAATCTTTAAAATTTATAGTCGCATATCAGGTACAACAAGTCCAGAACAAATTGGTTTTGCTGTTCTACCACTTCGTAATATATTAAAAGCAGATAGTTTACATTTAGAACAAAATCTAAATGTTATTGATCGTACACAAATGAATCAACAAAAAATTCCAAGTAAAATAGCAAAAAAATTTTCTATAGGACATTTACATATTATGCTTGAACTTGATTCTGATGCAACAAATTTTAAACTTGAATTGGATCGTATTCGTCTTATTGAACAAAATAAACCAAAAAAACAACGTATTGGAAAAACTAAAAAAATTAAAAAAAAATCAAAACAAATTATTATTAATCCAAATAATGATTTACAATTACCAAAAGCATTTTCAAGTGAAGGATTTATGGCAAATGAATTAACATCAGATGTCAATGATGGCTTTGTTGTGCAAATATATCTTTCAATAATTGAAGCACGAAATATTGCACAAATATCCAATAATAGTAATAAAAGACAACAAAAAACAAAACATTTGAAAGATTTTCAATTTTATATCCATTATTTTATTGTTTTTTTTTATTTAGATAATTTACCACGAAATCCATATTTTGTTTGTCGTGCATTTTGGAATGAAGAACCAATAACATCAGTTGTTTGTTGGGGTAGTTCATCACCAAGATTTAATTTCGAACAGGTTCGATATTTTATTTATAATTGATGAATTTTCTGACTATCGAAATCATATTATGTCTGATATATAGAATTTATCGTTAAAATGAAACAAAAATGTCTCTTGTTGTCACTTGAATAGGCGAAGAACATAAAAGAAAAATTCAATTTACTTAACAGACAAAAAAAATAAGTCTCTAAATCGAATGATTATTAAATAAAAGAAGAAGCTTTGATGAAGGATTTACTGACTACACGGATATTCACGTTCGCTATAACATTTAGACATCGATTCTGTCAATATATACTATTTTGTAGCCGTATTTCAATGAACATTAATGCCAATGTGTCAGTGAATTGAAATTAGACATCCTTACGTATAATTTGATGAATGATGATTTTCAGGAAATGATTTATGTCAATACTTGCTAGAGTACTGTAATTCATGTATCGGGTATCTGTACTTGGTAGTAAGTCAGAGATAAGATCGACACTCTAATACCTAACAGTTTGGAAAATGAAGTCAAATATAGTTCTGCTGCATACTTTGAACTGTCTAAAACCAGTAGACTTTTGCTACAACTTCATCTAACATTTATTTGTTGGAACTTTTGGTTCATAGTGAGGTCTATTAGAATCAGAATGTTAAGTTCTATCGATTGAATAAATTCCAAATAAAACAGCATTTAGAGCGTGTTTTACTAAGACTCCACAGAATATTTAATATCAACCACTGTAACCCCAAAAACCAAACTAAAATACATCTCATTTTGAAAATAGTACGTTCGATACATATTTGTCGTATTCATTCATAGTATGAAAAATCATGAAAAAATTTAATACTTTTTTTTTTTATTTCTGAATTTATCATTCTAATTTTTATTATTTTTAATTATAGAAAATTCCAATATTACTGAATAAATCTACATTAGAAAAAATGCATAACAATTTTATTGTTATTGAAATATGGGATAAAAAAATATCTAGTCCAGCTGATAAAATAATTGGTATTGTCAAAATATCATTAGAACAATTTTATGTATCATTTAAAGATAAACAAATTAGTCAAGTTTTTTTACGTGCACAATATCCAGTCATAAGTATTGATTCATGGTTACCTATCATTGATCCATTTACAAGTACAAATAAATCACATGGTGAAATTCAAGTTTTATTAGCCATGGGTACATCTGATCAAATAGCAGCTATAAAAATTGCACATGCTAATAATAATTCATTATCTTCATCGACTAATAAAAAATCATCTACTGATGATCAAACAACATTAATTGAACATTATTTTGAAGTATTAATCGAAAGTATAAATGGTTTACGTGCATTTGAATCAATGGTTTGGGGTGAAAGTGATTGTTTTATTCAATATTTATTTCCTGTACAACAAGAACAACAATTAATAAATACTAATTCAATAAAACCATTTGAATTTCGTCCAATACGTACAGCAGCTACATTATGTACATCAGATCCAACATTTCATGATAGTAATAAATTTCGTTATATACTTTCATCAACAGATGTTTTACATAAATATTTTTATGCTGGTAAAATGATTTAAACAATAATTGAAATTTATCTTTTTCGTTTTTTTTTTTTTTATTAGCTTGTCAATCACCATCAACTATAGAAACTTGTATTCCATTTGAAGTTTGGTCACGTTTTTATTATCCAAATATTCGTGACCAACTTTTAGCAAAAGTAAAAATTTTTAACTTTTCTTTTTTTTCAAAATTTTTTAAATAAAAAACGAAATTTTCTTATTATTTATCTAGGGAAAATTACCAGCTGCAAAATTATGTAGTATGACAACAATGTTAAATACTGATACAGATAATAAATCAATTCAATCATTTCGTATACCTCTTGAAATCATTCGAGATGATTCAAAACATGAACAACATCGATATTCATCAGCAGCACCAACATATGGAGGAGATTTATTAGTCACTGTTACGTATAAAAGAAATTTTATCAAGGTAATATAAATTAAGTTTGAATAATTATAAATGACATTATATAGAACTATAAAGATCAATAGATTACTTCTGTTTGTGAAAATAAAATCTAAAAAAGACATAGGTTTTATCATTTTCGATAATCTAGCTATGGTAAAAATTTGAATCCGCTTATACAGAGAAAAAGGATGTGTTTGAGCAGAAAGCATCGAAATTCATCAAAATTTTGACAAAAAAATAAGAGCTTCTCTTTTGACAAGATATTTAGAGACGTTCAATTTAGACATCTCACTTGATAAAGTCGTATATCGGAATCTAAAAGCGTGTTTTGTTTTCATCGAATGATTTTTAATAAATACCGATTGACTCCTATAGAAAATATTAATTTCTAATCGGAACAAAAGAATCGTTTCATGATATTGTTACATACGATACAAAATTTCACTTGCCTAAGAATTCTTCTCGGTAGATTTTCAGGAAAAAAAAAGTCATTTATTATTTTGAATAGTACTCGATTAAACTTAAATGAATTGATTTCTATTTCAGAAAAATGAACGACAAGCTCTTACTGATCGATTAGCCAATAAAAATTCTCAAATGTGTATTTCTATTGGTATTATTCGTGCTTGTGGATTAAAAGTAAATATTCTTTAAATTCTTCATCGTTATATATTTCGATTTGAATAGCATGCTACGTTATCTCAAGCTCGACATGATGCTCGTTTAAATTATCCATCACAGATTGGTGTTAATACTTATGCAAAATTATCATTATCATTTCTATCTGAATCGGTAAAAATATATATTTGAAATTCAAATTGAGATTTTGTTCAATCTTACATTCGTATTCGAATTCTTATTGATGAGTTCTAACAAAGTAATTATAATACAGATAATTCAATCATCAATGGAGAGATTACATATATAGATTCGACCAGCAATGGTTCGTATACCTTCTAAACTGCTCTTGTCTATTGAACAGTTCATAACTTGATGAGTTCAAACTTAATTGATTAATTGATGATTGCATTACCAAAACTGTCATTGCTTTAAAGAGCTTCTTAATAATGAATCTTAGTTTGGATGCTATCATTTTATAAATTTGTTGTTTGATTGTTTTTTTTTCTTTTCATTGTTTAAGGAATCTCGAACAACAAGAACAATAGCTCGAAGTTTTGTACCTGAATATAATCATTCAATTGATTTTCCAGTTCCACTTATATGGAATGATAATCGTAGTCATACAATATCTCTGGCTGAAATATTAGAACATGGAGAATTAAAAATAGATCTTTATCATCAAATGAGTTCAACAGATGATTCAAATCAACATATTGATAGACGATCATTAGATATTCATTTATGTTATTGTACTATTCCATTAAAAGATTTAATATCTCGACATACAGGTATATTAAAATAGATAAGTCAATAGAACTCGGTCAAATTTTCGACAAAAAAAAAAAAAAAAGATTGAACATTTTTGAAATACTCATAAAAGACGTAATTCTACAGGAGATCATTTTGAAACAATTTAATTGAGAATTTGATATAACATAAATCATATTTCTGTAGAAGTTCGATTTCATTAGTTGTCGAAGTCTTTCATATGAACATTTTTGATATACGAAAATAACTGTTTTTTTTTTTTCTTCGATTATAGGAATCAAAGGATGGTATCCATTAGCAAGTGCCAATCGTGTTGTTACATCTGAAATAGCTTCTGATCCATCTGAACATTGTGTTGGTGGTTTGGAATTATCTATTCGTTTTGGTCAACAAGATGATCGTTGTCGTGTTATTGATTCTGCTAAAACACTTGGTTGGCTTGATGATAATTATATTGATGAAGAAAATTTTCTTGATGGTAAATATTAAAGAAAAAAAAAATAAACATTTTAAAATTGTAATTCTTTTATTTTAAGATCAAAAAGATCTTGGTTGTTTAATAACAATATCAATTGATCGTATTCAATTTCCAATTCAACTTGCAACTCGACCAGGAAAAGATCGTATTGATGATCGAACAAGTATTTTTGTGCAATATCGACTTTATGATAAAAGTAATTTGAAAAAAAAAAAAGAAAAATCTATTTTATATTCTTTTTTTTTTTTTTCTTAGTGCCAATTATAACGAAACGAAAAAAACCAATTGTTGATAGAAATAATGTTATATGTGAATTAAAATTTACAAAAGATCATTTATTTTTATGTAGTGCACCATTTCTATGGTATTTACGTGAAGAAAAATTAGAAATACAAATTTGGATAAGTGATAATGATTCATATGATTATTCTCAATCATTATCATCAACAGATAAACTTATTGGTTCAATTTATGTTGATTTAAATTCATTATGTGATAGAAAAAGAAAATCACATCGATTAAGTGCCATTTTACCATTATTTAAACATGGAACAAAAGATTTAGGTGGAGCTTTTGCTCAAATACATGTGACTATTGATAAATCAAAAGATTTCAATGAATTACGGGTATAATTTCATAGTTAGACAAAGCATACTTGTAATACATGAATTTATGTTAATATAAAGTTGAATAAATGTGTATATATCTCAAATTTAAAAATCTAATGAAATAGAAACTAAGAGTTGAATTATATATTCTTTTTTATTCAACTGATGGTATTAAATAAAAGTCATATATATCTAATATGCATTAAGTTTTGTTAATCTATCACAAAAGTTTATTGAAATTTTATAAATTGTTACATTTTTTTGTTTAGAGTCGAAGTGATCTAGATACATCGAATGATGGTGAACTTCATACTTATTTAGAAAATCATCATTTAAATATAGTTGATAACAATAATCATACACTTCGTAAAATAACAAATAATGTTTTTTCAGTTATAATTAATATTGAACAAGCAGCACATTTACCAAATGTTTATTCTAAACATGAGTAAATTGATTTTTATGTTAATTAATATTTTTATTAATTGTTGTGTTTTTTTCTTGTTTTAAGAAATGCTCATATTTCACCAAATCCATATGTTACTTATTCAACAGCTGATTCACATCATTTATGTCGTACACAAATTTTAAAATCAACATGTAAACCTATATGGAATTATCAACAATCAGTTAAATTAGCTGTTGAACATTTATTTAATGATAAAAAAACTTTTATACTTAAAGTTTGGCATAAAGTTAATGCTGATATTGAAACAATACCAGGTAATGAAATCATAAATAAAAAAAATATTAAAAAAAAAAAAAAATTAAAATTTTCTTTATTCAATCTAATAGAAAAATCAGGTGATACAGTTCTTGGTTTTGTATCTATTGATTTAAGTCCATTACTTTCTGGTTTACAACAAATATCTGGTTGGTATAATATTGTTGATACAATTGGTAATATTCAAGGACAATTAAAAATTAGTATTATACCACAAGAAGATCTTCTTGAATTAAAACGTTTTAAATATAAATCAAATCAAACTAATATTAATTCACATCGTTCAACATCAACAACAAGTGAAAATATATCATCAACAATTATTAATGATCTTTCAGCAAGAATTGTAAGTTTGTAAAAAAAAAAGAAATATGCATTAGGCTTCATTGTATTATATTGAAAATATTCTAGAGTACGGGTGGTCAAACAAGTTTAAATATATCAATGATTGATGATGACAACACTAAAAAATCATTTTTAATGAACAATCTTCAGTGAGTAAATCTATGTACATTTCGAATACTATATAATCATTAAATCTTACTGTAAAAATTTTTGTACAACATTTCTAGTCAATTTTTTGTCGATTTATACCAATATGAGATAACATATTTACAAAAATAATAAACTTAGTCATAAAAGCTTCCAAAATAGTACCATTTTTTTTAGGTATCGAATATCTTAGAAAGAATGAGATCTGTTGTTGATGATAATTTCTTGTAACGATGTTTTTTCCTAATTTCTTGTAATATAGAGAAAAAAACACCTAATGATACAAACACTTTCATACCTTTCATCTATGCTTGATGTCTTACCTTTGAGAAAAATATGAGTTCAAACATAGAACATCAGTTGGCAAGGTTTCTCTATATGAGAAAAACTTTAATGAAGACCAAAAATGAAGTCTATATATGTATATATGCACCATACACTAGTTCATCGAACGACGTTATTATTCTACATATCATGTAAAGCACTGGAATGCCATAACAATCTTAAAAGATTCCATCTAGAGAAGTTATACATGACAGAAAAAAAACTTATTTTGAATAATATATAGTTCAAAAAATTCTCTCTCATAACTTTTAAATATACAGAGCAGAAGCATCTACCAGTTATTAAAAAAAAAAGGTTTTAACTAAGAATTAATAAATATGCTTTTTTTTTGTAAGGCGTCATTTAAGTGAACTTGGTGTAATTACTGAACGATTAAAAGCTCGTTTATATTCTGGTTCAGAAATAATTTCAACAACAAATGAATCATCATCTACAATGATGAAAAATCGTTGTCAAAGTGTACCACCACCATCAACATTAACACCATTTAATTTATCATTAAATACAAATTCAATTCGTCAAGATATTGATACAACACGTTCGACAACAACAACAATTCAAACAGATTTATTAGAACATTTTCCTGAATCACTTAGTGGTCGACCATTAATGAGTAATGGTCTTAATGTAACTGATGTACTTTCACACCATAATGATCAAGTTCGTCTTGCACAAGAACTTATGACAAAAGCAAATCATTTACTTGAAACATCAAAAGATTTGTTTAATAAAAAACAAATACCAACACCACCTCCACCTTCAACATTATTATCAACTATAATGGAAAAACGATCAACTCCATCACCACCACCAATATTACCAAATTTTAATGTAACAAATGAATTTCGAATTACAGAAGGATCACCATTAATTACTTCTAAAAATACTGAACATATTACGTAAGTTTTCAAAAAAGAAACCAAGTCTCCTTTTCTTCTTCAAATAATAGATGACAAGCTGATTCATTTTGAATTAATCTATTAGAAATAATATTACTCACAAAAAAAAAACAATTAGAGTGATGGGCAGCGACAGACTAAAGGGTATTTAAAATGTAGATTATAATACTGTACAGTGGCTTCCAAATTTTGTCGATAATATTCTTTTTTTTCATCAGATATCAAGTCTAGATTGTAGAACTTTTTTTTTGTAAAAATCAGAACGAAAAATAATCTCCTAATGACAAAATGTTGAAGGAAGTCGAAAGACGTTTCATCTTTTAGAGAATTACTCAATCCACTAAGAAATTAAAACAAAATTGTAATAGAAAATGCTCAGAGCTGAAAATATTGATTTTAGGTTTTTGAAAGACTCTATCTTCATATAATGAATTCAGTATTTATAGAGGGGATTGAAATTACAGATTCTCATTGAAAATACGATCTTCATCAGTTATAAATACATTGAATTTTTTCTAATGCATGGCTACATTGAAGTGATCAATACTCATACATTGTATATATATTAGTGACGGACAAAAGTTTAGAGAAAATTCAATTCTAGAGTTTTGTTCTCAATGTTAATGACTAGCAAGAGTCCGAAAAAAAAATTCTGTTGCTGCAAAGATTATCTATGAGAATTGGCAGGTCTGAGGGTCCTCAAAACTAGTTTCTGGTTTCTTTCAGCCACACAATCGTTTTTTCTGCATCTTGCTAGTAATAGCCATTATACTTATAATAATTCTTTAGATTAGCATAAATATATGATTTACAATCTATAATAAACAAAATATTAATAATTTTCTTTTAAATTTAAAATTAAACAGTAGTTCATTTGAGCCACAACATCATAATAATTCAATAGTTTGGTCTGATGAAGAAGATAATGAACATGATCAAAGTTTTTTACCTATTGGTCTTCCTCCTAATCATCATCGTTTAATGACATCTGTAACTATTACACAACCTCCACCCTCACCACCACCACCACCACCGATACAAACGGAAGAAACTTCTACACATTGGGAACAACAAGATGATATTGATGTAGTTCAAATTCGTCCATTAAATAATATATCTGCATTCAATTTTGACTGTCAACAAATGAATGCAGATCGACTTAATGGTAGTTTATCTCCAAAACATACAACACGTCGTAATATATTTTCAACTGAACCAATAACAAATAATCAACAACAACAGCAACAAATATCTTCATCATTTACAGATCAACATAAAAAATTATCACCAACATTAAGCATTGAACACCAATCTTTCTCATCATCATCGTCATCATCTTCTTCTTCTTCTTCATCACCACAACCACCACCACAAGCACAAACACAACAATCATTTAATTCAGATACATCGATTATTGATAGAAGTTGGTTAGAACAACAACGGATACGTAATGCTAATACACATTGTGTAGTACCATCAACACTTCATGATCCTTCAAACACAAAACAAGTATATTTCTTTACTTTTAAAAAAATTAATTAGAATTACTTCTGATGTTTTTTTTTTCAGCCATCAAATCGAAGTTCACATTTAGCATTTCTTGATCGACCATTACCAAAATTTTTTCCATCAAATCGTGAAATGGAACAATCAATGAAACATGTTTCACAAGCACTTTCAACTACAAATACTTCTTCAGTAAATCATTTTTAAACTTCTTTTTTTTTTTGTTGTATTCGTCACAAGAAAAATTTCCTTTAAAATAGACTTCAAGTACTAGTCCAACATCATCATCAAATAATGTAATGAAAACAATCATTGATCGATTACGTGCAAAACCTTCAAGTGAATTATTACGTGGTCTATCACCATTGGATAATAAATTACTTCAACAATCGGAATCATCAAATTCAACAACAGTAAATGTGACAAGATTAGAAAAAATATTTAAAACAAAATATACAACTACTCCTTCATCGAATTGATTCAAAAACCTTTATTTATTTTTTTTTTCTTCGTTTCTAGAAACAACTCTTTAGTTTCTTGTGTATAACAGTGATGTTATAACATATAAGGTTCTATTTGAAGTTCAGATAGTTACAATGTCTTCATTTATTTAATTCAAATAACAAAAGTTATTATTGTAGATCTAGTCTAGAGTTCTTTTTTTTTTTCTCTTGTAACGATATAAAATAAAATAATTTGGGTTTGAATTAATTTATTGTTTATTTAAATGAAAACAAAACTTTATCATTTTAATATTATTTTAAAGATGTGAGTGGATAAATATCGCCGATTAAGTTCGACTTTGAGAGCACAGCTTCACAGGCCAAGCGATTAAAAAATCAACGCTTAGTCTGCGAAACAGTGACCTCATGTCTCACATTTATTCTATCACACTCACAATATTTAATCAAATCATATCAAGTATTTATTTGATAGAAGTTTCAAAACACTAGTCGGTGATTATATATTATGTATCGATTTAAATCAAATTTTGAACCGTTATTTTCGATAACACGTGGTTGAACCGTTGAATATGTGTGTGTGTGCTATCCTCTCATTGTATAAATATATAAAGATTAAATGATAATTTCTTATTGAAAACTTTATATTTTTTTTTTAGATATGATTATCCAACAAAATGGATATGCCACCAGTTCATATGTGTGTATTTTTGAGTCATGAACATGAACTACTTAAAACAGAAATAGTCGAACTTAAAAATCATATTACTTTTCTGGAAGAAAAAATAGCTGAAAAAAATCTTGATCATACTCGTTCATGTACAATTTCATGTCAAACAGATATTTTTATTCCACGTCGTCCATGTCCATCAGAACCTATCAGACCGTCTTTTGATGAAGAAGCACATTTACATCGTCTTATCAATGCTCAAAATGAATTATTGAGAAAATATGAAAATGAAGCTATGTATCATCGACAAGAACAGTTTGAATCATCACCTCCATCTGCACTTATTGAAGATTATGAACGTCGTTTAATTCGATGTCAAAAAGCGAAAGAACAAGCTGAAAGACGAACTGTTGCTATTCAAAAACGTATGACAAAATTAGAAAAACGATATGAAAGTATGCGTCAAAAATTGAGTGTACTTGATGATGAGTTTTTTGAAGAAGTTAACGATCTTAAATTTGCTTTACAACAAGCAACACATCTCAATCGAGAATATGAAAAAACAATACAAATGTTAAGTGCTCAACTTGGTATTACTTATCCAGTAACGGATATTTAGATTGTAATGGCATCCACTTGTTTTTTCAAATGATAGATTATCATATAATTTGTAATTTTTAGAAAATATATTTATGTTAATTTAATTCGTTTTCTGTTTTTAATAAATGAAGCATTAAAAAGTTTTTCATAGCCAAATTATTCGAATATTAAAATCAAAAGATTTTGAAAACTAACGAACGATGTAGACATTTTTTTTTTCTTTTTATATCGGTTTTTCTTAATGATAATTCTGATGCATATGCGACATGTTCCTTATCTTATTGATCGAACTTGTCATTATTTAATAGATGAATAAATGAGTTGAGCTTTTTTTTTTTTCTATGGAAAAACTCCAATGCCAACAATGAAACAATAGTTATATTATGGATGACAATAGATTCGTATTACAATTTGTAGATTATTGAAGCAATCAAAGGTTTCAAGTAATGAATTTTCATGTAACATGTTGATACCATTGGGTAATATATGTTTGCAATGGTAGACCTTAAGTTGAATAGAAATATCTACTCTAATTGTTTAGAGTCTTATGAAATTTGTCGAAATTCGGTGAACACGCGCATAGTCTATCAATGTTCATTGAAATCCCTAAAATTATTATAAGAAATCGACTTGATCATCGTAGAAATGTATTTAATATGCTTGTTTTCATTATTCTGAACAACCAAAAGTAAAGTTTTTTCAACACATAGATACATGATTAGGAAATATCTCATTGATTGCTGTTTCATGTCTTTCAGATATAGTTGATGTCATAATTGATGATTTTATAACGTAGAAACATGAAAGAAAACTACGGAAAATTCAGCAATATATTGTTATTCAGCTGATTTTTTATTCATTCTTATCATTCGGAATACTTTGCTTTCTATCATTAGATATTGTTTGTCTATTAGAAACCAAGTCATGGAGATAATTCTATGAGAATGTTTAATACGAAAACTTATTTTAATTTGTATTAGAAATTGTTTTTTATAAACCGTTGTTTGTCTTAGAAAAAATGTACAGTAAATAAAGTGCAAGCATGTTTTCATTTGATCCGGTAATAAGATGAAATGAAAAACTGTAGAATGCACCAGCAAATTTATATTAGAACCGAAACGATGTGATGTCCAAATTATCTAGCACATCACATCAAGTATTGTCAGTTTTAGTCTCTGAACGCAATGTCCGTTACAATGACTAGATCGAAAAAAAATCTTTCAATAACATGTTATTATCTGTGAGGTTCGCCATACGAATGAACGAAATAAATAAAGCCATTTACAACAACCTTCTATCTTGATTCCAGAGAAACAAGTTTTCAGAAGTTTAACTCTTCATCACTTCAGGTGTCCGAAAAAGTTTTGTTCGATGTTATATTTAACAATTTGCAAAGCTTTCAATTGTCTTGAATTCATCCGTATGTTCTAATTTTTAACTTAGAAAAACAAAAATTTTCAGCATAAAGGTGTGTTTGCTTTTCCATTCGTAATAATAGCTTATATGAATGTTTGTTGTTTCACAAGAAAGACGCCAACATTCATACGTCCTTCAACGCTTGTACTTTTTCTTATAATTCCTTTTTTGTTGTCAGTGTCCCAAGGATACCGAGATCAGTTCCCTCGGACAAAAACGAGTACATTTTTCTATTAGCTCGTTCTCCTCTATACTTTATTATTATATCTTCATTTGAATATGCATGGATAAAGGTCAACATTTTTGTTTCACAGTCAACTGAAAATTTTGTATAAAATAAAAATAAAATCCTATTAAATAATAACTTTATTTACGAGTACTACCTATCATTAAAGAGTGCTAAGTTAATTAGAAAGTTACCTTTTAGTACATTAGAAATTTTTTTACCTATACTTTCACAATGATACAATATGAAAGGTGAGGTGTGGGTGTGAGTATGAATCTTCAGTTCAACCACACCACACTTGCTCCCGCCCCCACACTACTCAAACCCCACCGACACCTACGCTCACACTCAAATCCATATCCATCCCATATCGATACCCAAATCCACACTCTGACTGCGTGAAATATATGTAATTTTAGCAAAGAATCGGTCTTTATGTTCGTAATTCGACAAAATCTACGAAACTTCACTCTGTCAACAGCGTTTTTCGAAAAGCTTTGTTTTGCGCGAAAGTGTTTATTCTTGTTTCATGATAAATTTAATCTCTCAAGAATCTACAAACGATTGATTCTAAGATTTACAATGAAAATTACCACCATTAGTATTGGCAGGAGAATTATGATAGATGATAATCCACTTGCCGAATTGCATAAGTTTGTATTGCAGCAACAACCCGTTCCACCGCTAGCCGGATCCACTTTACACTCAACTTCTGTGCAATTGCGCAATCCTGGCTGAGGTCCCAGCCAGTAACCGCGAACAACGTAGTCTCGTCCATCTCTCTTTTCAAACGCTTTCACACACCAGCCATGCGTTGCATATGCTGTTGGCGTGCTACTGTGTACCTTTGGGCAATCCAAACACGTGTAACAATCAATTGCAACGCCTCTTTGTGCAATAATTAAAACGATAAAGAAGACGATGATATTCATAAACTTTATATTCATATTGTGAAGGTTAATTTGAGTAAAAATATTTATCTAAAATACGCATGTCTTTATATTCATGGCAATTAATATGAAGAAAGTAGAAAAAACTGTTAAAGCAATCATTGTAAGACTAAAATGTGAGATACGATCTAGCTATTATTGTTAATCGTCTGAAAAATGTTTTATTTTATGTATACTCGACACATTTCTTCATCATCGTTCACTTTATTCGAGAGAAAATCGCAATAAGGAAGCACTTTATTTATTCTAATTAGATGTTAGTGAAACATGGTCACTGGTAGCTTCAAGAGGCCATCTGTCACGATCTGTGAGGCCATGACCAGCGCACAGAAAACAGTACCGTATCGAACTTAAAAAAGGTTTCGATTTTTCGAATGAAATCAGCACCTTTTAAAGTTTCTTAAAATTATGGTTTCGTACAAAACCACTTTGGTCTTACCTGAGAAATGGTTTCGTAGTCAAAATTTCGTACTAATTCTAATGCAACACCAATCGATCTATATTGAAATCAACGGGCCCATATAGATCTGTGGATGACCTACTGTAACATCTAATTACACTCCTCAATTCACATCTCATTCGTTACACTAATCTCTTCATCTATATCCAAATCCTTATTCTATACATATCTCCTTATAATAATGCCTTAATCTATATCTATCATTGTATTCTAACCCGTAACCTATATCTGACTCCTTATTCGATATTTATCCTTTAAGTCTTTCTTCTCAGCCTATCCATATGAATAGGTGTGTATTCAACTACATTTGTACATTGTGTCTGTATTAAATAGCGAGACCATTTTGAAAGATAGCAATTATTCAGAGAAATCTGAAATTTTAGCAATAGTCCATGATTTAATTATTGTGATACTGAAAACTTTGATTGGTGACATTATGCTGTTCACCAATATCAAGGATGAATGGATCGCTTGCAGGTTGATATAATTATTAGTTTGTGTTTCTTTTTGTTGCAGTATTATTGACAAACATGTAGGAAAAACAAGATCGCCTCAAAGTAATGCTGTTCCAGTCACTTTTTAAGGCGAGGAAGATCTATTTTTTGAAGATAAAACTATTTCATTTACTGATTGTATCAGAGTTTTTCCTGTCAGGTCTGTCAAAACGTAACTTCAGAGCTTGCAATCCGTTTAGAAAACTGTATTTTCGTGATTCTCATATTTTGCTGTCCAAGTCTTTTAAGAATATCGTCATTTTTAAAGGATATAGATGTAGGTGGGTGTAGATGAAAATAACAGCTACATCCACTCATACATTTGCCCTGATCCTCCCACACCCTTTATGTGGCGTGAATCATTCTGTCCTCTCTATAGCGCTTTGTCAGATCGTCAGATACTTTTCGCTCTGTGTCTTATATATAGCTTTGCGACTTGAAAATATCTTTCTTAAGACTGAGACATTATTCTGAGATTCGAAGGGTTTTCTCGCACTCGGAAGCAATAATATATGTCGGCGTAGAGATTCCCCTTCATTGGTACGAATTGTTATATACCTTTAATCTTTTTCTCGTGTGGCTGAGACACTCATGTAAGGCCCACAACTTTTTGAGTTCTATTATCCTTGTAGCAATGCTCTGAGGTACACAGCGTTTTCCATAAATATTATTTAATGAGATCTGGCAAAGAAAGTATTTATGTTGATACTTGTGCGTTGCTTTGTGAATGGAAGATGATGCACTCCCGCGCAGCCGGAAACTTGTTGGACTCATCCTCATGTGTTGCTGTATGGTCTAGTGCTATTTGATCTCATCCTAATGCATAGCTGTGGCACCTAGTGCTTTGCCTCAACGTTAAGCATTACCGTGCGCGCTCGCTCTGCTCACCCGTACCCTGACAGATTTGCTGACACCAAAGCTGTTTGCTCTCATTTTCACGGAGGGCTATCTTATGAGGCATTTTTTATTTCATTCTAACGTATTCATGTGTGTCGCAACGCCGCTTGCTCTTAAATGACAAAGTCTTCCTCTGGTTTGAAGCTATTCGTCTTTAGTCTCACTCATTGCTATAAGCTTCGAAGTCTTTTTTTTCACACTCTGAGAAATTGCTCTGTCAGCAACAGATTTTTCTCTCAACCAGACTTGTGGCTTTATACGAAAAAGTAATAGCCGTGGTCCTGACAGCTTCCTACATGATCCGAAGCTTGGCATTTATAGCCATATTTTAGAAGTTTAATAGCATCAATTTTATAGTTTCTCTGATGAAATTTGTAATTACGCTATACTGATAGCTTGATCATAGTCTCTTGAATAAGTGACAGTGATGAATAAAATAAAACAAAGAGAAAGTTAAGTAATGATATAGACTATAATTAACACATTAGAATTGACACGTATGAAAATAAAAAACAAGCGTGAAATGAATGCAAAGAATTCAGCCAACAAACAGCTAAGTGAAACATATTTATTGGCTAATCTACTATAGCAAAAATTGGCCACTAGTTTCGATTCCACGTTATTTCCATCCTTTCTAATAATTCAATCCTATCTGTAGCATGTCCATGATTTTTAAATGAATTTGATTTTCTATTCAAATTATTCGACTAAGCTACTCACCACAGTCCAATGATTTTCACCAAAATAGTCGTGAAAACTTCGATGGTGCGCGGTTGTCGATTTAAGGTTATATGGTGTAATTTGACGCCGGTTGTTCTTTTTCTTAAAATACTTTGTATGTTACTTTTCTTATCTTATCCTTTTTTGGTTTGTTTGAATATTTTTCAACTACGCATCTTGTTGAGAACGATACTACTTATCAAAAGTAAAACCTTCAAGGTTAGAAGTATACTACGACTAAACAAAGCCAAGGGAAAAAATCATTATCATATAAGAAAGTTCATTTCAAATAGAATAGACACAGCAATATGTACATCTGTATAAAGTTAGGTCGTGGACATCATTCAATACTGCGCCACAAAAAAACAGAGATCATCTTCATTTACGATTTTTTCGTGAATATAATTATTGACAGTTAGAAAAGTGCAGCTATTCTACGGAAGGATTTGTAATTTATCCAAGAGTTCATCGGAGACGTAAATGTAAGTACATCTTAGGGGTATGTATGGGTGTAGACATGATCCGAATAATGGCATGCACACTCACTCCGCGCAATCACAGCGACATTCACACATCCACACCCACACCCACCCATTTATTAATAATCATATCGATTGATTGCCATAACCGTTTTACAGTTTATCACCAAGTCCGAATATGACCTACTTATCTGAAAATTCCTTTAGGTTTAGTAATAAATTGCTCCCTCGAACTATGATTTAAGCGGTGAAATGTCAAGTCAAGGTTTTGACAGGTGTGTTCAAGGTTAGCCTCAGTGTTAGACTGAGCGTTGAGATATATTTTAAACAACCACAACAAGCTACTAAAATTTTTTTGTATTGGACGTCCAGAAGCGGGGGCTTCCTGAAACTGGGCAAACCTGGACAGGGGGCCCAAAAATGCGATTTTTGCCTGGATGTTCTTTATGGATGATCTCTAATACATTTTAGAAGTTTTTCTCAAAATAGAATTTTTCGTTTCGATGTTTCGCGTGTCACAGAATTCTTCAACGTTAGAAATGCTAGAGCGCTGTACTTCGTGTCAACATGAAGGAAAAAGTCAGCTATACAACTTAAAACAGACGAATTTTTCCATATTTCAGCAGAAAAACGTTTTAAAAGAAAGAACTCTAAAAAATTTAAAAATCAGGCTGTGTTAGGTAATTGATTCGGATTATCATAAATTATAAACCAAGCATAAAGTGCATAAAAGAATATCGAAGTGATCAAACGTTACATGTAAACGTATGACTCAACAACGATGATCGTCTTCAAATCTTTACAAAATCGGAGTTTTTCTCTCTACAGTGCTAGTCATAATTTTTGAAGTATGCTTGGAGTAAAAATAGACTATTTAAAATTAAACAGCAGTTCTTTTGAACAACAACATTATAATCGTTCAATAATTCGTTCTGATGAACAAAATAATGAACATGATCAAAGTATTTTACCTATTGGGCTTCCTCTTAATCATCATTGTTTAATGACATTCGTAACTATTACACAACGTCCAGCAATACATATGGAACAAATTTCTAGAAATCGAGAGGAACAAGATGATATGGATGTTGTTCATATTCGCCCATTAAACAATACATTTGCATTCAATTGAACCAATAATAGATGATTAACAAAAAATATCTTCATCAGCACAAACGCAACGATCATTTAACTCACATGCATCTATTATTGATAGAAATTGATTAGAACAGTAGTGTATATGTGATGCTAATTTTCTGTATCACCATTAACTTTTCATAATCATTCAAACACAAATCAAGTATATTTCTTTATTATAAAAATATTAAATAGAACTACTTTTTAGACATCAAGACTTAATTCACATTTAGCATAAATTGTCAATCGTATACATAAATACTGTCAATTACAAATAGTTCTTCAGAAAATCATTTTTCATAGATCATAAGTACTAGTCCAACATCAAATAATTAAATGAAGACAATAATTCAAAGATTTCATGCATCGTTTTTACATAGATCACTATTTTGCGATTGATAGAGAACGAAGTTTATGTTTTTCACATTGCTGTGACTAGTTTCTATCTTGAATTAGCTAAGTTACTCTATTAATCCATATCTTCTGCAGCCAGGTCAATGATACCAAAGCCCGAACACAAGTAAAGTTCACGATTTTCGGAGGTTTTTACTGTCGAAACCAGCCCATATGCATGCCAACCAGCATTCTTCTAAAGAACCTATCAATTCATCTTTTAAGACATGAGCGACATCTATAAATTAAGCATCAATAATTCTCTTTTTTTTTGTGCTATTATTGTGGTACTAATTTAGTTATATAATAATTTGAATATTAGTTAAATTATAACTCTACAATCTATTTTATTAATGTCCGTAATGTATCTCACAGTCGTATTATTTTTTCGTTATATTGGATTTTATTTCCCAAGACAACAATAATGTAACATCATTAGTGGTTGAGAGTGACTCATATATTTTTTTTATTGCGACAAAATTATATTTCAATGTCTCATTTTGTAATTTCATTCTTTAGCTCATATATTGATTTACTGTTGTAATTTTGGTTTTTTCTTAATGTAAGTATGATTATAAATTTGCTAGTTTTATTGATTATTTTGTGGCACATTTGTTTGCTTGTTGTGTTTAATCAAGTTTGCTTTTAAATAATGTCATCTCTTGCTAATTGTTATGATCATTCTAATTTTGTTCCTAAATCAGAATATGATTCATCAGTTAATAGACAAAATGAGGTTTGCTATTTAATATTTAAAAGTCTAGATTTATTTAATATTTATTCATTTTAGAGTATGATGCATAAAGTCAAAGATGTTGTTTCGAAATTTTTTCAACCATCGTTTTTATTCACAACTAGTAGTAATGAAATAGATAGTCCTGTAAGTCAACAAAATGTTCACAAACTGTTCTTTTTTTTTATTCATTAGCAATTTCATTTTAGAAACGAAAACGACAAATATCTATTGAAGAATTAGATGATGAACAACAAATTGAGACAATTGCAACTACTACAATAAAAAATCAAATTATAGCATCAAAATCAAAATGTAAGAGGATTCATATATACGAAAATCATTTATATTAATAATATATGATTTAAATATTTTTTTTTTTTGTAAACTCAGATCTTCATCAACCTGTCAGAGACGATGAATCACAATTTACTGATGATGATGATAATAATAATCAGGATGTATCATCAATTGAACAAGATTTAAAAGAAATCGAACAACAAAAAAAACGACGTCGTACAACTAATTATCAACAGATACATACAAACAATCGTCATCATGAAAATGAAAAAACAAGTATAAGTTCAATTCTTTTTTTTTTTTTCTTAATCATCATTATTATTATTTATTCGAATAGATTCAACAGATAGTATTAGTTCATTATCAAATCGTCGACTTCATCGTACAACATCTACAGAACTAAATTCTAATGAAAGAATAAATCGAATTATATCATCTACACAACATTTTAATATCACATCAACATCAAATTATGATCCATCAAAATCACCTTTTTTTTCTGTCGATAATAGAGTAAGGAAGTTTTTTTTTCTTCCTCGTAAAAAGGACCCTTTACTTTATTGAATAATATAAAAAAAAACATATAAACGATGGTTGATACTATCAGCTATCGTGATATATCTCATACAAAGATAATCTATTGTACATCAGCAAGTACTTCGATTGACATGTTATATATTTATGCTTCATTCTAGAGAGTTATAGGTTTTTTGCGTTATCGATAGATGATATATGCGCATACTCTTCGAAATGAGAGAAAAAGAAATTTTCTAATTAATCGTCAATATTGAATAGATATGCAGAAATTTTCTTTCATATATGGGTTGATAGTAAAAAAAAGACAAGGATCCATTTGCTTGCCTTGTTATATCATTCTTCAACTGATTTTCTTGCATCAGGAATCTTGAATATAATGCTATGGATCTGGCACCATGTAACTTGATGAACTTGTTTCTTGTTAGTACTACTTTTTGTGTACTCTAATATGTACATATATAGATGGTTAAGCATTGAAAGGCAGAAGAATGATGTAATAGCATAAGCAAATATAACATTGTTTCTCTTATCAGTTCATACAGAAAGAAAGTTTCTTACAAAAGAACTAAAGTATCATCGCCACTGTTTTGAAGTTTAACCCTTGAATGATAAAGTATGGAAGCAAGAAAGATTTTTTTTTTTATTAGTACACTTCCATGATAGAAGTGAACGGAGGACAGAAAAAGTTGCCTAGTTCTTCTTTTATGAGTTGAATATATGTGTCAAGTTTCATCAATAACGGAAATTAATATTTTATTGTATAGAAACAAACGGAAACAACAACAACAACAACAAATCTTAAATCGAATGAATTTTCAGCAAATTATTTACTAGCAACTAGTCTAACAGATCGACCTCAATTATCTAAATCAAATAGTCAACAATCATCAGCAACATTAACAAATAAAAATCGATTAGTAAGAAAACAAAATTTTAATTTTCAAATATTTTACTTTTTTTTTTTTTAAAAAAAACTTTAGTTATCAAATGAACGAAAAATGTTTGGTGTTAATTATGCATCAATTAATTCACATCGTTTACCTTATATTGAAAGACTTCGTCGACGAACTTTACAAGATTGTATACGACTTGATCGTACACTTGATAATGAACCGTAAATATTGAAAAAAAAGAAAAAATTTATCTTCACTTCTATTTATAATCATTCATTTCTTTTTTAAGATTATCTATATCACCAATTGATGAACACAAATTGAAAACTAATTCTTCAGAACTAACTCGAACAAAAGTACAAGAAAAAGAATGTGGTATTCAATGTAATGTAAGTAAATTATCTTTGAAAATTTCATCAAAATTATTTTGTTGTTTTTTTTTTTACATAGATTTCAAATGTTGAAAATTCAATAGAATCAAATAAAAAACTTCAACGTGCATTTCCACCAATTGATATTCAATATGAAGCATTATCAGTACCAATTACTGAAAAAACTCAATCATCTACTCAAACAGATTCATCAATTCAAACACATAGTTCAATAACAATTGAAAAAGTACAAACATCACTGCCAAAAATTGATATTACCAAGCCTAAAGTAAGAAATAAAACACTATGAATAAATAATTAAAAATTTATTTAAAGGTACTTGGTGATGTTACACCATTCTCATGGCCAAAATTTGCTCGTGCTCAAGAAGAATATGCTAAAAAATATCCAGAAAAATGTACTGATACAAGTATGTCATTTCTTTTAACTAATTTTTATTTAATTAATCTTATTTTCTTTAGCACTTTCTAAAACAAATATTAATACAAATTCAACAGTATTTCAACAAACAAACACAACTTCTAATACAATATCAAAATCATCAACACTTCCTATGTCATCATTACAATCTGTTCAATCAATTTGGAAATGTCCTTCATGTACTAAAGAACATCCAGCACAAACAGCATCATGTTCACTTTGTCATGGTATTAATCCGAATTATAAAAAATTAAGTGGTTAGTAATGTTAATGAAATATGAAATGATCATTGTGTTTATTTTTCTTTTAATTCAGCGATTCAATCAACATTACCAGTCGAAAAAGAATCAACTATACCTATACCTGCTGCTACTACCATTATTAATCAAACTGTAACAACAAAAGAAAATCCAGTGATCACTCCTGCTCCAATAACTGCTAATCCACAATTTAGTATAACGGCAACTAAAGAAAATCCAGTGATCACTCCTATTTTTGGATTTGGTACA
>CAJNOP010000025.1:1693337-1750623 GCA_905250075.1 Rotaria sp. Silwood1
ACAACAACAACTAAAGAAAATCCAGTGATTACTCCTGCTCCAATAACTACTACTCTTGGATTTGGTACAGCGGCCACAACAACTACAGAAAATCCAGTGATCACTGCGGCTCCAATAACTACTACTCTGCAATTTGGTACAACAGCAACAACTCAAGAAAATCCTATTTCAACCGATGCTTTTCGTTCCACATTTGGCACAACGCCAGTTATATCACCAGTCGTAGTAACTAAAGAAAATTCTGTGCCTAATAACCCACTATCTGTATTTGGTACAGCAACAACTAAGGAAAGTTTTTCAATTACTAGTACTACGCCTTCATTAGGCTCAATACCATTCAATCAATCATTAGCTAGTAATACAAGTAATCCTATTCAATTTGGTACAATATTGCAGCCTTTTTCTTCAGTATCATCAACAAGTTTTACTGCACCAGTTACAAGTTCTACTGCTCCTTCAATTGCTACAGCAACATCAAGTATACCAATGTCACCATCATCATCATCATCTATACTACCAATTTTTGGACCATTTGGTAGTACTTCAACGGCAACAGTAGCACCAGCTATTCATATTTCATCCGATCAGTCTACTTCGCTTACAAAAGAACTCACTACGTCAACTCCATTTTCGGCAACAAATCCAATTTTATTTGGTTCTTCAACAATAACACCAGCTTCTACGACGACAAATTTATTTTCGACATCATCAACAACAAGCACTTTTCCCCTGTCGAACAATTTTACATCCACAAGTACGACATCAGCGCCATTTCAATTTGGTACCGGTGGTTTTAATTTTGGAACTAGTTCTACAACAACACCAAATAATCCTCCATTTGGATTTACTTCTACTGCTAGTTCTCCAAATTTATTTGCACCATCAACTACTACTTCATCAGTTAGTTCAAATACTGCACCCTTTTTTGGTACACCTCCATTTGGAACAACTCAAGCATCAACTGATAAATCTTTAAATTCATCAAATAATCCACCAGTTATGTTTGGTTTTGGATCTTCATCAAATACAACAACAAATCCTATTCAAACTCCAACAACATCAGCATTTTCTACTGGTGGCTTTCCATTTATACCTTCATCGTCATCAACAACAGTATCAACATTCGGTGCTGCTCCATCTGCATTATCGTCTAGTGGATCATCGAGTTCATTTAATTTTGGTGTAGCACCAACCGCTTCTACAAACCCTACTCAGTTTCCGTTAACTGGAACAACATCTATATCAACTATATCTGCTTCTACAGTTGAAACTCTAAAGTAAAATACTAATCATCTGATGAAGAAAGATCTCCAACTGATTAATCGTTTTTGAGACGAAACCGTGGATTTCATGTATATGCTAGTTTTCTTAGTGAGACTAACAAAAATCTAAAAAGTTCATCTCGATGTGTTTTTGAAGTTGATTAATGATCATTTTATTGAATTTCCAACTCAATTTTAGGTATCTAACGAAAAATCAAATAACAGAATTTCGATCTGAAGTTTTGTTCATAGGTCATTTAAATGATGCTTGAAAAAATATTCTGAAAGTTTCAGTCGAAAAGAAGATTCATTTATTAGAATATCAAATTTATTTACGGCTAAAACTTTCAAAATATTCTATGAGTGATCGAATCTATCTATGAGCACAACTTCAAATTGAAATTTCATTATATGACTTTTTAATAAATACTTGAAAATGAGTCAAAAATTGGAAATGAATTTTTCTAAAGGGAAAATCATAACCTTAACTTAAACAATATCATAAAAATGCAACAATAAGTCAAGAGCTTGAACTGTTATGAAACTCATTGTCGGTGCCAAAATTAGTAGTTTGAATAAGTAAAAATATTTTGAAATGTAGAGATCTTATTAGTTACCAGACTGGGTACCGAACCCTGTTGCAAGACATTACTCTATAGCAATTAATCAGTTGAGAAACCTTCTACGTCGTATCCTCATCAAAACTTCTTAATATCATGTTTTAATTGTTGTTTTCTATTTTAGTCCTTACAGTGTTATGAGTAGTGATAGTTCATCGACAGGTCAACGTCGAATTCGTAAAGCTAAACGTCAACTACAAAGTTAAAAAGAAATTTAATCTTTTAAACAATATTAATAATTATCATACTTTTTCTTCTTTGTGTGTGTGTGTTTTTTTTCTTGTTCTTAATATCTATCAATTGTATGCTTGCTTAAAAAGGACGGAATGTAAGAATCTTTTTTTTTTTTTTTCGTTTTGTTTTTGTTTCATGAGAGTAATGAATAGAACAGAAAAACAAGAAATTAATAAATAAAACTAAAGTTACAATTATCTTGTAGATTATCTATTCATGGTTAAAGTACGAAAAACTTCAAAACCACCACCTGATGGATGGTAAGTATTTATTTTAATATGATTATTATTAGTTGTTTTTTTTTTTTGTATTTTAAAACTATAATTTTAGGGATTTAATTGAACCAACATTGGATGAATTAGAAGCAAAAATGCGTGAAGCTGAATTAACACCACATGAAGGTAAACGTAAAGTTGAAACATTATGGCCTATATTTAAAGTTCATCATCAAAAATCACGTTATATCTATGATCTTTATTATAAACGTAAGACAATAAGTAAAGAATTATATGATTATTGTTTAAAACATTCAATTGGTGATAAAAATTTAATTGGTAAGATAATAATTTAATTTCTAGAAAAGATATTATTTCTCTTTTATTTTTAGCACAATGGAAAAAACAAGGTTATGAAAATCTTTGTTGTCTTCGATGTATTCAACCACGTGATACAAATTTTAATAAAAAATGTATTTGTCGTGTACCAAAAGAAAAATTAGAAGAAGGCAAAGTTGTTGAATGTGTTCATTGTGGATGTCGTGGATGCTCCGGTTAATTATGATATAGATTCTTTCTGTTTTTTTTCTTTCTGTATCTTTCGTTTTATTTATTGTATAAACAAACAATTAAGAACAAGACAAAAAACAATAAAATAAATACTTGTCATTAAATTTATAGAGAAATAAGACGATGTGTTGATGATATTTTATTGTAAGTTGTGCGAAATATTTCTATGAGTTCTTGATAGATTTTATCAGTTGAAATACCTGAAGCGACATTTGTTCCGATTAATGGTTCTAAATTAAAATTACATGGTTGTTTTGTATTTTTGTTTTTTTTCTTCTGAGAAACAATTCACACACTTTAACTATACGTTCTGAACTTGATGAATTATGATTATTTAAAGTAAAAAAAAAAATACAGAATTATCTGTTAAAGCGAAAACGAATAAGATTCATAAAGACGTATCGTAGCTTCAAAAATTGATCATACAAATTTACTTTAAATTTGTTTCCAACAATAAGTAATATCCTCACAGTATTTCTATAAATTCAGGATCCCTAGAAAACTCAAAACCTAGTTTTTCAACATCGCAAACTCAGAATTTATTTTTGATTACACAAATTGATAGATTAACTCAATTAAATTTGAGAAAAGCATATATGCCTCTTTTTCTCAAAGAAAATAGCAAAAATCACTTTCTATTTTTCTTAAAATTATTGAAGCTCAGTTAAAAACAATTAGATTTAATTTCATTGAAATCTTTTCTGGAAACATTTTTTTGGATTCAAGTTACTATTATGAAAAAAAAATAGAAATTAAATCTGTATGATAAATTTTTTGAAACCATTGTATGTTACTGTAACTAATGGAGAAGTAATCAGCAATATCTAATCTTCAATTTTTCATTCTTTTCTAACAGCTCGATTAGTATCTTGCGCATTAAGGATTATCGTAATTGACTATTTTCAAATTCCACGTATATATACTAACTTCATAATATTTTTCAATTTTGTTTATTATTTCTACTGCTACAAAGTGAGTTTTTAGAAAAGAGTCTTATGTAATGTCACAGAGAAAATAGCTTTGTTTTATTGCAGTAAAAAACCAAACGAAATACATATGGTTCGAATGAACTACGAACTTAGAACTCGAAAATAGTTAACCTATATGTTGTATATTAATGAAGAAACGACCCGAAGTGAAACTCGCGGTTTGACCTCATATTTGACCCACAACAAAGTCTTAGTAACAGTAGAAAAGGCCTACAAGAATTTGTCTCTATGTATCTTTGGAACTGAATTATGATCATGTTATTCAATTTTCGACTCAGCTATAGATACATATCTACAAAACCAAAAGTGAAAAATTCGATGTAAAATTTCGCCAATATTTAAAAAAAAAAATTATTCTTTGCCATAGGTATGATACTAAAATTGTGCTCAGATGAAAATTCACTTGTTCAACAAAAGGAACAAATTTTCAGGATACTGTAAGAATCATTAGACCTATCTATGAACAAAACTTGATGTCCTGTTGTCGAGTACATATTAAAAATTCAGTAAATGATCATAAATCAGTTTGAAGGCATATTGGAGCTGAATCTTTAAACTTTTGCAAGTCTCATCAAGGCATTCTTGTAGATTTAACATTATTTCAAAATAGTATTTCCTAAAATGAAAATAATTGTATCGAACTTCATTTTAATATATAATTGATTATCTCAAGTATAACATTTTGTTAAACTTTACTTTAGAAATAAGAAAAGAATGACGATATTAAATTAATATGAACTCGAATTGATGTTTTTTTATTAATTACAAATCTCACCTTCAATAACAACATATCGATTGTTTCGATCAATTTCATTTATTAATTCTCGTTTATTCATTTTTCTTCCAGTTCGTATACTTATAACATTATTTGGAAAACTAAATTTCAACGAAAAAAAAAAAAATTTTCTATACAATTATATAATAAACATCTTATATATACTCAAAATCGATTGCATAAAATTTAAGAAAACCAATAAATAAATCGTCTACTTCAACAGTAACATTTATTGATATCCATATTTTTGCTAAATCAATTGTATCAAATAAATTTAATTTACGAATATCAATATTCTTATCAAATTTATTAATTGATATTATTTCATTAAAACGAGGTACGATTGGTGAAGGTAAAATTGCTATTTGTAAATAATAGATACACATTAATGTAAGACAATATCCATTAAAACTATAATGTATTCGTTGTTTAAGATTATATTTTGATGCCCAATATCTAAGTATGAGATTTTATTTTGAAAAAAAAAAAGAAAAAGAAAAATAATAATTATTTAAATTAACTTAATAATATTAATAAGTATTGGTAATCGATGATCACATTCAGAATAAAATCTCATTAGAAATGTATTTCGTATAGTAACAGCTTCATTTAAATATATATTACATGTCATAGATCTATATCATAATAGACAGTTATATAAGAAAATAATAATATTTTTCTTATAAAAACATACGTTAATAAATCAAAAAATCTAAGTATTGGAAATGTTTTTTTGACTAATTTTACATGTCGAAAATATTCTTTATTAAAAAAAATTAATTAATAGAATTATAAATAAATTAGAATTTTACCTCCATGTTGAAATATATCACAAATTTTTTGTAAAATATAACTTGATTCATATTCACTTAACTAATAAAAGATAATAAACGTATTGAAATCTTTCATTTTAATTACTTCATCATGTGATATCATTAAACAAATATCAAGTTCACTAGTACATTGACCAAATCCATTAACTGTTGATCCAATAATGTATAAACCAGCATCTATTTTATACATTAGAATTATGAAAATTATTTTGATATTATTTTTACATACATGGAAATATATCTCGAAATAATTCTTGAAGACTATTAACTAATTTATATTTAATTTTTTGAATAAATTCACTTGTTTGATTACATTGCCATAATTCATAGAGTTCATTATTAAACTATATCATATAAAATATCGATTATTTGTACTATTTAAAATTTTTACTCACAGTTGATCTCGATGGATTGAATTTAACTTCACGATTACTATTATTATTAGATGAAGAAATGGGATCTACAATTTCAAATGTAATGCAAAAGAAAAACTTAAGATTAAACAGGTCAGAGCAAGCTCAAGATATTATTTTGTCTTTAAACAGTTTACTGTTCTAAAGTTATTGAATTTAAAATTTTTTTCTAATAACCATACTGAAATTCTTTTATTTTATTTAGTATAATGTAAAACACCATTGTTTTTTCAATTCTGACTGCTTATAACCTTCTTCGAACTTTGTTCGATTGAACTGAAAATTTTACCACAAATCTTTGGACGTATTCTACACAGGTAAAATCGGCTATTTTGGTTTTTGGCTTTTTTTTTATGTTACCAACTGAGTTTATGGTGTTTCATGATCTTCTATTACTTCTTGTTTGCATGGATTGTTCATAGGTGACGTTTTAACCTTCCATTGTCATTTATTCTTACCACATGCTTTGTCCTTCCGATTTTGTCATTTCCTTGATTCTTTCTCTTCACCTGTCGTTCTCTCTTCTTTTTATTCTCTATCCTGGTTGCTTATATAAATGTGTGTTTTGTATATAAACAATGCGATCTTATGATATGAAGTAATAGAATAAAACATTATCTCATCCATATTAATATTTTTTCTATCAAAGATCGTCGCACTTTCCTATCTGGATTTATAGAATTCTGAAGATCAACACTCAGATTTGAGCTTATACCTCCGAGATATAGTCTGAAGTATCTCCAAAAAAATGTTCATCTGAATCAAATAAAGTTTTATCGAACGCGTGTCTCCTTATTCTAACTGCCCTATCTATAAAGAAATAAGATTGATACTTGTTTTGCAAGAGAAGGTAATCTAATTTATAGTCCTAGAGAAAAGTTTTCAGTACCTCGGATCTCAGTCATCATGAGGAATAGAGGTTTGAAATTTTTTTTACTCATACTATTTTTTTCTTTAATACTTTCAACATGAGTATACAAAAAAACCGTATATTGTATTTTTAAGATCCATAGTCTACTGATAGTTCAATAAACTGATCTGAAGCTTTTTGAAAAATTTTCTTCATATCTTGATATTACTTTCTGCAAGTTCCATTATACTAGAAGAATATGACATACGAATATTCATATTCTTCTTATTAAAATATTCAGAACTAATCATTTATTTGATAAGAACGAAGATAAACTTTAATAGGCAGTCTTTTAATATTACGAAGCGAAATCCGAATGGTGCCATTGATCTACATGTCTAATGCAGTATTTTCAAACTTCTAGCCACTATGTTGACAGAGATCTACTAGGAGGAAAGATACTTGTCCATATTAAATAAATATGACATACATCCATTGAAGAATTTGTATTTGAAAGTAGTATTGAACATTTCTTTATTTTCAAAATAGATTAAGTTTACTAATAAAACTCTTGATTAAAGTACTATTTTCGTTGGCGGGTAAAACAAAAGTAAATATTTTCTATTACAGAAATGAATTATCATTTTTTTTAAATATAAAAGACACTATATTTATAAAAAACAAACAGTTTACACTTTCTCTTTTCTTTCTTTCTTCTGAGTGTATTGTGTACATGACCAAAGAATAGAGAAACGAACAAGTGTGCCGCTAGAATCACTATACACCTGTCATAGAATGTAGAGTCCTCTTTCCGTTCATCCTCAGGGATACGTAAAAATCTATTCACGAAAATCTTGTTTTCTTTTTTTTAATAAATAAACTATTCTTATAGTTTATTTCTATGAACTCATTCGTGTTGGTTTTTTTTAGTTTAAATTGATTTAAAAAATTAACAACAAGACATTACTTTAAGAGCTTTACCATGAACATTTGTTTTCGGTAAAATGACTTTGTCCTTGTGATTAACATTCTTGTTAATAATAATTTTTTATGAATATTTTTCTCTTTAGAATATCAATTCGTACTTTCGCTAAGATAGCTTCATTCAAACCTCGTCCTATTGTTTTTTCGGGCCCAAGCGGGTAAAATTTAAAGTTTGTTTTTGTTATATATTAACAAAAAAAGAAATTGTGTTTTACTCTTCAAATGATGATAAACAAAAGTGAAAGGCGATTAATATAAAATCTATTTACTAGATCTGGCAAAAGTACATTAATAAATCAATTATTCCAAGAATATCCAACAGCATTTGCTTTCAGTGTTTCTCGTATGTCTAATTGACATATCTGACAGTTATATTTATTTATTGTTTGTTTATTTAGATACTACGCGAACACCTCGACCTGGTGAACAAAATGGTCGAGGTATGTAATAGATTTTTTTCTATTACATAATCTTTTCATTGGATGAATAGAATATTATTTTGTACTACGAAATCAAATGGAAAAAATGATTGCTAATGGTGAATTTCTTGAAACTACAGAATTTTCCTCGCATCTCTATGGAACAAGGTTAATAAAAAGAATATAGAATGATACAAAAGCCATTTCACTGAATAGAAAAAAAAAATTGAATATCATTACTAGAATACAATATAAAATAAACCGATTCTTTTACCATTGGTACAGAAATGTATAGAGCTAATATTTCTAAGACAAACATTGAAATTTGATCGTTAGTTTCAATAAAAAATTTTTAACCATTAACTGCTTTTCTATATATTTAAGAAGTGAGCCGCAAATGACAAGACATTGTTGAAAAGCTATAATATCATTTTCCATCGTTTGTTCACTGTTATTGATTTTTTTACCAAGGTCAATAAGAATATTTCATAATAATGTTTTATTTTTCTTGTAAACTATAGATCATGAATATTGCTTGACCAATGCTAATAAAAAAAAGGTCATCTACTTGTATAGGCAGAATATGACCGAGATATTCATATTACGAATGCAACGATGACGGTGTGCAAGTCAATCTCTTCAGCTGTTTCTTTTCGATTCCAACGATTTTTTTTTGTCTAAAGATATCACATATAGTGTTGTGTTCTAATAAAAATTGTAAAAGGACTTGAATTCCTATTGTAATTTGACTAACCTATCGAATTTTTGGTATGTCTATTTTATAGAGGCCTCAAGTTTTCGGAAAATTCATATTTTCGAATTTTAATCTAAAACTTTGTGCATATAGAGAATTCAACTAGACTGATTTTCATAAAAAAAAATTCAAAAGTTCGGAACAAAGCCTCTTCGAGTTATTAGGCTGTCAAAAAATACATATATTATAGACTATCTATGGAAAATGATCTATATCTTGAAAGTTTCGTATTTCGAAGAGACTTTATTCAAAACTTCTGAATTTCTTTATGGAAATTAGTTTCGTTGACTTCTCTATATGCCTAAAGTTTCGGATAAAAATTCCATAGTTTAGTCAAGTCTCAATAGGAACTAAAATCCTCTCAAAATTTTTATTAGAACCCTAACAGTTTAGTAATGTGTTAAAAAATTCAACTATCTTCTTGAAATAAATGCAGTACTTTACCTAAGATAGCTACATAGGTGATCACCTTCATTATTGCATTCTTAATCGAAATTTTTGTTCCTAGTAAATTGACTTTTGGTTCATTCTGTATTTGTTCTCAACATTTGTGTATATGTATTTTTTTTCTTTTTGTTGCTTAGTAAAAAAGCTGTTGAAGATGTAGCTAAAACAGGTCATATATGTGTACTTGATGTTGATAAACAAGGTGTTAAAAGTATTCGAAAAACAAATCTTCATCCATTATTTATTTATATAAGTCCACCAAGTTATGAAATTCTTGAAAAACGTTTACGTGCACGAAAAACCGATGATGAAAATGCTATTCAACATCGTTTAAAAGAATCGAAAGAATCAATGGAATTCAGTAAAGAACCTGGTGTATATGATCATATTGTAATAAACGATAAACTTGATGTTGCTTATAATGATTTAAAAGAAATTCTTCGTAAAGTACGACTGTCTATTATATAGAAAAATAATTTTTCGATTTAATTTTTTTTTTTTTTTAGGATATTGAAGCAGTTTTGCAACAGCAAAAAATAAACAAAAATGGTCAAAAATAAATAGTCTTTTAGTTTTCCTTAGATGTATTTTTAATAATAGAAAATCCTGCATATATTTGTTTCTTACAAAAAAATTACTTTAGTAAATATGTATTATTTTGGCACGATATTTCACTTTTTTTTTATCTTCGTAATCTTGCATATTTTGAACGAAGAAAGTACAAATAAAGTATTTTGAATTGAAATTCAGAAAGTGATTCCAAACTTGTACAAGTGCTGAAAGTCGTTCTAAATTTTACAAAAATTTAATATTTTACTGTTAGGCATTTTCTTTTACGTCATTGGATTCAATGACGTATTTAAAAAAATGTTTTATAAACACTAAACTACAATAAAAAAACAAATTTACACGAAGATCATGTATGATCTCTTTTCATCCCACACCATTTTGCATACTAATCGTACGGCCGTCTAAACCCATCTGTATTATTTTTTATGACAGTGCAGATGTCTATTAAATGCTATTTTAAGTCAAAATATCCAATAGATCGGATCGAACCCAAACAGGAAAACATATTCAATGATGAAACACCAGTGTATATATGTCAGTGGTTTAAAAATAGTAAGAAGTAAACTCACTCTAATTAGATCGAAAGATTGATACTTGCAGACAATGTCAATCAATAAGATCTCTTCGAAATAACGAGCTGTTTCCTTGAAATTAATATTCATGCGAAGTTAAAAAGATATGGACGTAATCTCAATAATTCGATAATGGCAACAGGTAGCGATATGTAGTTTTCAACAATCGAAAGAAGAGAGATCTCGATATCTTTTTTACAACACTCAATAAGCTGTATGAAAATGGTGTTTCATTCTCATATAATTATGATTAATCTGAAAATAAGAGTAAAAAAAAAGAATACCATTGAATATTTTGTGAGGATGATGAGTTTTAGAATAATTTTGTTTTATATGTTATCAGACTAAAGGACGTCCAGAATTCTCCTCATTCAATTGTTGAAAAACTGCAGGTCACTAACTATTACCATCGTTGAGTTAATGAGATCAGACTTACCCCTTCTGTAATTCTAATGCGAACATTACATCTCTAAAGACCCTACTCAAGTTTCATGAAGGCATAAATGCTTTACACTCATAATAAGTTTTATTCAACCGTCAAATAGTCTTAAACACATAGACTATTATTGTTAAACTTTTATGCATATATCATCTTCACTGTTGGACATTTGTTTGCAATTCATCTAATGAAGATTTTATTTGAACACGTGTTTCATCAAGAGTGATAACAATATGATCAACTATATTTGACATTTTGATGTATTTTAAAAAAATAAAATAAAAAAAAGGCAGTGCACAAAAAAAAAAAAGAAAGACACTCGGATATTCACTCGTTTTCTAATGAGCAGAAGCATATAGTCTTGGTGGTGGCATTTGAAATCCTGAATAATTTGTTGATGCTTGTTTATAATTTTCACGTGTAATATGTAAATTAACATGTTTATTAATAATTGAGTCCATAGGACGTGTTTTAGGAAATTTATTTGGATAATATGTTTTTCCTTGTTTATTAACTACATTTTTAACTTGCGAATAGATTGAACCAATCACATATGGATCTTTTTCACTACGTTTAGGAAATTTATCAAAACAACCATCTTTATTTCCACCAAGCTAGAAGAAAAACATAATTGAATAGAGATTTTTTTTTTCTTAGGCAAAAAAAAAAAAAATAAATAAAATTTAACTAACCGATTTGCCTGGTGAACTAAATTTAAATACTTTTTTATCAGTTGGTGCTGAACTTGAACGTTGTTTTTCTTCATCACGACCTTTACCTCCTTTACCATCCTCATGAAATGGATTACGATCAAAATATTCTTTTGGATGCATATTTAATTTGAATACACCAGCTTTCAATGCTGCTTTATGCTGAGTATAATCTCTCTAATATGAAAAAAACAATGATTTTCAAGAAACTATTTTTCAAATTTTAATTTTACTCGTTGAGCTTCTATTGATGCATCATATTTATCTACTTTATCTTTATATGTATATGGAGGATCTTTATCAACACCTAAATTTGGATAACTAATCAAAAAAAAAGCGAAAAACAAAGTTCAATGTCATTCAATAAAATATTCGAATAGAGCATACCCGTAACCAGTTCCTTGTTTTGGTGGAATGATTTTAACATTGGGTTTTTCCGAAGGTGGTTTTGTTCGTTCACGATATTTTGATTTTGTTGGATCAGTATCTTTTATAGGACCGCCTATTGTTCCATAGAATGAACCCAATCCTTCTCTAAAAAATACACACAAAAAATATGCCATTGTTTTATAATCTCAACGTTTCTAATTAACATCCAGAATGTAACATTGACCATAACTAACTCGCCAAAGATAGTTATACATAAATAACTAGATGATAAAGCGAATTATATTGTGTTCCATCAAGTTTTATGAATTGGATTGATTTTTTTCTTGCTACTAGAAAACGTGTCAAAGCTTTTATTCATAGAAAACTATAAATAACAAGCACCATTGCCCTCAATGAGGAAACACATTACTAGCCAAAAGTGTCTAACAAGAGAATTTTTCCAAATGTCACATCGCTTTTAGGCCAAAACAGTGTTTATTTGGTAAGTGTAAGTATTTGAACAAAATTTGCTTGTATATATGAAAAGAATTTCGAATATTCTTGTTGAAAAACACAGTAAAATTCTGATATCTCAAGATTTACATAATGATATATTAAATAGATCCTAAACTCTTTCGTTTCTTCTGTTATAGAACACACAATAAAGAGAACAATCACATATCACAATTCCTCTTTAACTCAAGCGATCATGACCAAACTGGTATCTGTGCTACAAGTTTCAGATGTGTTACTTTATTAAGGTCAATAGAGTTAGCTCGATTACTGAAAGCAAACTAGAAAAATTGTCTATTTTTATCGTCTAGTTATTTACAAATGCCCTATATACTTTCAAATATCACAATTGTTCACTGTAGTTAAAGATGAAGCGTGCAATTTCAAGGACTAGTTAGTGTCGTTTTTAATATCTTATGTTCACAATTGGAAACTATCTATTTTAGTTATTATATCACATACGGACTTCTGGCTCGATACATGCTAACAAATGGTTTCGTAACAATATTTTTCTTCTTTTCTTCAAGACGACCTTTACGACGCAATGATATTGGATCAATATATGAACCGGGTACAATTTTATATTCTGTATCAAAATATCCAGCCATGGATCCTGTTGATCGTTCTTTTGAGCCTTTAGTCATCATTTGTTTATTCTTGTATGCTGATTCATTGAAAGTAACTTTAAACAAAAAGTATCAAATTAAATATGATATACGTATAAGACTACATCAAAAACTTACATTTAGCAGCTTCTTTATATGGATCTTTAATTGAAACATATTCCATTTCTTTGAATAGACCAACTCGATCCATGTCATCTTTTGTTGTTCCCATGATTGTAATTTAAAAATCCAACAAATGAAGTAACTTTTCTTATCTCAATCTTAGAAAAGTAATGTTGCCATTATAACAATGTCTCTCGGGACAACAAACAAAATGATTATTTTTTCTCCACATAGAGCACGCTACGAATCAATGTTTTGATGACAAATTCAATTTGATGCATTAAATAACCGTTTTAAATACAAAGTTAAATTGTGTTCAACTAGATCCTTTCATCAAGTTCAGTAATGTTTATCTACATAAATGAATGAAGGTATAATGAAAGTAGTTAAAAACGGATCAATTGTTAACTACTCTTTCATGCAATCGGGCTAAGACGCTTTTGTTTCTTATAATTGTGTTCTTGAAACCTTTGAAATGCTAGTAAAAGTTTGTGGTTAAAAATTCTGCACTTGAAAGGTTCTATCAATTTTGATTACATGAAAATTAAGTGAGGATTGGAAGCTCTCCTTCACAAAACGTATCACATCAAAGAGAGTAACATATAGAAGAACAAAAGCTAATGTGTGTGTGTGTGATTAGACGAACCCTAAGAAATGAGTTGAAAATCGATTAAAACTAATAATGTTGTTATTTACTTAAAATGAAACTTAAACCTTGAATTAATTGTAAATGACATACAAGGCTCTTATATTTGACAGTAAATAAGAAAAAAAATCTCACAAAGTGTTTCTAAATGTCCAATAGCTTTTGAGACGGTCATTGGTACATCATATAGATTCTAATGAACTATAAAAACCTTGAAAAGAGATAATGTCCTTAGTTTATTGCTGCGCAGATACTGTAATTTACATTCATTTTTATATGAATGCTGCAGTCTCTCTTGAGGTACATCACGAAAACTGATGTAAGACTTAAAACTTTCACTTACTTTTTCTGACTGAATACTGTCCTTCTAAGCGTCCCGCTTTCTCAGCTAAAATAAGTTCTTCTATCCGAATAACAAGATAAAAAAAATGGAACGTGCTCCTAAAAATACATGTTTTTTTTGCATCAGAGCTTTTTTGGTATGATCTACCAAAAACCATTAGGGCAATATTTTTTCACAATAAAAAACAAGTAGTCACTCCAAACAGTATCTAGCACTTGTACCTGATTTCGAGAAAAATGAAAAGCAATATTTTCCGTTTATCTTCGGACCTTTCTGGTTCAATTATGTTACTCAAAAACTGTCCGCCTTTACTGAAGTTAGAGGTCCATAAATCATGCTCTAAGCACCTTTGAAATGAGAAATAATTATCATAATTAGAAGAATAATCATAAATTATCTTAATAATAATCATTTATTAGCCGAATTTCTTTTCGTAATATTCATAGTTTCTTAGAACTTATATAATACACATAAGCCCGATTCGAAAGCTATTTGATACTTAGCAACGTTTTCTTGTTAATCTTAGTCATTAACTACGAATATGAATATTGATCATCACATTACCAGTCAACTTTGAGTACTATATACGTATATCGAAGAAAGCAAAACTTCAACATTTAAAATAAAAAGCATACTATATTTAGTTGACATATTTCATATCTTATCTTTTTTGCTTAGTCATTTCTTCGTACACATTTATCTGTTTCATTTACTTTTCTATTTATCATTATTAAAGATGCATATTACGGTTATCTTTTTTCGTAAGTGTTGCCTAAACTAACTTCTATAGAATATTTGTTTATATTTCAGTTGTGATTTTGCATTGTATATCATCATTGATATCAATTAGTATCAGTCCTTGTGCAATATGGAATACGACTGGTTTAACAATTGCTGGTTCAGGTGTATCTGGTAGTAGCCCTAGACAATTATCTTATCCTCAAGGAATTTTTATTCACGATAAAAAAAAACTTCTGTATGTATCCGATTCATTTAATAATCGTATTCAAACTTTTCCACTTGATCAATCAACTACCACAGGTACTACTTTACTATTGCAACTATCACACGGTTATAAAATTTATGTTGATAATGATGATGATGATTTTCCGACTATTTATATCGCAATGAATGGTGCCAATCGTGTAGAAAAATGGATTAAAGGTGCTAAACGTGGTATACAAGTTGGTGATGAATGTCGTGGTTGTACAGGAGTATGGTTAGATAAAGAGAAAAATGTTTACATGTCAGAACATGATAGACATCGTACTCTTAAATGGTCACCTATAACAAATGTGACTACAATAGTAGCAGGTGAAACCGACAAAAAAGGACCAAGATCAGATCATCTCAATGAACCTCAAGGTATCTTTGTGGATATTACTACAGAAGCATTGTATATTGCGGATTTAATAAATCATCGCATTCAAAAATGGCCAAAAGGTGCCAAAGAAGGTGTCACAGTAGCTGGATCAAGTGATGGTGATCCAGGATCTGATGCTAAATCTTTAGATCGACCGTATGGTTTACGTGTTGATGAAGAAACAAAAACAGTTTATGTAGTTGATCTTTTAAACAATCGAATTCAACGATGGAAAAATGGTGCAACCGAAGGTGAAACTATCGCCGGTGGTAATGGTAAGTAGAATATTTTAATCGTACTTAATTAAAGAAAATTATTATTGATATTATTTTTTTGCGTTTATTATCTTATGGAGGATGTGTAATGAGATTTAATTGAAAGTTGACTGCGTCAGATATCACTATTCAGAAATGAAATATTACGATAACTCATCAGTCTAGTACTCTTCTGGATTTCAGATTGATTTCATTTCTAAATAAATGAATTAAGATAATCATTGACAAGTATTATTAGAAAACATTTTTTTGTATATTTTTTTTCTAAGCATATTAAATAATAGGTCAAGGTAATGCAAGTAATCAATTTTTTCATCCAACTGATTTGGCATTTGACAATCAAGGTAATCTATATGTAAGTGAAGGTTGGAATCATCGTGTTCAATTTTTTGCTTTAATTGACAATCGTCCATGCTATGTGCCCTCAACAGGTAATTCTATTATCTTCTTTGTTTTCTTTTTAATTTAATGTATTATTTTATTTTTTTATATCTTTAAAAAATTCTTCAGCTTGTCAGTAAGTAGAATAAACATAAAAATTTATATTACAAAATGAAATCGAGTTTTTTTTTAATAGATTAACTATTGTAGTTTCACCTATTATGCTGATTTTCACTTGGATTACAATAAAACTGATTGAATTGTAATATTAAAATATGAAGTTCTTATTTGTATGATGTTTAATTTTCGATATAAAATTTCAATATTCTATAAAACGGGTTGCTTTAAAAGGTTGATATCTGCTTAGAAAAACTGAATTTCGTCAAAAACTTGATTAAAGCCTTTGTGTCTACTTGTATCGTACGTTGAGCCTTGCTATTATAAGAATCTTGTACGATATAGTAGTAAGAAATTCAATTTTTTTCAGAAACCAAAAGTTTACATTTTAAACTTCAGTAATTTACATAGACTTGTTTAAGCGTCGACAAGATTTGCCGATCTAAACTGTTTGTCTATTACCTTTGTTCGATCATTTTCTGTATAAAACTAAACGTTGAGCTTTAATTGAAGGGTCGTTAATTCCGATTGTAAAAATTCGAAACTCGCCATATGAAGATCAATGCATTCATGAGGTTGAAAAGAAATCATTTTAAATATTCAAATATACTGAATATATTTGATCTTAGGAATCAAATATAAGCATATAAAAAAAAATAACTAAAACTAAATTATGAAAAGTGAGTGCCTACTATTGAAAAAAATAAAGATCGTCGATTCTAACATATCTTCTACCGTTAATATTCATCATAATCACGCTAAAATATAATGATACAAAGTGAAAGGAGAAAATATCCAAAGGTTAAATAACTAGTTTCAAGAGGATATTTGTAAGCAAAATAATTAATATAATTGAGATTAGTAGACAAAACCTGCACCATCGCATTTCAATATTCGTTTGCCTTCATTAGTTATTCAAAACTAGAAACCTTAAAAAAATATTCTTTATAAAATATGGTAGTATTCACAGCGCCTCGGCAGCGAAATATTCTGATTCTAAGATAAACACAACATTTTTTTATCAGATCAACATTTAGAAGTTAAAAATCAAAGAAGACAAGTGTTAATATGTCATTTACATGAAATACAGCTATGAATTCTGTTTGCTTTCATACTCATATTGTACAGCGAATAAAATTCGTGCTGCTCAGGAAAAAAAATTTGCATTTAAAGAAATATGAGAACGTTTATATTCATGGTAATGCAACCTTCGAAAGAAAACTTTCTGATTATCTTTACTGACTACCGGCGAGTCCTACTGATTAGCAATCGGTATAGCACATATTGTACCGAACGGTTATTTTTTGGTTTGAATCTCAGAGACATGCAATCTTAATTGCCGAAGGTGAAGAAAAATTTTGCTAGTCTACTTAATCTAGCACAAATTTTTCGTAAGGTTCTTGTTTACTTATATGGAAAGATCTTCACATCAAGTCATTACCAACGTATGATCCAATGTTTACTTATACAAATTTCAATCTTTCCTCAAAAAATATTTTCTATGCCTGTTTGACTAAGAAAATGTTATTATTAGCCCCCAAAGATGAAGAGAACTATACTTACAATTATGCAACAATGGTAATGTGCTACTCCAACTTAGCAGTCTGATAGAAGAAGAAAAATAGGGATGTATAGTTTCGGTTTACTAAACCATTCACGTTATCAAATCAATATAATTAGTATATACTGACTAGACGGGCAAACTGAGATACTGACCTCAGAGTTCACTGCATCACTCGAACATACATCTATAAAAAGGACATATTTTCATAACGTTGATGGCTGTTATCAAGTTAACCCTTGATGGCTCTGTTATCATCTTGTCATCTTAACTACATTATTTTTTGTTCTCTATGTGATGTGATCATCGTTAGATAGGTCTTTTGTTCAAGATATGGCGTGATCCTACGAGTTCATATAATAATGTATGTAAATATTCACATACCTTTCTTGTTTCTTTTCTTCTCGTTCTTCTTCGTTTGCTCGCTGTTGCAGCGAACACGAATATCAATGTACTCAATGAAAACAAATACGAATGTACTCAATGCTCCAGTGGACTCTGTACAAATGACTAATTGCCAGTATTTACATCAATATTGTACATTCGTATAGAAAAAGTGTCTGAGCCTGTCTTTGGTTAAGAAATGCCTATCTAGGGTAGATTTGGGTCTACCCAACCATTGAGGTTCTACTGCCTAAGATTCATCAGATAAATATTCAAGAAAGAAAAATCAAATTTTCTATTTATGTAAAGATGTATCTAAATTATGACTAACTTAATTCATTAGGAATATCTTCCTCCGTTTTCGGAGTTCCTGAAGAATGGCTTGTCAAAAAGTTTTAAATTTCCAGGAAAGGTAGATTCTCGACGATTAGTGCAAAAGATGTCATAGATTCAAAATTCTTGAATCCTGCCTTCTATGAAATATTGGACTCCTAATTGGTGAAAATGATTCCTCTTTTGACACTCATATTCATCTCAAATAATATATAGTATATGTGAAAAAATTTCGATTTGGTCGGATCTTCATTTTGCTTTTCATAAAAAAGTTGATTCGAGGAAAACACAATTCGTTATTTCCGTGATGTTAACTTGATTTTTATTCTCAAAGCTTTTAACATTTAAGGATAACATTCGAATCTCAAAATATACTTAGTAGATACATACTATTTCAGATTATGCAATGGTCATTAAAAACTAACTAACTTTGCATCACGCAAAGAAAATTTTTCTAAATCAAATTTTCAAAGCTACTTAAAATATTGACATTCAAAACAAACATTATTTTGAAAACTATTAACAAGGACACCATTGAAATTTCTCATACACTTAAGAATATTAACAGATTAGTCAAGTTTCAAAGTATTATTTCACAACTGATATTGTACTTTTTTTTTGTATTATCAAAATCTTAGTCAAAATTTTGAATTTTGTTTTTTTTTTAATTTCTATTATTATTCAATATTAAAAAGAAGGAAAAAGATTGTAAAACGCGAACAAAACAAAAAAGATACGAAACAAAGCATCAATGATGCTTTTAAAATGACAGATAAATATTATTAAAAAAAAAAGAGTTCCATACACTCATAGCTACAAATTGAATAATTATATAATCAGCGATTGTTGCTATATTTTGAGAAGAAAATCGATAGATCTATAAATTTCACACATCATTTTTTCAATCAAATGAATAAGAAAACAAGACTAAAAAGGAAAACGATGATAAAAAAAAAAAAAAAAGGAAGGAACGAACGAATGAAGAAAACACAAAGAATGTGATGTTACTAATAGAATTTTTCAAAGAAAAAAAAAAACAAAAAGAAAAAAATCGATACATACAGACACACTGTCATTCATTACAGATATGCGTTCTGGAATTTATCAGAAGATGAAGTAACAGATAACAGTAATAAGGAATGTTCAAGCACCAAAACAAAACAAAAACAAGAACAAACTACTGCTCAAACAAAAATGATTTGTTGTTTTTTTTTTCTCTTGCAAAATCTATGTACAAAAAAAAAAAACAAACAAACAAAAAGAAACAATTATTTGTAGCACGCCATTTTTTCATCAGCTTCTTAGAAGAAAAAAAAAAGAAAAGAAAACAATCAAAACAAAACATATGCTAATTTTTTTTCATATCAACAGAAAAAAAAAAGTGAAATATCTGATCTGAGAAAAAAAAAAAAAGAAGAATATGTATCAATACACTTATTTATGACATTATTTGTTTTTTCATATCATTCCATTCATCTTCAATACAAACAAAACTTCGTTGTAATAATTCCATTTGTTGCATGAGAGAGTTTTGCATGGCTAATGTTACAGCAAATTGTTGACGAAATACCGTTAAACGTTGTTCGAATTTTTGATGAGTTGATAACTAGAAGGAAAAATACAAAAGAAATCAATTACAATTATGTCAAATTTGAATCTAGACTAATTGAAAAAAATGACATTCAGATCTAAATGTCAAAGTCATAATAATCAGGAATATCCCGAGATCACAAGGATTGGAGAAGTTGCACATTTTTCAGTACTTTGTAAGCACAAAAAATTGAATGCTGGACGTTTGCTGGAGAAAAAATAGAAAACTTTTCAAGATTGAGAAATCTCTCATGATACTAGCAGGATTAATTGAAACCAGACCTACAGCAAAACATTAGATCAGAACTTAGAATCATACTAGCGTTGAAAGTTGAATTAACTATTATGCCTTATTTTCTATTCAACTAGAGTCAGAAGATGGATCTAATCTGAAAAATCTTATTATCCTATAGAATTTCCTATAATTCCCTATTTTGAAGTAGGATTTATTATAAGATTTACTGCCAGATTATTTTATCTGAACAGAGACAAATCTAACAAGGAAAGACCTCCAACAGATAAATCGCTATTGAAATTGAGACTATGTGTCTCATACAGACCAAAATGAAGTATGAATATTCTGAAAATAGTTCGTATGCATAGTTTATTGTTGGGAAAATACTCTACTTATAGGACATTTTTTAAATGCATGTCATAGTTAAGAAAAATTGATTTTCGAACTTCGACTTGAAACTATACATAGACATAGATCTTAACAAGAGTTGCTTCTATCGTCAATATACACGAGCATTAAATCTACTGATTTATATGAGCAATGTAAAAGACATGCTATGTACATAGTTATATGTCAGGGTACGAACAACGAAATGACCTGAAACTTTCACAATAGACTACTCTTGTTAAAGGCTGTCGCTAAGCAAACTTTTAAGTTGATATTCGAATATCAGTTTCTCTGAGTCGTGATATTCTTTTAAAAAAAATGCACTAAAAGTGCAATATCTTCACAGTGATAAACTAAGGATAAAAACCTTTTTTTTTCAAGGTATTCATAGTCATTTAGATCTACATAATACACATAGTTTCAACTCAAAAGCGATTACATCAGTTGAAGGACTTCTCTCGTATGATCTTTTTTTGTTCGGATTGTTAACATATAAATACTACTGTTCAGTTAATAATGAATAGATTAAACAAAAAAAAAAGATTAAGTAAGAGATATTGTTAAATAATGTTTTAATTTACTTGTTGTTGATCTTTAATATTATTATTGCTAGCAGATGTTTTAATTGCCGAAAAATTACGTGTTGAAAAATTATCATTAATTGTTGAAAATTTAAATTTTTCTTGTTTACATTGATTATTTGCATTATTAGTTAATAATGATTGAATACTGTTCATTGTCAAAAGATTATGATTTCCTGATGTTACTGTTGATGGTGATTGTTCATGTAATGGTAATGTAAGATTTGAATGAACTAATGAATGATCATATGAAGAAAGTGAAGTTGATTTTTCAATTGAATTATTTGGTGTATTAGAATTTGATAATGACGATGTTGCTAAATGATTTGATGATGGTGGTTGCATTGAACCTAAGAATTTTTTACGATATTTTTTAACAATATTTTGATATTTTCTATTAGCTGCTTGTTGAAGAAGATTTGCTTGTTGTATATGTGATTGTTGTTCATTTATTTGATTTGTATTTGATGATGAATGATCTGGACTAATAAGAAATGAATTTGTTGTAAGTTTATCATCATTACCATTTGTTATTGTATGTGGTGTTGATGATGGTGTTGCATAACGATTACGTGCTAAACGTAAAAATGGTAAACGTTCTTGTTTTGATATTAAATGATGTTTTTTTATTAAATGATCGGTTAAATTTAAAACCCATGTATCACAACGTGGACATAATAAACGTTTTTTACCATCAACAGGTAAATAATTTGATGATTGATTATCAATAGGTGATGAACTTGCTGGTGTTATTGTTGTTGTTGTTGACGGTATTGTTGTTGTTGTTGTTAATGATGTTTGATTTAATTGTTGATTATCTGTTTCACTGATTGGTGATGATGGACATGTTATTTGTTGATTATTTGTATTAATACTAATTGGTGTTTGTTGTGGACTTTTATCCACAGCTATTGATGGTGTATTTATTGGTGAACTACCACTAACACTTGCTATTGATGGATGATTATGATTATTATTATTATTATTATTATTATTATTTTGATCTGTATATGCAAGTAATGTTAACATTTCATGTCGTTGAAGATTATGTGTTACAGTAAGATGATGAGAAAGACGTGAAAAATTTTTTTCACCACATATTGGACAACATTTTCCACGTCGATAACCTGATGTTTGAGAATTTGAGATTCTAAAAGAAAATGATGAGTTTTTTGTTTTTTTTTTTGTTTTATTATGTATAAACATACGTTGATAATGTATGATTGGGAGTTTTATTTGTTTCTTCATCAATTGTTAATGGTTGTTCTTGAAGATGTTCACTATCAGAAGAATTTTCATCATAATTTCGATTAACAAATACACAAACAGGTTCAGATTTAACTGTATTTGTACTTAAATTCCAACAACCATTTTCATTTAACATTGGTGTATTACCTTTTTTTTCAATAGAAAAAAAAATAGTAAGTTTTAATTTTTTCACAATAAAAAGTCATGTCTTTTTTTTTAAAATTTACCATTAGCTACAGATGGTGTTGATGTGATTTCAGATCGAAGATCAACTGGTGTTGGTATTTCATTTTCATCAGATAACTAAATAAATTAAAAGAAAAATGAATTTCTTGTTTTTCGAAATCAAATTATTTTACTTCATCTTCATCTTCTTCACTACCCAATTGTGGATATGTTATAGTATAACCATTATCATCACATTGTTCTAAATTCTCATTAACCATGGAATCATCACCATTAACACTTGTTTTACGTAACATAAAACGTTGAAAATCATCAAGATTATTTAATGATGAAGTATTTTCTATCATTCCATCATCATCATCTTCATCATCATTTGTATCATCAATAAATATTGCTCCACCTGTATTTTCATCGGATGACAATTGCATGAATTCATCATTACCATTAACCATTGTTTCATTCATTCCATCATGATCATCTTCACCATCAACTGAACGTTTAGCACGTTTACCCAAACGTATACTATTTGTTAATATACGTGATATTGATGCTTTACTTAATACACGATTTGATGTACGTTGTAAACGCATTTGTATTTGACCAATTGTTATTAATGGATGACGACGTTTCATTTCTCGTATCATTTCAGCTTCATCTTCTGTTATAAAACGAAGACGTGTACCAGCACGTTGTTTTGCTGACACACGTCCCTCATCAATATATGTTCGAAGAATACTTCGAGCTAGAAAAACAAAAAAGAAACATAATGAAAGAAAAAAGTCTTTTTTTTATGTCAAATATGAGTTATGTATATTATCGGAAAAGCGTAAGATATTAATAAACCATAAAAGAGTATTAAATGTCTATACGCTATAAAAGTAGTTTGTTTTTTTTTTCTTTCTCACCTGTTGATCGTTTAATATTAAGTTTTTTTGCGAGTGCAATAAAATCTTCTCCTTTTTTATATGTATCAATTAATAATCGACGATCAACATCACTAACACGTACATATCTTCCACGACGTTGATCGGCTAATTGTTGTTGAATATCCAATGAATTCATAATTATTTTTTTACGTCTAAAATATGAAACAGCTGTTTTCCACTTCAAAAACAAAAAAGAAAATCTGACGCACACACAGCCTAATGTAGAAATGATTTTCCAATGAGAAATCTCTATGAATAACAAAAAAAAAACCTAAAGAAAGAAATCGTTGCCCTTTTTTCATCAAGTTGCTATCGTCGAAATGCTCTTTCGCATTTCGGTGTATGTGTAGGCCAAAAAAAGAAAAGAGAGATAGCGTAGCTGAGGGTGACTTTAACTCTCGAGCATTCGTTCTGTTCCCTTTTTTTTCTCGTCTACATATATATATATATATATATAAATGTATGTGTCTACATAAAGACGAACGCACTTCTATTGAAATTTTCATTGCATCGCGTTCTTTTCTTTTTTCTTTTGTATTTACTTTGTATACCTTCGTTGAACGGACAAGAGACATTCGTTGTAGTAGTAAGGTTCGTTTTTCCCGCTTCATACCCGTTTGTTCCCTGATGTATGTGTATGTTCTTACCTCTTTTTTTCCTCCTCTGTCTTTCTCTCTTTTAAATATATGTACACCTTTCTCTCGTCTCTATTTCATTCAACATAGAACGAACATTAAAATGAGCGAAAGAACACAAGACGAATTTTCGTATATTGATGATGATGGTAGTAGTGGTAGTGTTGATGGTGGCGGTAGTGGTCGAATGGACGATAGGCTTCAATGTGCTTTTACTATATATATCTAGATTCATCATTCTCTTTCTCTCTAGACGTGCTCTTCGCATTTGAATACATGCGAATATAATACTTATGCTTGCTCAAAGAAAATACAGTAGAAGAAAGAGAACGACAGCGAATATTGTTTGGTTTGTTAGGGTAACATAAGAAAAGAAAAATAAAGAATCCGAGAATGAAACTTTAATGGACGTTGATGTGACAGGACACAGCTAAAAAGTTGAGAGTTACCTATTGAAAAAAAATATGCAAGTTTATAAGCAAACGATTTTTTTTTTTTCTTCTTTTCTCATTCGAATTTCGATTAAAGTCTCGATTAAGAAGCCTTTCATGGTATTTCAGTATTTCCAATAAAAAAAAAGCCGAAATAGAGTAATTTATTTTGAAATTTTCATTAAACGCAATTTGAGAAAATAACCTATGACAAGAAAAAGGTGGTGTTTTTTCTCTTCTTCTATTTTATATCCATAGAGTAGAATGCGTCATGTTTCAAATCATGATTGATATTGATAAGATAACGATTATATTCTGATAAGTAAAAAAGTTTCATTCATGAGAAAGGTAATCGACTTATCCTATACTTACGAAGAATAAAAACAGGTGAATGAAAAGAAACGTCTATGTCCGAAGTCTAAGCCAATCTACCATTCGTTGATGTCCTTTATTCTACATATATATATATATACGTACGCATATATATATATACTTCATCTCTCTCTGTATTGTGTGTGAGTGAAAAATGCTTGTGTATGTGTGTGCTGAGAAGCGAAGAGAAGAAAAGGAATCTCAAAGACGGAACACTACACTACACATTCGTTTTCTCGTTCTTTTACTTTGCTTGCTTGGCGAGCAAAAAAGAGGAGTAAGAACACACACATAAATACGAAGAGTAAAGAGAGAAATGTTACGGTGAAACACTTTTAGCCATCATCACTCTACCAACAAACGGCTGTGCGTTGGCGAGAAAAAAAACCGAAACAAGAGAGAACGTGAAATTGACGACGAAATAGTTGCTGACGGACGTGCCTATTTACCCAGAGCGAATACTATCAAGGTGTTTTCTTTTTTTTCCTTGCTCCTCCTTCCACATACACATACACAAAAGCTAAGTAGAAAGACTATTTGCTTTATATTTCGTTCGTGCTCTTTTTCGCCTTTTCCTCTCCAGCTCTCTTCTTTCACTTTTTCGCTTATATAGACGATGTGGATTCATCATTATTACAAATGCGAGACGTTCGTTCGTGTTGTATGCTCTGTCGTTCTCTCTCTTTCGTCTTCATGATTTGTATTTGAGTAAATGTTAGCAATTTCATTTTATGTATATACACATATATGTCTTGTCCTCAATCGACAATGATGATGATGATGATGAAATTAGCCCTCCGGAAAACATAAACCCCAACATGAAGAACATTTAAAAAAAAGAGAAAAAGATTGACATATTTATGCGATAATCAATTTTTAACTAATAATACATTTTTCGTGATCATGAATATATATTTAAGTGATAGTTGTACGTTTTTTTCGCTTTCTGCTTCACGAATATCGTTAAAACAATAATAATATCGTTCGTACATATTAGAGAAAGAGAACGAGATTGAGAAGAGTAGAAATGCAAACATCACTCAAGTGTATATATATATGTACCCAAAGGGGTACATGAACAGAACAAAGTAAAGAAACTATTGTTTTCCCGAACATTGATGCTGATCAATAGAAAAGTACACACACACACATATATCTAGAGAGAGAACACTTGTATCAAATATCCATTTATAATGGTTCAAATGAAATGAATTGAACTATTGATAAGAATATAGAATATATTAAACACTAATAGAAATTTATTAGAAAAAAAAAACAATTCTAAAACTTTATTTAAGTTCTCGATCATTAAGATTCAAAAGATCTGGACGTGGGCGACGTCGTCTGACTGGTACTGTAGAAAATTTTTTTTGTTTAAGTTCTATCATAAGTGAATCCATGAAATTAATATCTACTAATTTATTATTTTTATTATTATTTATATTAAGTTGTTGAGATACTGATTTAGTTGAATTTAATAATATTTTGTTCGATGTTGAACGTTTTTCTTGTTCCTAAGATATTTAAAAAAAAAAAGAAATACAATTAGATAAAAAAAATTTATTAATTTATTTTGAAAATTTACTTTTTTTTCTTTTTCAACTTTTTCAATCAATTGTCGAAAGATAGTACAACATATATCATAGTTAAATTCATTTGAATCTGTTTCACCAAATTCTTTCATTAATTCTATTTCTTGTTTTTCACATCGATTTACTAATGGTTCAAGACTTTGATTTAATTTTACAGTTGATTGCTATTTAAACAAAAACAAAAAAAATAAAATAAAATTTTGTTTTGTTTTGTTTTCCATACTTCATAAAATGGTTTATATTGTTCAATGATTTGTTTATCTTCCATTGAATTTATTTGTATAAGACCATTATCAATCTTATTTTTCCAATCTATATATCCTACTTTTAATAATTTTAATCTAAACAAAAAATAAATATTTATTTTTGAATAAATTTTAAAAATTTTGTTTTTTTTTTGTTATGTTACTGTATATCATCGGCGAGCAATAGTTTAAGATTACCAATGAATTGAAAATTTTCTGGTGAATTTTCAAGAAGAACACTGAGTAAATTTTTATTATCACTTGAACGAATATCATGAAGTTGTTTGAGAATATCAAGTCGAAACCCAAATGCATTACCAGCATATGAACCCTAAGTGGAAAAAAAAGAACATTTTTTATCGAATAGTTTTCAATGAATACTTACATAATTAAGAAAGTCTCCAACTGATAGAAGTGAACGAGCTAATTGTTTAATAGATGAATCATGTTGTAGAAAATCGATTACTCTTATAATATGTTCATATTTTCGTTTGAAATCATCAAATATTTCATCAAATTCCGTAATAAGGATACGTGTTTGAACACGAAATCCATAACATGAAATCGAACCAATTTGATGGATGAATTCTTCTGGTAATGTCCAATTTTCTCGTGGATGATCATGAACAAGATTAATCTATTAGATTGAATAGAAAACAAAAATGAAGAAAAATAGTTGTTTTTTTGTTTTGTTTTCATAAATTTACTTCATCTTCACTAGGTAAAACTTTAAGTAACATACGAAGACATTCACCATTAAGATTTGATTTTGAATCTTGAAGAGACTGTACAAATGATTGAAGTTCAGTAACTTTGAATTTTTTCAAGAAAACATTTATAGCAATTGATCGATTACAAGGTAAAATCTATAAACATATTTAAAAAATATCAATCTCAAAAAATAATCTTGCGTCTTACATTCGTTGTTTTAGTTTTCGTTTGCATTGGTGTATTACTACTTTCATTACCAACTTTAAAACAATCTTCAAGTTGTGAAAAATCAATTTGCGTATCAACCTTTTTATTAACATCCATCCAAAATTTACTAGTAGCTAGATGATAATAAGAACTTAATGGTAGAATAAATATTCAAAATATCATACATACTAATAATAGTTTGCGGCAGCTTTTTCCATTGTAATCGTCGTACTTTACCTTTTGGTTTAGGAATGCTATCAACTAAGTTAGAAAGGCCAGCAACAGATGGTTTGCCACCAGACTGTTCAAGGGTTGAAGGAGGTAGTCCTCCTGGAAAGCCTGGTGGTGGTGGCGGCGGCGGAGGTCCTCCGAGAAAGCCTGGTTGTGGTGGCGATCCTCCGAGAAAACCTGGCAGTGGTGGTGGTGGTGGCGGCGGTGGTGGAGATCCTCCCAGAAAACCTGGCAGTGGTGGCGGAGGAGGTGGTGGTACTTCTGTGCCGCTTCGTGATGTTGATATAGGAGAAGAGTCTACTTGCATATTAGCTGGAAGCGGAGGAATAATTGTTTCAGGAACATATGGTTCGTTTAAAGGTGATTGAATATTGATGGATTTTTCTGTATTAATTAATAAGAAAACTGATTGATTATTGCTAGATTTTACGAAGGGTTTTTCATTGGTAACGACTGGAGTAACTGTTGGAACTTGTTGATAAATAGAGGAAGATTTAGTATCGAATTCAGAAATTGCATCTGTTTGTGATGCTTGTTCGATGATTATTTTTTGTTCTGAATATTTTTCTGTTGGTTGAGAAATAGACTGAAGAATAGATTGAAGAACTTTTTGTCTAGCAAATAATTAAATAGAATAAGATTTTAGAATTTATATATGTATATATGTTACATACTGTTCATTGGAATTTGAAGATGTTAAAGTAGAATATAAAAGTTGCATTGCTGTAAGAAACAGAGCTGATTCATTTGAATTAGGTGCTAACTAAAATAAACAAAACAAGGAAAAAAAAAACATTAATATTTTTTTAAGAATAAAATTCTTTTAATAACAAACTTGTAATTGAATAGCTTGATAAACAGCTTGATTATCATTGATATCAAAATGTCCTAAAAATTCTTCTTCATCATGTTTTTGATCTTCAAAAAAACTATCAATTTGAAAATTAAGATCAACATTATTATCATTTCGTGCTTGTTCTAATATTGATATGATACCATTTGCTAGAAGATTTTTTTTTTCGTTTTGAAACAATTTAAAATTTAAAATCAATTTCTTAACTTACAATAAAGTATATTTCTATATGACAGACGTTTTTCAATGGTTTCAGTTGATGATAATATACTATTGAGTAAAGCAATAGCTGACCATTTATGTTTAGCCATAACAGCAAATTTAAGTTGTTCAAGAATAACAGCAAATACATTTGATAATTTATTATTTGTCTTAAATAAAACCAAAGAAAAGAAACACACAGTTAGTTAGCTAATTTTTCTTTTGAGTATGCTTTATATTATAATGTCTAATGGACATTTACACTAATTAGTTGATTAGTCTTAAAATCACAAAAAGATCACACCGAACAACTAAATATACCTTCTCAAGAGCTTGATTGTTCTGAAATTGTTTTTTTTTTTTTATTTTATTTTATTTGTTTCAAATCAGTAGAAATTTTAGAGCTATATACTTACTTGAAAATCTTGTAATGCTCTAAGAACTAATTCATAACCATCATGTGAATAAACACATAGTGCAGTTAATAATTCAAATACTCGCATACGAATTTCAGCTGATGGAACACTTAAAACTAAAGAGAAAAAGAAAAATTTTCCATTGAAATAATTTCAAATTTTTACCTTTTGCTAAAGAATCAATATATTGTGGATTTGATGCAATATGTTCAAATAATTCACTAATATTCATCATAGCACGAAGACATTGTATTGTTTCATTAATAAGTATAGCATCAACAAGGGATAAATTTTTATGTGTAATTTGTTCAAGGTAAGAAAGTAATGTATGTAAACCACCTTCACGTGCAAATTCAATAGTCCATGTTCGATTATTTGAATCTAATAATTTCTTTTTTAATAAAACACATTTCATAAATGTTAAATCATTAAAAATGCTAATAGCTTCTTCATATGTTGAAAATAATTGTTGATCATTTTTTATACGTTGTTTTTTATCACGAATTTGTTCAATTATACGACGTATTGAACGAATAAATAATTCACGTCCTCGAATTGGTTTGATAATTGCCTGTTGACTTATAAAATGACGAAATGAATCTGGACGATATGATAATCTAAGTGGTGTAAGACTATTTTTGGATGATGTTATTGAAGAATTAAGTAAATTAGTTACAACAGGTGGTTGTCGAGGTGTTAGAGTTGGCGGCGTGTATACTTGTCGCATAATTAATCTAAATAAGAGGTAGAACGTGTAATTTCATTAAAAAAAAATATGATAAAATAAGATACTCATTGAAAAACTCCACATATAAATATAACATAAGTAAAAAAACAAGTGATCAAAAATTTTTGTAATGTTAAAAAAAGAAAATATGTGCTCTTATCAATAACCCTTTGTGTTATCATAGAAAAGAGAAAAAAGACATCATGTGGACTCAATAAACCAAAAAATAAAAAATAAACTAGCTAGAAATTATATTTACTTTTCTAAATAACTGATCACTTTGTTTTGGTTTTATTCTATTTGTTATTGAAGATAAACAGACTAATATACAATAGAAATTTTGAAAAATAAAAGAAGATAGTTGAAACTAATATCTGTCAACGACTCAATTGTATCTGTTCTGTTTGACTGTGTTGACTCAATTTCATTTTTCTGTCCTGCATACCCATATATATATATATGTATATGGGTGAAATATGTGAATGTGCAGTAGCATTAGTGATAAGAAACAATTTCGTTACCCTTGAGACGATCATTTAACTCACATTTTTGACAAAAAAAAGAATGAAAAAAGTAGGCGTGTTTTATGTTTCGCTGACTCATCTTTGATTTAGTCATTTCGTTTGCATATTTTTGTTTTCGAGTGATGCTCGAAGCAATATATTGTCATTATTTGATGTGACTGTCAATAAAAGGTAAGAATAATATGTTTACTAATAAAGTGCATAAAAGAAAAAAAGAAACTATTTTCTATAACTACTGTGTTTACCGTTTTTATTCTCAAGAAACAATCATTGATTGAGTAACAAAAAAATTTGAAAATGATTCAGTTCGAAGTCTATTCAAAGTTAGTCATTAATATTTACATCAAAACAAAATTCCAACATCAAGAATAGTTATTCATTGGATCTATAAGACATTATTTTTTATTTTTTTGATCATATATAAAAAGAAAATGTTCAAGAATGAGATTCAAAAAACAAACAATAGCACTCTTTATAAAGAAATGGATGTACAACGAATTTATTCAATGTTAACAATAGTTTAGTTCATTAATTCAGGAGTTATAGCTCTCGAAATTGAAAAAAACTATGCATGGCAATCCTTTCAAGAAAAAAGATTCAGCATTTAGATTAAAGTCAAGATATTGTGAAATTTTTTTCTAATATTTCTATTTTATATAATATATGCATACATAAAGGAATCGATTAATGATGGTGAGTTAAAAATTAAAGTGTATGTTGCTTGATAAACAATGTGCTTCTTTTTGTTCTTGCTTTCATTTTTGAAAAATATTTTTGCTTTCTCTCCACATATTTAATCCCATCATATGGAGATTCAAAGCTGCTATTGTTGATACTTCAAATCGAGTTTACCCGACTTGCGATAGGGTATAGGTGAAGTACAATGATGGATGTGCAAATTTAAAATATTTCGAATTTCTTGTATTAAAAAAGTCTCGCGATTAGGGTTTGTTGTTATTGAGAAAGAATATTGCCAATTTTCTTTCTTGTGAATGAGCTAGATGATTGTTTTTGACTACAAAATTCTTTTAGTAAAATAAGCGTTTGTTAATCATCTTTATTGAGTGTATGATTTTAAAAATCCAGTCGCTTTGTTATCCCACTTTGATATATTGATTACTTTAAACTAAATCTTTACAAATGTACAGAAAAATTCCAATGTCATTATATCTAATTTATTAAAATTTAATTTGATTTAGAATGTAGAATTACTATGTCAATAGAAAATATAGGTCTAAGCAAAGATAAAGTAGAATTATTTGTACTCTACAACGATTCTAAAACGAGAGCAGTTAGAATAAGCATATATACTTCCGAGAATGACTTGCGAAAGGTTTCAACGGGACATGGTTCGTAAAAATGGATCACATACCGTAGTTCTGTGTTGCAGGACGACAATACAAAACTTGCTGTAGTCAGAAATCGTAAAGAATTTTATAATATTAGTACAACTGAAGTGCCTATAATAACTTCTAATACGAAGCTAGCTGGTTTGCAAGTTCAATTAATTGAAAATAATAAAAACTAAAGAAGGGTGCGTGTGGGTGTGGAGGCTAGGGTGTGTGCGAGATTGTAGATCGCCTCCTCGCTTACTCACACCCTCTATTCATGGGTAAATTGATATTTTCTAAAAAATGAATAATTCTTTTAATGATTGAATCTGACAGGCTTTTCTCCAAAAAAGTAACCACGCTATGCCGAAATGATGGCTGCTTGTTTTGTTGCTGTGAATCGCAAAAGTTAAGTGTCAATCTATGAGATGATTGAAGACAGAAAGAAATTGCGAATTACTCATTGAGAAACTCATGACTAAGAAAATTCTATTAATAGTTATAAACATGTTTGAAAGGGAGCTACACCTTGAAAAAGGACATTTGTAGTGTATTGAATCTGAAAAAGTTACTTCATAAGAGTATTTGAGAAATCCATATTATTGAATAAAAACTTTGAACTTTCCTCTATCATCAATAGAAAAATTAGTTAATCCAAAAGAACCATCATAAAATATAAACTTTCTTTTCATCAATAATTTTTCAGAAGCCCTATACTTAATTTGATGTTTTGAAATAAAAGAAATAGTAATTTTTACGCCAGTTTGAAAAGTCGATAAAAACACATCTATTTATATCCTAGATTCTTAGCGAGATGGTAACAGAGCAATATTTCGACTGTCTCGCGGCCCTCTGTTACTCTTTCTATTTCAAATGCGACAGTAATTCAAGTAAAGACAGAAACAATTCATTCAATCTATGACCATTCTCTTCTGTTTTTCTTTTGCTTATTCAATAAATTACTGTTACATTGGAGAAGAAAAAATGATTCATTGCACAAATCAACAAATTTTTTTGTTTCCTCTCTTTTCTTTTGACCTTTTAGATGGCTCTGTATTCGATACCAGAGATGTCTATGGCGGCGCTCCCACTGCCGCGTCGCCACCGCGGTGGCGGTAGCGGCAGGTTTTTGAAAAAATCGTCGCGGTAGCGGTGCGGCAGCGGCAGCATTGTTTTTGAGGGACATTTTAAAACTGTGTGCATTTATAGAATTTCTATGTTTTTCAAACAAAATAGCTTGCGACTGAATGAATCTAATGCACACGTACCAATGTTTCTGGTTAAATACAGTCGCAGCAGTGAAATTCAACACAGTGTTTTGAAAACCATCGCGGCAGTGGCGCGGTAGCGGAATGATTATTTTATAGTTCATCGTGGCAGCGGCAGGTTTTCAACCGCGATGGACATCTTTGTTCGACACGGAGAAACTCTCCTTGTTGAATCACACTCTATACCGTGAAGGTCTTTTACTGACAATACATGTTCATCATATAGAAATGGGTGCGTTACTTTAGCGGTGAGCAGCGTTCCATTGTGTTCTGAATGAAACATGGCTTCTGTATACGTACACGTTCGTACCTTTCTACAAAAAACAAAAGAAAATTACTCTTATTTTCATTCATTTTATTTGTTCGAACAAAACAAGAAGGAAAATGACATTTTCAATTTTACACGTTCGAGGTTCTTCCACAAAAGTAGAAGACTAGGATGATTTGCAGGTACTGAACGTTGTAAAATAGTCAGTGCACGCTCATAAAATGAGGGTGCCATTGAATAGTCACCTGTGTTGGAATACGCCAAACCAATGTTGTTGTAAGAAGTATCCAAACTCGGATGATTCGAAGGAAGAATTTTTTGTTCTATTTCTAGTGCTTTTTGATAATATGAAAGTACATTCGAATATTCAAACATCTTGAAATACGCTGAACCAATATTGTTGTAAGAAGTAGTCAAAAAAGGATGGTTTGAAGGAAGAGCTTTTTGCTGAATTGCCAGTGCTTTTTGATAGTATGGAAGTGCATTAGAATAGTCACCCATGTTTTCATACATGAAGCCAATGGCGTTGTAAGAACTAGCTAAATTGGCATCCATTGGTGAGCCAATCTTCTGAAGAATTTTGTTTGATTGTTGAACATAGGCAATGGCATCTGGATATTCACCGTGACCCGCTTTGACAATCGCGAGACTATGATAAATAGTCGCTTTTTCTTTTTCAGTCGACTTTTGAGCAAGCAGGGTATCACATATCTCTTGAGCTTTGTTGAATTGTCCAAGTTTAATTAGCAACGTATCCAAACGATTCCAGCCTTCGAGATCAAGAAAAGTCTCTTGGTGCAATTGTTCAGTAAGAGTATGGCGTTCTGGATCGTTGTCAGTATTAAATCGACTTGCCAAAAACGATTATTTCCTTCGATTTGTTTCATAGCTCCAAAACGAAAAACGGAACGCATTGAGAAAAGAATTTCTTTTTCTCGTTTTACACAACTAACATCGTGGACGTCAGCAAATTGAATTAACCCGATGGACGGATGAATCGTCATGACGAATAAGATACCAACAAGATCGAATGTTTGAATCATTCTATGAGCGAATCTGAGTGAGACTTGAAGGCTTCCACTGTAACCACGATAAGCAGTAAAGGAATTGGACGTTGAATGTCCAGTAAACTGTTGTGCATAAAGTTTGATGATGTTGTTGTGGAGATCTCGAATGAAAAATCCCATTTTAATGATGATATCAACCTCCATCATGCGTAACAATCGATTTAACATTGAATAAAAGAAAAGATTGATACGTATACTATCATATCGGCACATGTTCATGGTATTCTCGTTGGATTTTGTCTAAATTTTTGAAGTCCTCTTGGATTCGTGGCAAATAATTGATGATAGTAAGTAGTAAATTCATCAATATTTTATTGTTTGAAATCGATGGTTAAGAAAATTTCTTTCATTATTTGTGTGTACATAAATGATGAATCCAATTCATCGAGGTTTTGCTTGCTGCTTTCACTAGATGAGGAAATAAAGCTGATCGGAATCATGTTTTGATCACATTCTTTTGCCGCATGTTGAAGATCTTTACAGATATAAAAGTAATATCTGTAAAAACTCCTTTTATTTTTGGCCATTGATTGAACCAACCTTTATGCCAGACTGAATTCTTGCTTAAAATCTAGATAGTAGTGATTTGTGGAATTTCATGAACGATGGGAACAGTTGTTTGCTCGAAAATATCAGAAACTATTATAAATTTTTTCTCTTGTTGAATATCCGTTATAAAATCGGCACATTCATTCACATCAGTGAACTGATATATCTTGTTCATTATTTCTTCTACCTTGCTGATGAAATGAATACAACTGTTGTTGCTTGTCTCATCGATATTGGCATCGAGCCACATTAGCACGAAGTTCTGGGTCATACGAGCATATGGAGCATCAGTTTTTGTCGACTTTTTCTGTTTGTCCATGGTGTGTTGTATTTTATCAATGAAAAAAAAAATAATAAAATGACTTGAGTTGATAGAGTATGTTGAAATTTTATCTAGAAGCTTCTATTTGTTTTTCATTTTCGTTGTCTTGGAGCTTTGTTTAGCTTTGTGTCACTGAGGTGCTTCTTTTATTTATCTGTTATTATCTGGAGTCTCACAATAAAATGAAAGAATGAAAAAGAAAAGAAACTCACTAGAACTATTGCTATACACTGTCGCACTTCACTTGCTTCTATGATGTCTGAATGTTTTTTTTCTTCTCGTGATGTTTTCGTGGATACAATTTGGTGTGGTTGAAGGGAGCACGCTCATTCATGCACACCCTGGTCCTTTGGGGTGATATTTGTAAGCGAATGCAGTGTTCTTCGGGAGATTAGGAAAAAATTGTATCGATTCGATCTCGATACTTTAACTTCATGATTGAAGGAGTATTTTCTGAGTTTCTGATCTTGAGATCATCAGAATACAAAATGAAAAGGTTTGATGCGTAGGCCGAGAAGCTAAAAGGAAAAGCAAACTCGCGAAGGACTTTATGTATGCTGTGAATAAAATTATTGTATAAATCCGTGATAAAGAAAAAACTGTAAAATTTTCCATTCTCGCTAATTTGAATCAAATAGAGATCTCAACGATTCTAGTACCGTTTTCGAGATTATCACATCACAAAATATAGATAATGGATGTAGAGTTTGAGAAAGAAAACGTCTATAACAAAATAAAGTCTTTTTGATAAGATATTCTTCGTATTCTCATTGATCTAATATTTTCAGAGTGGAAGAATCTATTTTCAACTATTATCAGGTAAAAAAGAAATGAACAAGATCAAGTTTTTTTTTTTGTTTGCTTTCATCAACAAATAGCTAGAAACAATTCAACCCTTTTTCTGAATCAAAAATTTACCGTGAAACAAATTAATTTGTGTTAAATGTTTTTGCACAATATAATTTTGAAATGAAGGCTAGAGAATAGATCCCTCAGGATATTATACAACTGTGAATTGCTATAGAATTAACTAGCAGCAAAAGAATCAATCGTAATTTTCTCAGTACTTCCACATTCTTTTTGTCTTTGATTGTATAAACACTCAACATTAATAGAATACACATGAATATGCAGAAACAAACAATCCTGTTCGAATACTAATTCATTTAATCTAACAGTGTTAGAGAAGTCAATCTAATTACAAATTTTTTGACGATTTCTTTTGATAATCGTATATGAATTAGTGTTATCCTGAAATAAATCTAACCTCGAATTAAAATTATTTCTAAGTTTATAATTTTAGATTCTTCCGATGAAGCTCAATTTAAACTATCAAATTCTAGATTAAACTATCATTAGCAAAACAATTAAAAAAATTTAACTCTATCGTATTGGTTTATTTCTTAATTAATCATCCAAGTAAAATTAGAAACAAAACAGAACGAATCTTGCCTTATATTGGTATTCATATACTATCATCGTATAATAAACATCAGAGAAAAGATCAGTACGGTTCAAAATAAACACTAACTTATCCTACTTCTGATAGATACATAACATTGAAGTCTTCCTATTTTCATTTTTTATATGAAATTCTAATTCTCTAAATTTGAAAAATATTAATTGAATACACTATGCCATATAACAAGTAGAGAATTTGTCTCTTTGGAATTATGTTCGACTTCCCGCATCGAAGAAAATTCATGCAAAATGCATTTTTTTTTTAATTCAAAACAACTAACAACTAGATGAGCACTAAAAATTCAATGATGAAACTTCTGCTACAATTTTTAATGCCTCAAACTGTCGGTATTCTAACAGTTGTATTCTGACTTCACACAAGATTTTTTTCATAATCTATTTGTTTTGAGCATAAAACTTTAAAAAAAAATAACAATAAAATATAAACGAAAAAAAAAACAGAATCACTTTACAAACGATTATAAAGATATTGAATGTAAAAGAAAAAAATTTCTTTTTTTTTAATAAGAAAAGAATATTATTGATATTCTTCATTAAGAGCATCATAATAAATATCATCATCATTGACAACAATTATCGAGTTTTTTTTCCATTTTGCTCTTATTTTTCCAATAACATGAGTTGTTCGAGCTTTTAATGTATAACAAGCTCCATTTGATGAATAATATTCATAAATAAAATGTGAAAAAGAACGTACAGCTTTTTCAAAAGTTCGATTCCAAAATGGTTCAAATAAAACTGATAATAAATAAAATATTTGATAAATTTTAAATAAAAACATCATTAAACGTGATACTATAAGATGAATTGCTGAAAATATTGATCTTATCATTTGTATCCAACCATGAACAATACGAATAATTTGAATTAATGTTTCAATAAATATAATCAATTTTCGTGTTATACGATCAATAAAAATAAAAAAACGAACAAGAAATGACACACTTACACATAATCCATGATATATTCGATAGAGATTATTAAAAAATAATCTAAAATGAAATTTTTTTTTTCGTCTTTCATTAAATTCGAAATCAGATTTTAGACGATGTTTGCTGCTAGTAAGAAAAAAAAAAAAAATAGATAAACAAACTAGTCATTACAAATTAAATTAAATCTTACGATTTAAAACGAACAAATAATGATGAACGTTGAAATATTTTATGATGATATTTCTTTTTTGATTTGAATGAAATCATATTTGAATCGGATGATGTTATTGTTTACCTGATCATGATGCGAATAGAACGAGAGAAAACGTGCTGGAATGATGAAAAGTAGCCTGTAAACATCAAAGTATATCATCATTGTTTTTTTTTTTCATTGTAGTTATACTGTTTATATTGGTGTAGAATGAAGGACAAGTGAGTGTACATGTATTGACAAATAACTTCACAGGTAGTAAATTGAGAAAAAAAAATATCTTTTTATCTACGAAAAAGATGTATTCATTTAGAACATCAAATTCTTGTATCTTCTATCAAATCATGTTCTTCATTTTAAAGTATTCGTTTTATGTAATACATTATGTCAAATATTTGAATAAGAGAGAATAAAGAACATAATTTTTTTTTAAAAAGAAAAGAAAGAACATATTATAAAATGATACGAATAAAAAGTGGCAGAGAATTCATTAAGAATATTTTTATATCTGTTGACATTATAGATGAATCAGTTTTATGCTACATAACATACATTTCGTTTTTTTTTCTATTAACGATGAATGAAAAAGAAAACAGCAGGTGACAGATTATCTAATCACATCCTTCATTATGCATATATGATAGAGTCGCTAAGAAATCTTTAATTTGAACCAATTGAATTTTCTGTCTTTGTTTATATGAATAAAATTTATTTGATGCAAACATATTTTTCAAACGTAATCTATGTAGTGAAATCTATATTGATTAAGTCAAAAAAAAGTTAAAATAAAATATTTCACTATTTACCATATTATAATATATAAACGAAAATTTGTTAAATTGAATTTAATAAAACAACAGTTACATTCTATTAAGAATACTGATTCATGATTATTTAATTGAAGAAAGCATTAAATTTGATATTTGCATATTACCTATTGCGAAGAAATTTGATCATATTGGTATGAAAAAAAAAACTATGTATACTTAATTTTGTAACATGTTAAAGAGTACTTTTTGTTACATTAGAGGTATATATATAAACAATCATTCTTGCTTAAAGAGATAAAAGATTGGGAAAAACAAGAAAACATAAATGTCGTACATCCGTGTGGTATAATATGAGACGCAATCTATTTATTCTACTCTATACCATAATGTTTCTTATTAAGAATATTCTTTTTTTCTTTTTGCAAAATCCCATGTCATATGTGTTGATCAATTCAACTAAGCTTATTTTATCTAATTTGATTTTATAATTCGATCATATTCAAATATATTCTGTTTTATTATATTGACCTTTATTAACATCAATATTGATATTTCAATGTAAAATTTGTTAGTTTATCATTTAAAATAAAATTTAAGATTTGCCTACGCATCATTGAAAGACATTTGTTCACTAGATAAATATAAAACAACAAATACATACGAAAGAAAAGAAAATTTAAATATTTCATTTTATATTTGATTTGTAATTTTTTTTGATAATAATAAAATAATATTTATTATGTTTTTTTTTTGTTAAAAGAAAAAGTACTTACAGTTAATGTTTAACAAAAAAAAAGTATTTTATCTTATCCTATTATTTAGTAAGTAAAAAAAAAATATCGAATCTCTTGTGTATGTATATATGCTTCAGGGAAATTTTTCAAAAAAAAATATTTTTCTCTAGAGAAAATACTTGTTACCTTACTTTAATTTATTTATTAATTTCTGATCGTTGTCTTTAGATTTATCTTCAAATTCTCGAAAAAAAAAAAAAAAATTTTAATCATTATCAAATAAACGATTATATCATTCTTAAAATAAATTTCAAATAAAACTTTATTTATGAAAATAACTTGTCGTTAAATAATATCATTTTTTTTATTAACGGAAAAGCATTGCATTATGAGCGATATATTTTCATCATAGTCATGATTATCAAATATTAAAGTTTAAATAGTCAAATGAAGTTTTCTATTAAAAGCATTAGATATACCAAAACTTTATAGGTGAACTATGGAAGTTAGTTTTTAAGAGCATAACATCCTGAATAAAATGACAAATAGCTGATTTTCTTGTGACCTTCTCTTAAAAAGTTATAAGCAAAATTGCTCAAAAACGTAGTTGTTTTTTGTCGTGCTCATATTTTTTTTTAAATAGAAGATCGTAGGAGATGCGACAACTTTCGTATTTTATTTAGAAACATTCCTCTGATAGTCCACCTATGAAAATTCAGTACGGAATAAATTTGATAGAAAACTTCATCGATTTTTTGAATCACATTTTTTATCTGTATTATATTGACTCGATTGTATAATTTCATAGATGTTTCTTTGAAAGGAAATAACAACTTGATATAGTTTTATAACAAAAAAAAACAAATTTCTAGAAATGATCTTAATAATTGAAAGTTTCATATACAAATTAAAATTTTCTTTCTTAATGGAAGACAAATATATATATATTTGTTTGTTGTTGCCTTTTTTTTTTATTCATGATGTTTCGTTATTGTTCTTCTTTTTCATAATTCTTGTTAACAAAAAACAACCGATAGAAATCTTGCAACGATAAAAAAACAAAAAAACAAAAACATAAGTTCAAGAAAATCATTAACATATTTTTATGCTTATGATGTTGCAATAGTAGTCGATTGTTCGCCTGGTACTGTTCGAATAATGTCTGAATCACCTGGATCAGTTATAGCAAGAATACCAACACGAAAATATTTACCACAAGCTGTACCTAATTCAATATTATTTCCGCTATAATGATGTACACCAGTTTTAGCTAACATAGCATAATATTCAATTTCACTTTTTCTATTGAATAATAATAATAAAAAAAGTATTGAATTTTTTTCAAATAACAAAATATTTCTAACCTAATTTGTGGTGTATTAGCTGAAACAAGAATTAATTTTGCTTGGCCATTTCGTAATGCCTTTAATGTTTGACGATAGCCAAGAACATATTTACCAGATTTCATAACAAGTTGAAGACGTTGATTGATTGTCTCAGCTTGTTTTTTCTATATTAACAAAAAAACAATATGAATTATTAAAATCAAAATCAAAAAAAAAAAACTTCAACATACTCCGGCGACTTTTTTTGGCGGTGCCATAGTGTCAACAAGAAAATCTAAAATAAAAACATCAAATAATTAAAGAAATTTTCTTCATCATAAAAATAATATGAATTAAATAATAAATAGAATCCAAACTAAATTGGTATTTTCATGTCGCCATTTTGATTCGATTATAACTCAAACAGGTATCGACCTCCTTTAATATATATATATATATTCTTTCTTAATATTCATTGAGCGCTACTATCGCCAATAAATTTCTCGTTTTTGTTGTTATGTATATGATTGTTATTTTTTTTATATTCAAATAATCGAAAATCAAAAAAAAAAGAAAGAACTAGATGCGTTCTTCAAATGGATCATTAAAATTATTTGTTGGTGATTTAGGTGATAATCGTAAATCGGATTTAAATCGTTTATTTAGTAAATATGGTGAAATATCAACAATATATATTGATGAAAAAAAACATTTTGCTTTTGTTGAATTTACATCATCAATTAATGCACAACGTGCATTAGAACATACAAATAATAAAACAGTAAATGGTTCAAAACTTCGTGTTGAATATGCTAAATCAGATAAAACATCACGTGATAATCGACGTCCATTATCTCGTGATCGTTCACCAACATCGATTTTATATAGTCATTTACAGGTTTAAATCAAAAACATTTGTTTTTTTATTACTATTGCAGAGAATGTTAAGTTAAAGTAGAATTTTTTAAATATAGAATGTGATGAAGTGATTAAAAATATGAATGATTTTTTTTCGATGACATATTTTATCTGAATGAAGTAGTCAATTTTTAATAATCGACAAATTATCAAAGATTTTCATTTTTTGGAAAACTAAATTTAGAAAATTCGATTATACATGGTTTTTTTACATAATATAGTTATGAAATTCGAGGAAAACATATTCTTCATCAGTTCATCTGAACATATATTAAAAAAAAAATTTCACTTTAAATTTTTCAATTCTCACAAAAATTTTATTGTTTGAAATATGTGTTTTTTTTTTTTTTCAATAGGTAACAGCTAATCGTTTACCACCTATGCAAGTATTTCGTCAAAATTATTATCAACATTATCCATTACCAATGACAACTAATCCTATGACGACATCTCGTGGTCGATCTTTAACACCACCATCATTTAAACAAAATGCTCGTTTACCATCGATGCATCATTTACGTTCACAAGATATATGTTATCATCATCCAGCTATGTATAATGATCCAGCTTATTATCGAACATATGGTGATCCATATTTAATGCAACGACTACCACCACCAGCTTTTCTTCCTTCAACACCACCACCATCATCATCAGCATCATCATCATCATCACGTGCCTATAGAAATATGTATTCATCATCTGGTATTAATCGTTATACATCAAATATATCTGCATCATCACATCATCGACGAAGTCGTAGTCGTAGTCGGCACAGGTACGAAAACTAAAAGAAAAAACATCAACACTACATCAAATTGTTCGTTGTCATTCATCTTTTCTTTTCTTCTCATCATATATTGATCGTTTCGATTATGTCACAACTGCTCATATCATAATCTAAATTTCTTTTTCTCTTTCAAAGCAGACAGTCCTTGGAGAATATTATGGAATATATATAAAGGTTGGTTTTTTCCGATCTGCTATAGATTTATATATCTATATAAAAAAAAAAATATTTGTGATATGAAATTAAAGAAGAAATAAACAAATTATTTTGTATTTTATTTATATTTAGAAATTCAATATCAAATCGAAATCGATCTAGTCGTGAACAAAAACATAAACGACAAACATCGATATCATCATCATCATCATCTGAACAAAAACATGATCGTGGTCCACGAACACCACCACCTAAATCATCAATACATCGTTCGAAAAAAAGGTAATAATTATTTGTCATGATCAATTAAAAAGTTTTCGAACTTCAAATAGTAAAAAAAAACTTTTTATTGATATTACGAAACAAAATATTCAAAGTTTCATCTAACCTTAAAAACATAGATACTGAAGTCACAAAACGAAAATCTATCATACACTCATGCTTGTTAGGTCTGAACGCTTTTCTCATTCAATTGAATTTGATAGACTTGAGCAGCTAATAATAATATACTTGTAATCAACCAGACTTAGAAAATGTTTTTGTAGAATCATTGAGTTTTGTATAAGTAATATTTCGTTAATCAATAGAAGTGAGGATTTTTCATTACAAATGAAGAAGTCCTGTACGAGAAATCTGAGCCAGATTCGTTTTCTATGACTAAGATTATGTGCCAATTAAATATTGCCAACAGTAAAGAAGCTTAACATTCTTTTTTTTTTTTTTGTAAAACATTACTACTTTTGTATGTTTTCTCACGCAAGTTGAAAATTCTTTTTGTGATCGTCACTATTTGTATTTTATATGATTGGAATAAAAAATTCATCTTATTTCATTTTTAACTTCTCGATGAGGGTCCTATAAAAAAAATATGTTTCAAGTTAACAATTGAAACATGTTAAATTCTTACACTGATATACAAAATTTGTTAAATGTTTAAAATTTCAAAAATTGATGTCATGATGAGAATAAACTATAAATTCAATTCAGTACTTCTTTTTATAATCAAATATCAATCTTTTATGTAAAAAAAGATCGATCATATGTCTTTCTAAGGATAAGAAATGTAATTGTATAGTCGAGAAAATAAGTTGTAGTAGAACTAATATAGGTTTTATTGTGTTAATTTTAATATAGATTCTAAGTTTCAAAATCAGAACTATCCTCAAATTGATTTTTTCTTTCGAATATTTATTAAAATGCAGTTATATCAGCCAAAGAACACTTATTTACACTAAGGTTTTAGGACATTGTATCGATTATAAGATCTACTTCTTGAAAAAATGTAGACATAAATCATATCTATACATACAAGTGGGTTATTCAGAGATTTTCAAAATAGTATTAGTTCACTTTAAATACGACATTAAAATTTATCTGAAACTGTATAGGAATATTAATCGCGCCAATTAGTATATAGACTGAATTTGAAGTAAAAAGAAAAGTGCTGTTCTCATTTGTTTTACAGTCGAAATGCTTGAAAATATTTATTTATACATAGAGTAGTATGAGATTATATTTTTTTCAATTATGTTAGATCTCGTTCGAGTTCTGATGCAGCTTCTTCGACATCTGATCAAAAATCATCATCAGATTCATCATCTGAAAATGTTGAGAATGACGACAAACGATCTAGTTCAAGAAGGTAAGCTGAACAATAATCTTTAACTCAAGTAATTATTTTCGTTTTAATAAAAGATCTCTAGACAATGATTCAGATCGAAAACATTCAAAAAGAAAGAGAAGAGAATGAATAATAAAAATTAAAATATTCCTGTTTATTTGCTATTTTCCTTTGTAATTGTATGTGTGTTTTTTTTTCTTTGTTATACATTGAACATTCATCCTATGATCGAATCACTAACTGTTTTTTTTTCCTTTGTTTCTTTGTTTCTTTCTTTTTTGATGGCTTCTATCATTGTTGCTATTGTACGTGATATGAACGCATAGAAACGTTATTGTAATCATGTACGATTATTTGTATTGTTGTTTAAAATAAATGAACTGTGAACATGCATACGTATATTAACGAGAATCATTTATTAAAATGAAATATCAAAAACCGATGCTTAAATATTTGTAATAATCAGTTCACTTTTGCTCATTTTATCTTGACAAAAAAAATCAATAAAATTTGGAATTATGAACTAATTTCATCATGTGTTGTAATGATAGCATTTGATTGTTTCATCTCTTTAAAATAAAAGTAATAATGATATGATATCATATCATATAGCAAAATGCTCATGTAACTTAGGAAATCGACTTTCGAGTTTTGGCTTCAAACTTTGCATGAACAAAGTTCTTCATGAGATTAGTTGATTCCACAACTAGGGTTTTTTCCGAAGATTTAAATGTATGAATAGAGTTTACTTTTACACGTGACAGAATTTTGAATATGACAGGATAGGCGATACTAAATAAGTTACAGTTTGCCTAATAAACCAATTTCATTGTGAATTTTGTTTGCCCAAAGTTTGAATTCGAAAGTCGATTTTTCACAGGACCAATGAGTGACTACAGTTTTTTGTTGATAAATCTAGCGAATTATCTATATCTTAAGAATGAAGGCACGGACAATAAAACCGTTCTAGACTTGTCTAGTGTTCTCTAGCATCTCTCAAACGAACGTCGTTTCTATGAAAAAAACAATTTGACATCTGAAGAGACTCTCGTAAGTATAACATCACGTGGAGTCGTTTAGTCTTGATACTAGATCGTACGACATGTTTTTTTTTGTCTACACTATTGATTCATGCTTCGTGTTGTCCTGTTGAATTTATTTTTGATTCTTCAGGAGAAGATCACAAAAAGAAAATCAAGTCTTATTTATATTCCAAATGCAATTATACGCAAAAAATAACTACTGTTGTCGAAGTCATATGCATTTAAGAATATCAACTATGTCAGAGTACCAGCTGCTTAATTTATGCTTAACTTTGGTAAATTATGGAGTACCTAATAGAGGCACATTTCAGTTATAGAAGAGCTGACATCAAAAGTGTTTTTAAAACAACAGATGTTATTGTTTTTGACCAATTATTAGATTGTGTAAATCCCATGTAAATTGAGCTTTAACATCTAAATTTAGACAAATAAATATATAGTAAAGAAGTTCTTGATCATAGACATGTTGATGTAAACCACGATTTTCAAAGTTTTTTTCTGATCGTACTCTGAAAGTGTCAATATTGCCTGCTGGTGGATCCATTGCTAAGTCATGTAGACGAAGAATATCATTTAGATGTGAAAGATCACCTTCACTCGTTTGATTATGATAATCATTAATTAAATGTTCTAGTCGATCAACTTCACGTTTATGATCAAATGTACGATCTTTGAAAGGTAATAAAAGAAGTAATACACCATGAGATCGTGTAACTCTTATCCATTCTAATAATGCTTTAAAAGGATTAGCAACATGTTCTAGAACATGAGAAGCCAAAACAAAATCATAATACTCATTAGGGATGCCCTTCAAATCTACTGCATCTCGTATATATTGTTTGCCTTTTGGTAGATTTCTCCACATAAAAGCTGAACCATCAGCCAGCCCAGATTCCCAAAGAGTATTAGCAGCAAAATTTGTAACATCTAATTTTGCTGCAACATCATATATACCAAAAGCACCCCAAGTATGCTGAGAAGGACCACCTATTTCGAAACCAGTTTTATTTTGTACCCAAAAATGAAGTGTAGCTGGAGCACTATTATGTACCATTGAAGGATGGTAAAGAGTCTGGCGAAGAGCACTTGCATTATATGATTTTAAACATGTTTGTGGTGATGAAGGTGGACATTGAGATGGTGTCGATATTGATGATGGTGGTAGTATTTCTTTTGGTTTGTAAAAGATTAAGAAACCAACTATAAAGATACAGCATAGTAGTAAAAAAACCATATACTTCGGAGCAGCCATGACAGTTAAGAAATACAGAGAGACTATTAAAACTGGTCGAATCAAACTAAAATAAATTTAATTTAAGCTTGACTCCAAATGGAGAAGATGGTGCTAATCCTGATCCAATTGGTTCTGCTCATGTTTAAGCTTGACACTTGTTATAGAAATGGTTCTTAACTCTACCATATAGTGCTTCTCAATTGAATTTCCTCCTTTAATTTTCTTGCTTAAATCTACTACGAGTTTAATTTTTTCTTTTTGATAATTAATAGATAGTGAGAGAGACAACAGACTTCACTACATCACTCGATATAATAATTATAAATAACACATAAAACTCCGAGAACAAAAAATACATCAGAAACAAAAAAATTGGCATATTTTTTTACTATGATGCAGAATAAGAGCCAATGAAGTTTTTATCTTTTCTTAATTTTTGTACGAATGTACATATATTACTTAAACTATTGTGTTAGTATCTATTCAGTTGAATACTCATACAAGAATTGAAGCCATATATCTTTGCACGTACAAAAAATTATTATTTGTTTTCGGGGTTTTGCATATCATCTATGATCAATAAAACAAGCGATACAGTGAAATCTGTACTTTCTCGCCATATATCAATTATCGCAAAAATACAAGACTTGATATCTAAAGGCAGAAAAGATAATATCATGCATTTGATGTTTTCTGCCTTGTATAAAATAGTCTAGAAAATAAGTGGCTCACTTAGAGATTGTCAGCGCCCAAGAACTATGAAGTAAGATTTCTTAAACTGCTAGGAAACTATGAAAAAACCTTGGATGATTCCTCAGAAAATCGAGAACTGACTCTTCATTCTGTTATAGTTACAATTTTCCTAATAGTTAACATGATGCATTTTTTTGCAATGGTTAGTACATCTTCACTTTTACCTTCAACATCTTCTTCATTACTATAGATGTAGCAGGGAAAAATACTTTTTTAAATTTCTGCTGGTTAGGGTACCACTTGGAAGTGCTGACATAATGATAGAGAAAGAAGGAAAAAAAAGAAATAGAAATCTTGAACTAAGGAGCACCATTATTAATACAAAGCATTTTGCAGTTTGTTGCCAATGTAATTACAAAGAATATCAACTCACACTTGCAAAAATATCAAGGAAAGTAATAAATAGAAAAAGTGACATAATTATCTGAAAGAAAGAGTACGAAAAGAATTTTTAATCATTATATTTACGCTCTCTTTTTTTCCTTGTTTTTTTTTTTCAATTCGCGTCAAACCTAAAGCAACCACTTTAAAAGATACGAGTAGTATCGACCCATCAATTGATGTACACGACATCATGAGAAAAATGACCGAGGTGAGTTTTTTTTCTTTTGTAAAATTTCTGCCAAACAAAGATGTCATTATAGAAAAGTGAGAACCTAAGATCAGTTTGTATGTATGGTTCTTCATTTTCTTGCGATATATTTTTTAACGTAGAACTCTAAAGGGTGCTCAGAAGTGACAATGTAAAGATTGCGATTTCAGATGAAACGGCAACTGCACACCAGCGAAAGACTGACACGAAATTTTCGTAACAACATTTGTTGCTGAGTTTTCCAGAGGAGGAAAAAACGAAAATAAGCAAGCAAAATATGAGTAGATATCCACAACGACACATTGATGTAGGTCCTTGGAGGATATACTTCTCTCAGATGTAGTCTATCAGTCCATGTAAGTCTTAAGAGTAGGTTTCTGAGAAATTCAGACATCGATGATGGAATGATATCTCAGAATTCGCTGATTTCTTTTTATATGTTATAGATGGTAGTGAGTTTAGTATTCTCTGAAATTTTCAGCTCGATCTGATAACTTTTTCCTGTATAAACAGTCGAAATACTAACGAAATTTTTAGTATAAATTTTTTATTATCTTTTAATTAATTTTCAGCTGATTTTATTCAGTAAAAGTGACTTTCTTATTTCAAATTTTGAGACTTTTGACTTTTCGTTTTTCTAACTATTACTATCGAGGTATTGTTCTTCTGCAAACAAAATTTCAGAAGTTTTCGTCAATCCTATAAGAACTTCTGAAATACCATTAAAAAAGCCTTCATTTTGAAAAGATATTTTTATGGGAGGTAATACAGGATCGTATGCTGATTTTTACTAGGTAGAATTTATCTCATATGATGAGACCCTTCGAGTAATTTCTAAGGGACATCGGTTACATTTCCTATAGAAAGGGCTCATTTTTCGATATTTTGCACTAAGTCTCCTAGGACCATTGCTTGAGATCCCACGCCAATTTTTTTATAGGGTTGTAGACCAAAGAGAGGACTTTCAACTTCTATAGGCCAGCTCTCATACTGTCCCATGTCTTGGTAGATAGCATTTCCTAAAAATCCCGATTTTCGTCTGAAACCCATTTTTGAGAGGATTCTCCTGACCAAATGGAACAATGTACAGAGCTGAAATTTTTCAGAAAAGATACATCTCTAAGTACTCTATCTATAGTAAAAATTTCAGATCTCTATCTCATTCCAATCAAAAGTTATGAAGTACCAAAGTTGTCAAAAATGACGATTTTTGCATATATTGAGTGGTTCATAAAATCCAAACAGCTCAATACTTTGAGATAAAAATTTTATGATGAATAGGACCCATCGACATATATGTTCACAGAAAATTTCAGCTCAATCAGTTGAGCCTTTCTTGAGATATGGCTCCATCAGGACCCCCATTGGTTGAACTGATCATTTTGAGGACTTTGTCGTAAAACGCCCATAAAAAATCGAGGGTTAAATATTTTTTAAAACGACTTGCGTCAAAATTGTTAAAATTCTTCCCTCTACAATATTTCTTAAATTGAGCAAAATCTGACGACCTCGATTGAGCAAGTTCGGTCGTGGCTTATATGGACTGGCACATATAACGTGAATGGGAGAAAAAAACTATCTTTTAATCAAAAGTGCTTTACTTTTCTCAAGGGACAAAATTGTGAGATATCCTAGGTGGTAGACCTTGATGAGCTCTATCACCGGTAGAAATAACACAGCGATTGGTTGTTGGGGCATAAAATGCGATTGAGAGACATTTTGGTAAAGAAACATAGAAAAAGAGTAAGAAAGGCATTTTTAATGGTATTTCAGAAGTTCTTACACGATTGACGAAAACTTCTGAAATTTTGTATGCAGAAGAACAATACCTCGATAGTAATAATCAGAAAAACGAAAAGACAAAAGTCTCAAAATTTGAAATGAGAAAGTCACTTTTACTGAATAAAACCAGCTGAAAATTAATTAAAAGATAATAAAAAATTTATACTAAAAATTTCGTTAGTATTTCGACGGTTTGTACAGGAAAAAGTTATCAGATCGAGCTGAAAATTCCACAGAATACTAAACTCACTACCATCTATAACATATAAAAAAAATCAGCGAATTCTAAGATATCACTGCATCGTCAATGTCCTAAAGTGACTGATTTTCTCAGAAACTTACTCTTAAATACTTGGATGTTTTAATCAATTTGAGTTTTTCTTCGTTCATTGTTATATTCACTACTGATGTTTTTAATTGAGTGTGAAGCAACTATATCATTACTTTCGATATATTTATCGGATGTTTTCAATTTTTTTTGAATATGCACACACTTGTTCGTGAGTTCACATACCTACGTTCTCTGAATATTGAATTATTGGAGCTACGTGATTCAAAATAAGTAGTCTTATAAGTACACTAAGATCATCTGCGAAGAGGTTACTCCAATAAATATCCAGACAGTTTATTAGATCACAGTGGAGAGCAATAAGCAGATGTCAGCTAAGACCTTTTCTTTACGAAAGTTCTATATTTATATCAAAGACTTTCGATGTTTCTCACCAAACACTAAGCAGCAAAAAGTATTATACATAATATGTCATGTTAATTTTAGCAATCGTAGAAATGTGGGAAAATTGACAAGAAGTTCTTAGTTCTTACTTCTTGAAGACTGTTCACAAGAGTTATCATGACATTAGTTTAGGTTTTTTTCGTTGAATTTATTAGAAATGCATGATTGATTTCGTGTTTCTTATGTATATGCAACAGAAGAGACGAAATTTTTTTTATTAGAAAGACCGAAAACTAAATAAAAATTAAATCGGGAAGAACTGCACGTCTTAAAGTTGTTATAAACACAGCTCGAAAATAAAAAATTTAAACAAATTCGAGGAATTCAAGATACAAGTGTAACTAACGAGAGAAGTCTGCAACTGTCTCATCACTTTTGAATCGATTCTATGTGCATCATATGAGTCATAATCAGCTACGAATATCTGTACTGTCAAAAATATCATGCCTATTGAGTTTCAAATTTCAACTTGGAATATGCCACTGAAACAAGCTTCAACGAGAATAATTTATTGTAAAAGTTTCCATATCTTTCTTTTATTTCTAGTTTGAAATAAGTATAGCGATACCTAGTGTTGTATTTTAGCGATGAAAAGAAGTGCAACTATCAGAATCGTATCTTAGAAAAGAAATTACCAAAAGATCTGAAACTTTCAGAATGAACTATTCTTATCGAAAGCTATTTCTGTACAAATTTCGAATCGAAATTCTAAACTCAGGTTTCCTCATGTATCTAAAGGACAACATAGCATGAGACTTCAAAAACGTGATAAAAAAGTTGAGTCTCGATAGAATTGTGCTAGCAGCCCGAAAGCTGTTCAAGATATTCATAGCTAATTGAGACCTACATGATGCATATAGGATCGATTGTAAGACTTCTCTCACAAGATATCTATACACTTGAATTATTACATAACTAAAAGAATTCAAGATACTTCTAGATATTACACGTGTGTATTATAAACATACGGCCTGATTCACTAATTCGTTTTGTACTATGTAATTCTGGTAGGAAAGGCATGCTCACCCAGTCTTAATTTTTTTGTATTGATTATTTCAATTCTTTCATATTCTTGATTTTTTTCAAACTCTATGGATTAATTATTTAAATAACCTTGGATTTCTCTTAATATATTGCTTTCCATGGTAGATTCAAAGTAGGCATATCCAAGTTACACATGTATATCGAAGTCCTTAAATTATCTTGAACTCTCTATTCATGGATCTTGATTACTGCTAATATATATATACTTAGAAGACAACAAAAACAGATATTGAAACTTGAATAATATTCGTAGATACCCACAATAGTTTCTGTGGTTAATATTTTTGTTTTTAATTAAAAAATAGAAAATAATGAAAATAATTCATTCGTGTACAACAATATAATACACGAACACAAATTCAAGTAAAAAAATTACTTTTATTAAATATTTTAATTAAAGTTTTTTTCTCTGTAGCACAGTATTATTTTGTGACATTTCTTTAAATGACATGGAGATCTGTTGTAAGCTTAGTTTGAAGCCTATTTTAAGAGCAAAGATTAGAATAATGTATTAGTTCATAATTACCAAATACACCTTAAGAGTTATTTTTCATATCATTAAATAAATGCTTTTTAATATTAAGAAAGTTTTTATGTTCAATCCAAAATCAAATAATGGATCGATCATCCATAAAAAATGCCCACGCAAAAATCGCATCTTTTTTTATCTCTTCCAGATCCCTGTCCACTTTTGTTCAGTTTCATCGAACTCCTTCCCATTCCTAGATGTTCAGTATAGCGCTTCGGGTCCAAAATTATCTAATCCGTATTGCATAATAGAGTCGAAGATACGAAATACTTTTTTCCAAGTTTTCTATTCGTTGAATAACAATTCTACAAATTTCTTAGACAACTAGAGTCCGTCGAGTCTAAAATTTCCCTATTGAACGAGCTCTCATGTCCAGTATAAACAAAAAAAAACTTTCCTCATATAGTATAATCTTGAATGATTTTTACATTGTATTCATATTCAACTGATTCATTCAGTTTATTTCCTATTCAAAAAATGCTGTTCAAAAGAAACTAAACTTCCACCTCCCTTCATTTATCTGGGCATCGGTCATAGATGGTCTCTCGATCTTTTCTATTTATTGTAAAATATTAATTATAGACTGTATGCATAACAATGAACAGAATAAAAGAGTACATGAACAGTACGTTACAATATCAAACATAAAATACAGAAATAATTAAAATTTCGATCATCCATGAAAATTTCCAAATATAAACTTTCAGATTGTCATACTTTGATGATGATTAAGGATAGTTACTGATTGGTTCATGGTACCACGTTGAGTTATTGACGAATCTCCAAAGAAGATTTGAGCTCGTCTATGCAACCGAGTATGTCTACCACATAAACATCCAATGATTTTAACTATAAATTGATCAAATTCACAACGAAATCCATGTCCAGTAGCAAAAAATCTAAAAAACAAAAAAATATTTTTTCACATACCCCCCAAAAAAAAACATATCTCTAATTACACATAAAAACTTGTACTACTATTAATATAAACAAGCATTCTCATTAATTGTGCAAGAAAATTTTCAAGTGCTAATTGAAAAGCACCTTTAATAACATTTTGTGTAAATGTAGCATAGAGTTTTTGAACAGCAATAGGTGATGTAACTATAATAATAAAAATAAATTGTACAAGTGTCATTTTTAATAATTGTCTATCTCGTTTTTTTAATTGATTAACATTTGTATTATTATTTATTGTTAATGGTTGAATATTTAAACGACTTCGACGAATTTGATAAACAGTTGCTAATCCAACAATAATCATCATTGTCGGTGGTATAAGAGCAAATGTAGTCACATAAAATAAATCATAAAAGATTCGATAAATTCCTGTTTGAGCATAACAATATGGACCAGATTTAAGTTGTTCAATAGTAAATAGAATCAATACATGAGAATAAAGAGTTACGCCAATTAATGTTGTTAAAATAACTAAATAGCATGCATTTTTTAAATTACTTAATTGACGACGTTGAACATTTCGAGAACTAATCCAATAACGATCGATACCAGCTAATATAGTAAACCAAGATGAAAGAACCATTGAACAATGAAGAATAAAATAACGAAATCGACAAAATCCTAAATTTGTTGAAACAGGATCAATACCCAAACCATCAGAAAAAAATCGTGATACTAAACCAAATATGAGAACGATCAAATTGGCTATTGATGAACATAAAAAATAAGTTGAACAAGGATTTTTGATTAGTCGTTGACGTGTAAAAACTAAAATATTAAGAATATTTCCCATACAACCCAAAACTACTATAGGAATTGGTGTAATTCGATTGAATTGAATAGTAAAAGCAGTCAACGAACTTGTACTCATTAGTGATAATATATTAAAATATGAATGTTTCTATACTTTTTTCATCTCAGACATATATGAGTAGATTACCATTAGCGAGTCTTAATTATTTATTAAATCGAAAAAGCTTTCTCTTCGTGCATGTCTTCCTAAAGAAACAAAGTTGTCTTTTACATGTGATTATATATATAATGCCCTTAGTGACATGCTACTCTAATTATCAATTTTTTGCTTGAAACTTAGTTTAAAGTAATTTTGAATGGTTACACAAGCAAACGGGACTGTCACTAACTTCACAAGCTTGATTATATTAATATATAATCCTATATGTAACAATTGTCAAAATCAAAATCTATTCTATTTTTAGTCTATAGAATTTTTTTTTTGTTTCATAACTTATAGAATAAAATTAAAATAATAAATATTAGAAGAAACATATGTTATCGAATGTGACTCATCTGTTTGATTTATGTTTATAATATATTTCAAATAAATCAATTACAGAAAGATGAGAACAAATATTTTCTAAGTTTTTTTCTTCTTGAAACAAATCTTAATGTTCAACTTCGCTTTGTATTCTCTTAGCAATATGCTCGTATCATGTTACTAATGTTAAATATAAATAAAAAAAATATTTATTATATTCTGTAAGTCATGTTAAAAATATTTTCGAGACTTTGTCATGAAACAATTTAAATCAGGCAAGATGATAATTAAAGCATATACTGATGTCACATCTATGATATTAATGTTAGTTTTACAATTAAATCATAAATTATCTTATAAGGAAATTCATTTGGACGCTGTCCAGTTTTGAAAAATAGATTTCAGGCGAGTGCTCATCAGATTCTCATGATCTCATCAAGCTTTTTTTTTCAATTTAAAATACTGCTCAGGTTCTGAGAACGAATAGTTGACTTGAATTGTGACTAGTGAGCATTACAAGACACTCAAGTTACCTCATTGATCATGATCCAATGAAGTTCCGATCTATTAGTGAAATTTATCTTGACTTTTCATTTTTATCCATATTAGTCAGAGGAATAGATACTATATCAGCGATTATTCCTTTGGTGAAAAAATTAATTAGCTCAACTGAGTTAACATTTACTCAAAGATGAACATGTTGATCATCAAGTCAAATCAAGAACATACTTAGGGTGTACGAAAACTTCGAATCACGGCGTTTAAAGGACCTTGTTGGATAAGGCGACCTATTCAGAAATGAGAAACCAAATATACTATTGTGTAGAGCTTTTCGAGGCGCATAGAGTGGTATATAGTAAATTCTGTTTTCATAAGACTTTGAAGGAATTAAAGTCAATTTACTGATAGACGACTACATAGCCACACCCAACCATACCTACACCCACCCACATTCACATTCACAAGATATCCGAAGAAGCTACATATATCAGGTTGTAGCTCGTCAAAAACTCTACAAAATCGTATGTGAGAAAACATATTTTACAAATACTTTTGATTAATACCAAGGACCACAATATTCATTAACTTATCATGCTTGAGGTAAGGACGCAGGTATGTATGGGTGTGGCTATGTAGTCATCTATCAGTAAATTGACTTTGATTTCTTCAAAGTCTTATGAAAACAGAATTTACTATATATCATTCTATGCGCCTCGAAAACCTCTACAAAATGGTATATTTGATTTCTCATTTTTGAATAGGTCGCCTTATCCAACAAGGTCCTTTAAACGCCGTGATTCGAACTTTTGGTACACCCTAAGTATTATTTATTCTTTCATACGAGAAATTCTAGAAAAAGCAATGAAAAAAACTTATACCTTCTCTTTGGATGTAAAATAAATTCTTTTTGTCGTTTATTTCATTTATGCTGGAAAATATGTGATAAAGTTTATTAATATCGTTATATTGTAATTGTTTTTTTGTATCAACAGTCCGTTTATGATATTTGGCATTGCATCTCATAGACAGACAATTTCTTATCCTTGTTAAAAATTCAATAAAAATATTGTCCTCTAAGAACAAACTTTTTGATGCCCTCTCCTATATCCTTCAAAACAAAAAGACTGGATGATAATGTCCTAACGAATTTAGAACAAGACGAAGAAAATATTCTTACGATGTGCTTTGATCGTGACTAAATGCGTCGAATGGATTAAGTCGAAGAAGAATTTATCATAAGAATTGAAGTAAAATAATGATCAAATTATTTAAACACTATTAGAATATAGTTTACTGAAACAATTATAATACTAAAAATAACATGTATGTGTTGGTGTTAGTAGTCAAAAATATACTTCAAGTTTTTATAAGGTATCCATTAGTTAAAACAATTGAGTGATACTTTTTTCAACAATATTTTGACATGATTTGAGATAAAATTTATTGAGATCTACAAGAATATAAATAGGAGAAAGATTTCAAAATTTGTCTTTCTTCCAAATGTTTCTTTTATGCGTACACTCTAGGTAAGTGTCTTTTGAAAAAACCAATTTAATAAAATTTACAAAACTTTTAAATCCTTCTAGGCTTGATATTTATTGGATGCTTTGTTCACATTTTGAAGTCCAATAAAAAGTTAATGTGTCTTTGGAAAGTAACAGTATTGTTCTTGAGAAAATTGATTCGTCTCGTAATGCTGGCAAAATAATGACTCTTAACATGAGGTCCGTTTTGTGATGTTTGATTGTTGAACGATGATTTTTATGAAAAATAACAATCATATTCTCAATTCGCACTAGAAAAATTAAATAGAAAATCTATATCTCATAATGAAATATCTCGTATCAAAATTTTCTCTTTCTTACATGTTTTTTATATTTTATCCAAGAACAATAAAGTTCTTTTCGAAAGATACTTAATCTTATTTTCCTGATCTCAAAATAATAGCAAAGTATCCAAAAAATATTAGATCCAAACGAACCTAAAGGTTTTGCACATTTGATCAATTTGTTCGGTTGAGATTGCATTTGTTTAGATTGTACGTGGTTCTCGTCATATCATATTGAAATATTTTTTAATCCATGTTTTCAGGTGCAGTTTTTCATGATATACCTAAATATCAGCTATT
>CAJNOP010000025.1:1750723-1849108 GCA_905250075.1 Rotaria sp. Silwood1
GGTATATTCTGATTCAAGCAACGAAAAATATTGTGCAGATAAGAAGCAATCAAGAAATAGTATACAGTAGGGTGTTGGTGTAGTCTTCTCTTCATATACACCCACACCGACACACACTATCAAAAATCAGTTTTAATTGGTTTTTAATCACAAAAGAATCAATTATAAGAAGAGCATTTCCGACTTTTTTTCACATGGACACCTCACATGCACATTCTTGATGAGATCGGTTTTGCAACGATAGATATTATGCCATGCATTTTCTTACTGTTTGTCATTCACCCTTATAGCACCTTTACTCAAAACACTTAGTATATCATGAAAAAAATACCGTAAGACCAAACAACAGAATGTGTTGCAATGCACACGCGACGTCGCAAAATACGACACATTTTATTTTAGCGATTTCAAACAGCACGAAGAATCTGTCTTTTACCTTTAGAAGAAGATATTGCACAACTACCGAGCAATTATTAAAATGGTTACAAGGTATTCTTTTTCATGGCAAGGTTACTGTCATCAAGCGATTGGTCTCTGAAAACATGAAGTATGATTCATCGAAATGAAAATGAAAACTCATGCGTGCGATTTAGATCAAGCTCTTCTCAAAACACGTTTGATTATTGAGCAAAATCCTTTTAAAAATAAAGTAATGCGTTATTCAAAAGATTCATGAAGAATTCGCTCTTTCTGCGAAAAAATGTCGAGGGAAAAATACAACTAGGTAAAACCCAACTGAGACATTAGTCGTCATTGAGTGGAAGAAAAGAAAAATACATCGCATTGCTTTGAAGGTATTCTTTCGTCCTCTGAAGAAAAACGATAAAGAAACGCGCTGTTGAAAAAAAACAACACATGTTTGTGGGCGAACGCTGGTGAAGAAACACAAAGACCCGTTTCTACCCCTATAAATTATTCATTTTTATACATTAAAAAAAAATTGTAAGTAAACACATGATCTAGGAAAAAAACAACTGTGTGCTTAATTATCATTAAAACGGAACTATATTAATAGAAGCAGCGATTTTTTATTTTACATATTTTACTAGAGAGCTGTTCAAAAGCTTTTTTCAGTAGCGTTGAAATTGAGAGCTCCATTCAATTTGAGGTATACCATTCTATACTTCTAGGAAATTTTGTGAGTTGTCAGGTTATTACTAGAAAAAAATTTCTCGTAATTCAATAGAGACGAATCAAACATATTTGGAGAAAGAACTTAGAAACAGAGCCGTATCACAGCTGCGCAATTTATTCGTATACGAAAGAAACATACACATACAAAGAAAATGAGGAAGGAACGGTAACAAGACGAACATCTAGGTAGATATCGATAACAAGAGATATAAATAGATGCACGCATACGAAGAAAGGATGAAAAAGTGAATTCATCAAAAAATAGTAGCTCTCAGTCGTGAACATGAAAAAGAATCCAGCCTTGTTTGAGCCACGCTCTCAGAAGCTCTTACAAAATAACACAAAATAAACACACACATGCACACTCATCAGGATATACTTCGGCAATCACTAACCAACCTCAGCATTCTCTGTTTCTTTCACATTAACAATATCGAACATCTGGACCGACGAAATGCATTTTCATTGTTTCTGAATTTTAGATTATATCATTTCTTCATTTTCAATGCCAATTACAGCAAAACAAGCATGGGTAGAGTTGAACAAGTTAAGGCTGTTGGGTCCGACAGGTAACTCACCGGGCATATTCATCGTTGATGAATCTCCATTTGAAGAGGAAGAAACAGCCGCTGCTGCAAAATCCGGATATGATTTCATCGCTGGGCGAGTCCTCCCTACTTCTGATATCTATAAAGAAGGTGCCTACCGACTAGAAATGAAATTTGCAGCCGGCTATCCATTCAAAGCGCCCGAAGTGCGCTTCATTACACCCATCTATCATGTGAATGTCGATAAAGATGGTGAGTCATTATCCATATGGAAAATTCGGTTTCGAAACAATTATTTCTCTTTTTTTTTCGTATTTGTGCTTATAGGCTTAGTTTGCATCCCGTTGGTGAATCAGAAAGCCGAATGGAAACCTACTACATCTTTGGCCGATATAGTCAAAGCTATTGTCGATATTATTGATCATCCTAAAACAGAACACGCAATGAACGCCGGTAGGCTTATTTTATATTCTTAGTTCTTTAATAAACTCATTGTCTCGATCTTGCTGTAGATATACTTAAAGAGTTTATGGATAATAAATCCGAATACGAGCGTAAGGCAAGAGAAATGGTGAAGGAAAAAGCATTGCCTCGAAAATGAACACGAATATTTGTTCACTCATGCGCATATACATCCGCACAATGGGGTTTACACACGTTTTGTCATGGTCATTGGTCACGATGCATTAGTAGTTAATTAGATTGTTTGTTTTTTTCTTATGTTTTATGTATTACTTTGTCTTGTCTGTTTCTATGTCATTTGTTGTGTTTTTTTTTGATTTTTTTCATTCTCTCTTCGTATATCTTGTCTTTCGATTCATCTCTCTCCAAGAATAGAAATATCATGGATATGTCAATGGATTTGAAGAGGAGATAATATTTTCAAAGCGATATATATGATGTGCTTTTGCTTTTTGTGTGTATGCTTATGCTCTTGTCAATGTATTTTTCAGAGCTTCTTTTTTGAATTTGCAACCTCACAGAGAAATCCAGCAGGACATGAGAAGAAGTGATGTCTACGGGTAGCTGATTCATTTTCTTCTTTTCTGGTGTCAAAAGTGACGAATCCATTGTTAGAAAAGTTGTCCCTGAAGAAGTTCTATTTATTAAAACAGTATATTACCATTTAGAATGCGTTATTCGAGTTTAATTGGCTTCATACGCATACCATTATGGACGGTCAGAATATGTACTCCAAAAATGTACTTCTCATCCGCATTATTCATAAGCAATGAGCAGGCATGATGGAAGTTTATTCGGTTAATTCATGTATTCGCTTGGATCATTTCATTTCATGTGAGTCCTTGTATGGCAATCATATGTAAGAGTGGAATGAGACAAAGATCATGCTTCTGAGAAAATTGATGTCGAAAACAGTAGTATTTTGAAAGGCATCACATGTTGTATAATATTCAGTTCAGTCAGTTTCTCTTATCAAACTTATTGTAAATCATGAGTACGGGTGTGAGCGTGATTGTGGAACAGGGAAAAGAGAACATTAAAACTGACATCCATACCCAACTTGATTTTGCCTCAAATCTAAGGTTATAGTTTTATGTAAAAAATTGGCTAAAAGATTCTCCATTTAGCTCGAAGCAGTAATCTCATGTCTTGTTTTTAGGCACGATACACATCTCTGCATCTAACTAAAGAATGATGAAATACTATGGAATTAAAAGGATAGAATCATCCAATCTATAGTCTCTATTATACTAGAAAAAAAGAATTCTTTTTGGCTCATACGGAAAATTTTCAATAAAAGAAAAACAACATAAGACAATCATTTCCTATTATATTTAATTTTAACACCGTAGATTTGTCAAAAGTCTTTTTTCGCACGAATTTTTTTTTGTTTGAAATCAAAACAAACTATATCACGTAAGTTATATACCTTTGTTGCACTATGAATATCAGGATAGGATAACGTGGTATGTTAAGTTTCGTTTGATAGTCTTGTTTGATGAGAATCATATCCACTCTATCGCTTGAACTGCAATAACCTTTAGAGATATAATCGATTTTGATTTCAAATACAAAAGATTTCCTAGAAAACTACGCTGTTAAAACAATTTCTACCTTGTTCAATACGTGAATAAGACAATACAAGATCGTCTATCTGCATCTTTTCTGAATGTCCGTTCTCGAAATCATTACAATAGAAAATGATAACTTTCGATGGATATGTCTAGTAAGTAAGAAAAAGCAAACTTTTGAAAGACCAAAATAAACGCGATACAAAGCAATTTCAGTGTTCAACAATGATTTTTGAATTAACATAAGAACGATAAATTGTTTTACATAGAATTGATCCTGTTCTGTCAAAGATTTTCATTATCTCAAATAAGAGATGGAGACCAAATCACCGTTTGTGTTATCGTGAGATATCGACGCTCTAAACAAAATAGACACTAAGTATCAAGGTCGTAAGCGTGCACGACCCACTGCATTCATATATTGTTTTATTCAGTTGTTCTATAGATGAAGTCTTTCATAAATAACAAGGAAAAACGAGAATACTGGTGAACAGAAAATACAACATGTAAAGAATCGAATATAATCAAACAAAAACAATAGGATATAGTACTACATATATATAATTTGTTTCACTTGTCAGACTTTTCTTTCGGTGAATTCTATTCAATGTTATTAGGTGTGGCTTTTCATAACGTCTATAATTCATTGTAGAATTTTCTCATTTTCATCTAATTATAATAAAATATATTTCTGTCTTGTGAAGTACCTAGATCAATGGATGTTCAAAGTACGCCATTTATCCTTGAATGATTATTCAAAATCGTTTGCAGACAGTATTTGCTATTTTATGAAATTGATCACATCTATTATCTACTCACTTTGAATCGACTTCATTTTGTCTTTCCATCTATATAAATCATATCTGTAATTTGTTTTATATAATGATACTGTTACTAAAATACATTAAAAATATTCGTAGTTGTTTGATTTTTATTATTGCATATCTGAATCTATATCTAACATGAAGTCGTCATTGAATCAATATACAAAAAAAAAAAACATGTAAGCTAATAGAAATTCGAAGACAAAGATTACATTATAAAAAAAAACTAAGATTACAAATAATGAAAATTTACAAATGAAATTGTGATAAACGAGCATGGCCTTCCGTTAAGTGAAGATGAGAACCGTTTGATGATGAATAAGGAAATTTTTTTTCCTGATGTACAACATCAATATAATCTTCAGCATATTCACGTAGAAATTGAATTTCACCAGCAAATAATACACCTAATTAAATAAACAAACATGTTTTCAATCTCTCGAAGAAATACCATGATCCCTCGTGTTAGGAACATCCGAGAAATTCATTTTCGAATTTCGACTTGAAATTTTTGTATAAAGAAAGATCTTAACAAGTATATAAATCAAATTTCGAAAATGAGTTTTCCTACTGCTAGATAGGAATTACGGCATTCATTCTAAAAAAGTCCTATAAATCTACAGTAGGTAAATAATAACTTACAAGCACAGAAAGCAAAAATAAGTCCTCCACATTCCAACCAATAACTATAGGATAAATAATTAAATTCTGGTCGTGGCATCCAAAGACGATCTTGACTATAAATACCATAGACACACACAGCAATCAATTCAAACACAACTAAAACAGAAAAAAAAACCGTTTTCATCATTGACAAATTCAAAGACATATGAAACTCATTCCTATAGTTTGGAAAAGAATCTTAAACTATTTGTTTTAAAATAAACGATTCACTACATTTTATATTTTACAAATGAAAAAAAAAAAAGCTTACAAATAGCAAATGACATAATACAAACAATTAATTGATATCTCCATTGCCAACGAAATGATGAAAAAACTGCAACAACTAAACTTGAAATAGTTGTTATTGTAAAAATTAATCCTAATGTAGCAAATGCTTGTACCCATTTAAACCAAGCTAAAACAGAAAGTAATAAAAAATTTTATTTTTTTTTTTGTTTTGTTTGTTTCTATATTAAAAAAATTTTACATGGAATAATCCAATCACGAAAACGATACATTTCATTTGTCCAAAACCAAAAACAACCTGTATAAGGTATTTGTAAATCATCTTTATAATGACGATATTTATATAAACATAATTCCCATAAACCAATATTTTGAAAATCTTTTGGTGTATCTTGATAACGTTTTGTCCAATAAGGTGATGCAAATGCTGATATACAACAACATGTACTTATAAATATTAAAATTGATGCAAGAAAAAAATTTATTGAATATTCAGCTTTTCCAAAATGAAATGTACTCATCTAGAAATAGAATTATATTCTATTTTATTATCATAATAAAAACAAAAACTTTCAACGGATAACAAAAGAAAAGTAAGAGTAATCATTTTTTTTTTGGTTGTTGTTGTTGTCTACTTATTTTTTCCTCCATTTCGTCGATGTACTGTTGTCCATCCATCTTCATCAATATCCATTGATTGTGTCTTTGGTTTTTCTATTTCAATTTCTTCTTCAATCATATCATTTTCATTTTCACTTGATGATGAATCATCATCATCATTATTATTATTTTCATTTCGAATAGACATTTGAATAGATGAAACAATTGAATTTTGTAATTGTAATTCTTGTTGTATATCATTTAATTTTCCTTGTAAAATTAAATTTATATAACGAATAAATAATTGTGCTAATTCATAACTTGAACCATCATCTATAACTGTATTAAATTCTTCATCAAGAATTTCATCAAGATATTCTTGAATATTATTTTCATTAATAGATGTTGATGATAATGATCGTATATTTCGTGTAAGATATTCACCAAATGCTTCAATAAATGCTTCATATTTAGCTTGAGTTTCTGGACCACCCATTGAATGTATTACAGCTAATTGTAAAGCTGTCCATCGTGAAAATACTGATCGAATTATTGGAACAATTGTTAATAATAACGACATGATGAATTAAATATACAATACTCCATTGATAACCGACGTTGATGTTTTTTTTGTCTTTCTTTCGACCTCTCTCTTTATTTCGAATCAGAGCGTCGCCGCTAGATACATATAATTTTGATTGGATTAAATAAATTTTTACAGCGAATAAAGATATTATGAATTTCAATTGAATTTAGAAAAAATGATTAGTTCTAATAACAATGGTTTCAAATTATGTAAATGTCTTAATCGAAATAGAATCCTTTCGATTCTTGCAGGAGTTTTTGTATGAAATAGAGATTAATTACTTTTTGTTTTTTTTAACAAATCTTTTTATACTAGTTTGCAATCGGTTGGTGGATTATCATTGACATGATTTGTCAATATCCTACACAAACTGATTTTAATAAAATTTATTTGATTATTGGTATAATAGCTACATTAGCACTTATTTTGTAAGTTGAATTCAAACGTTGTTGTTTTTTGTATTTTTAAATAACTTAATTTCTTTGATAAATGTAAATAAGAAGTAATTGTGTATCAAATTCTCAAGTTCGTGGTTATGATGATGGTAATAATAGTCTTGGACAAATTGGTATATTGTTGAATTTTATAAATAAGATAAAATCTTTTTGTTTTTATTTATCATAGGAGCTCGATTTATTCTTTTTATTTCATTTCTACTTGTATTTGGTTCATTTATTGCAAGTACTTGGATATTATTTGGTTATTATATTACTTATAAAAAAGAAAGATTTTATCCTGGTCTAGCTATTTTTCTTCAAAATCTTGCTATATTGATTAGGTCTGTCGTATAACTTTATTTATTATTAATATTCATGACGTCTTCCTTTTTTTTTGTTGTTGTTTTCTTTAGTACATTGATTTTAAAATTAGGTCGTAAAGAAAATCTACGTTATTAAACTTTCTACTGAAAATAATTTTCTCTCTCTTTTTTTTTTTCATATAATTATCTTGACATGTAAACTTTTTCTTTTGAAATATAAAATAAAATCTTGTACATTTGATAAAATAAATCAATAATTGGTTTTATTTAAGAAAAGATTAGTTTATTCTTATGTATCGTTAATGTTTCCTTATTCTTTGTATCACATGGGAAATCAAAATCTATGTGTATTTGTTGAAGACTATAAAGTGTGCATAGCAAAACAAAAGATACAATATACTTGAGTAAGAAAATCTATTGCATACCCATAGATGATTATTACTTTTATATAACATTGCACATTTACTAATTTGTTATGAGAGAAGATCAGAGTTTTTTTTTTCTATTGTCGCCTTCTCTTTGTTGGTTCTTTACTACGGATGTGCCGATGCTGACGACAGTACAGAAAAATCGAATCTAAAATTGATTATTTGACGTGCTTTTTCCTTTCGCTATCGTCATTCATCCGACTCGCTCTTTTTCTTTGACTTTCTTTCGCATAAAAAAAAAAGAAGAGGGTGAAAGAGAGAGAGAGAGACAAAATGAACCTCTCGAATTGCAATCTAGTGTATGCCGACTGCCTCTCAATTAGTGTGTTAACAAGGATGAAGTAAAAAGATGTAGAAAAGATAAAATGTATGCGATTCAAGATAGTCAGGCGAACAACTAGCCAGCGGCAGCGGACATTGTATTCTTTAGATGTCCTCTTGAATTTACATATTCTTTTATATGTCTTAGTGATATCGTAACCATCATAATCATCATCATCGTAGGACGGAACACGCACATAAAGTCGTTGTCATCATCTTACTTAGTGCCTTCTTTCCTTTTTTTTTTTCTTCTTCTTTTTATTATTTATATATGAGTTAGTTCTCAAAAGAAAACAGGCTAACAACAACCATTGCGGAATTGTAATAGACGACAAAATCATTTTGATCGATCTTTGCCGTTGTCAGTGAACTATTCGTAATGTTAGCGTTTTCCTCGATGAATTCCATAGTAAAAAAAAAAAAAAAAAAAGAAAGAAACGCTGAATGAATCAATGTCATGTGCTCTAGTTAACAACAGTGTGTGTAGGAATAAAACACACGCTCACAGATTTCCTATTCTCATTAAACTATTATTGAAATTTTAAGAAAAAAAGACAAACTAGCAGCCATTTGAAACATTTATGAAAAAAAAACGATCTTCTACAGCATGTATCAATGCAAGAATGGATATATATTATTTTTTTCAAAGATTTAGTTTGGAAAAAAAAACCAGCAAAAATTCTTTTGGGAAATTACTAATTATTATATGTTGTTTTTTTTTTCGAAATATCTAAATTTAGTCATTAATAGATCACAGAAGTTTTTTTTCTCTTGGTTTATGTCAATCATTGCATACATATAATAGTTATTTTGCATTTTATGTTCTTGGATTTGTGTTTCTCTCAATCTGTTGAAGTCAGTTTTTCATCAAGTGTCATCCTTCCGTTGTTAGTTTTGTTTTTATCTTGTATCCCGGTATTTCAATAAGAATAAATTTTGGTTCTAATTGAACTTTGTAAACATGTTTACTTATTTTCTTTGAATTACTCGTTATAGTCTAACTAAATCATTTCTAATGTGTACTTATCTTTTAAGAATAAATCATTAGTTTGCATGATTAACTTATTTTTTTTCTTCTGTACTTTTCTATATTACCATCATCATCATTGAATAGTTTTGTAATTTCTTATTAATTTTACTACGTTTTTTTTTTTTTTTCTTCTACAATTAGTTTTAAACAACGGAAATACATATCATTCTATATATACCATATAAATTATCAATAAATGTATCCTTGTATGTAAAGATATTTGAATGATGAGAACAGTTTCTCTTCTTGCTTTTTCCTCGGGTCTCTTTTTTTTTTTTACAGAAACGACACATTCATTTTTCATTCCATTCTATGTTCTATTACCATTGCTCTCGCGTCATTCTTCCGGGGATGAAAAACAGAAAAAAAAAAAAGAGAATAAATTTTCTCTATCTTTCGTTTTTTCCTCTCTCTATGGTAGTTTTCTTCTTTTTTACTATATCTAAGCAATAATCGTGTGTATGTATAGCTTAACAAGATCTTTTCTTCTTCTATTCCAATACTATTCTTATCACAACTACTATCTGTGTATTTTCAATAATGATCATGAATAATCATTAGAAATATTTAAACAAGAATCATTAAGCGTGAAAATTTGTACGTACTTATTAGTTTTTATTTTTTTTGATTATTATAACTATGAGAAAAATAAATCAAAATTTGTAAGTTATACATTATAACTTCCTATTTAATATACACTTGGATAGAATAGAAGTCATCAACGATCACTTTACATAGAAGTATCATTAGAATAGCTAAATAAATCTGAAAAAAAGTTCACATGTGGATTGCATATAAACATCCGTTTTCTTTCCTTTCTTTTTTTTTCTACAATGATATACATTTGCATCTATAGTACAAAACATCAGAAAAAAAAAGAACATCGATCTTCTTCAAATTTGAATTTATAATACAAAATGACAGAAAATCGACAGATAGCAATCGTACTATTATCATCATCATCAGTCAATTATTATTGTTGTTCACGCGTGCAATGTCAAATGAAACCACTTAGTCTTTATGAAAATAATTTTTGCGTGCATTTAAGCGAGCCAAACGATGTCTGTTGTGTTTATTTATTTATTTGATTAATAGGAGATATTAAAAAGAACGAAAAAAAAAAAAATCGTTTTCTATGATTATTTTCTTTTATTAAACAAGAAAAATAAATAATGATAGCAACGATTCACAGTGTAAAATATTCGATAGTATATATAGAAGAAAAAAGAAAAACACTACATTCATCTCATCATGAAATGAATATATTGCCTACAGTCCAATTCTAGTCTTATAGTCAGAACGATTCCTCCACTCATTATATTGATTGCCTTTAGGATGGAATATTTTAAGATATGACAAAAAACGAGAGTGAGAGAGAGCATGTATGTTGAATTAAAAATAACAAGCAATATCGATCTATTTATAAGTTATCAAAATAAACGAATAATAAAAATTAAGAGATCTGTTAATGATTTAGTATACAAGGCGATATACTTGGAATGGATGTCCTAGCACAAAATAAACATATATTTATCTTATAATCATATTCTTAAGAAATGATTCATGATTACATATACTGATAGTTTTAGACGTATATATTTTCATTTTGTTAGTAAAATTAATTGTGATATTTATTAAAATTGTCCTTAGTGTTTTTTTTTTTGAACTCATTACGTATTGAGAACAATATCGCGTGTAAAAATGAATTATAATATGATAGCTTTTATTTATGAATACTTACACTCAAGAGAATTACTGAGATGTCAATATTAAGGAAAAGCAAGAAAGAGAAAGAAAGTGAGAATGACTGGAATACTAATAATTAATATTTGTATAGTTTTTTATTTCAGATTTTAATTGTATCAGTATGTTTTTATCATTTTATTAATAGTAATGCTGTTAATTTATATTTGAAGATAAGTAACTAAATCAAAAAAAAAAAAGAAACATACATCCGATGTAGGATGGTCGTATGGCTTCGGCCGGAATACGTCCTGGCGTTTGTTACCAGTTTATACTATTGCTCTCAATTAGGTTTGTATCGTGAGATTATTTAATTGAATATTTATCATCTTGGGAATTCTTCTTTTGATTCGAATTTCATCTCGATATATCTAATTATTATTTCAGAATTATGACGAAACATTTTCAACTAATCAATTGATTTCTTACCGGAAACCACTTGATTATAACGTTCTTGATCATGCTGATTTTGAATATTATCATGAGAAATCTCTTTAGGTTTTTTTAGAAAGTTAGTTTTTCTAAACTAATAAACTTTTTGTCAAAATTTATTTTTATTTTATTTTTTTGCTTTTGATCTATCTAAATTATAGATTATTTCAAAGCATTCTAGAAAACAAGAACTTGTTATGTTTCGAATAGTTTTTTTATTTGTTTCTTCGTACAGAAAAAAAAACAGCTCTTTTAATTTATATAACTAATTTTTGTAAAAAGAATAAAAAAAAAAAAATTATTATTCTATATAGACAACTCGATATGCTCTATAATCTGAGTAGATCCCAAATGATTTGTGACAAAATTTTTTTTTTTAGTCTAGAAAACCAACGTTTAATGACCTAAGGGGATTACTTATGGTTATATTGGGAATCAACGCATGGTCGATAACCTATAATTTAATAGCTTTTAATGACAAAACGATTGATCAGTTGAAAATGTTTTCTCGTTAGACTCTTTTGAATAGGGAATACTCGTTTCCTTTTTTTTTAAAAAAAAAAAAAAAAAGTAAGTTGATCTTTGTAACAAAAAAAAAAGCTTTGAAGTTTCGCAGAAGAAAAGCATAATTTTTACAAACAGTCTATTGATTAAATATTAAAAACAAATCTTTTAGTATCAAATAAATTGAACAAAATCTTAATAGTTATTTCTATAATTTTCTACGTTTTTATATTGATTTAGTTTTTTCAAAAACTTATGAAAAATTTTGGTGTGCAACTGAAGAAGGTTATCATCAATTATCTTGTTCAGATGAAACAGCATTATTAACTGATATAACAATAATTAAAGTTTATCGACGTGGACAAATGTGTGAACCTGATGTTCATTCAGAATATCTTATTCATTGTCAATCATATGTGGATGGTTCATTATGTGAAGGAAATAAAACATGTTCAATTGCAATATCGAGTCGAGATTATATACAATGTGAAGATAAAATATATACACCAACATATTTTTTTGTTAAATATACTTGTACACAAAGTAAAAACAAAAAAAAAACATCTTTCATATGAAAATAAAAATTTTTTTTTGTTTTTTTTTTCTTAGTTCATACCATGTGTATAGATACAGAACCTATTCGAAATACATTACATGGATATATTATATCACCAGCTTATCCACATCCAATGGCTGACAATCTAAAATGTTCGATAACTATTGGTATAATCTTTTTGTCTTTTTTTTGTTAGAAACTTTATTTAATAATTTTGTTTTGTTTTTTAGAAGCTGATCCATCAATGTATATTGAATTATCTCCTATTCAAATACATTTACAAGAAGCTATTAAATGTCGAGGTGAATATATTGAAATATTTGGTTATGATCCATCATTGAATGAGAATAATATTAATAAAAATAATAATTGGAAAGAATATCATACATGGTGTGGTGCTGATCGTTCAATAAATAATCCATTATCAAATACACGTTATCTTATTTCATCAAATTCTTTATATATGTCATTACAAACAACTGTTTCTAGAGATCCAAGATATTTTAAAATACGATATCGAGGTAGTAGTCCTAATTATTATAGAATTCATTTCAAAAGAAGTCTTTTTTTTTTTAATGTCTTTATTAGTTGTTCCAGTCATTGCACGTTCTCAATATAATTCCGATGGAATTATTCATGATCCATTAATCAAAGAATCTAGATCTTCATTAATGATACTAACAACATCTATTATGTTAACAAAAACTATGAATTCATTATTGAACAATAGTCATATGAAAAACGTTAATGAAACATTAACAAAACAAACATTTAAAAAAGGTTAAAAAAAAGAGAAAGAAAGAAAGAACAAAAAAAAAAGGATGTATTGTTATTTTCTTTAATGAAATTTTATTATAGAAATTCTTATTGGAATTCTTATTGTTGTAATTGTTCTTCTAATTGCAACAGTTGCCAGTATTCTTATTTTTATTTTGATTAAAAGGTAATTTATAAAAATAATATCTTATCTATATGATACTAATATAAATCGAATAGTTTCTTTGTTTATTCTCTTCGCATAGTTCGAATATTTCTCGTTTTAAACTCAAAAATATTTGAATAAAATCTAGGTTTTTGAAATTTAATTACATTCATTAAGATCATTTTTTTTTCTTCTTTACTTGAAGAGCATTCAACTTGACATGCCTCGAGAGAAAGAACATGCAAGAATCTAATTTGATTAGTCTTTTTTCTTCAACCAAATCCAACTAGATCAAATCATGACTGGCTAATAATTATCTTTTATAATTTGATTTCATATTATCGATTTGATCTTTCATAAATCTTGACCTTTTCGCCTCATAATCAATCTATTTTGAATAGACGATTTTAAACTTCAAGAAGGCAGACATCTATTTTTAGAAGTGCAACAACATAGGACTGACAAGAAAATGTTTCCAATTTCATCTATCGACACTATGAATAAAATAGATTCCATTGAGATTTAAAAAACTTGAAAAGAACAATTCCCTCTAGGCTTTCTGTCAAGAGTCATAGACAATCTACTAGAATTTTAGACCTCTGTTAAGATATATACACTAACAAATCAACCCATGTCGTGAGAATCACCGCGATTTTCGCGATTTTCTAAAAAATTGGCGTAAAATCGTGATTTATCGTATTTCTTTAAAAGATCGACGATTATATCAGATTTTATCGCGATTATGAGAGAAGAGCTGATTTTCAAAAATCATTGATAAATCATGACAATTATTCATTCACCGTTTTGTTATGAACACACACGGATATATAAAAGCAACGCCGTTCAATGCATAACAAATAAGTTTTCGAAATATTCTTTTCTAATAAATTATTTCTTGGTTATTTTTAATCAAGGAAATGCCAATCCCGATCCATGATCTGGAGAGGACTACGCTGAAACGGTCTGATAAGAATCGGACCAGCTCGAGATCGGACAGATCGCACGATCTGATCGGCTTGGATCTTGAGAACAAAAAAAATTGAATTAAATTCAAGAAAAAATTCAAATATGTGTCTCCAAAAGAGCCAATGAAATAGTAGAAAATATCAGTAAACAGACGGTTAAATCTTGCATAAAATCACGATTTATCGTAAAAATCGCTGAAATAATCGGGAATAATCGGTGATTCTATCGCGATTCAGCTCACGATTATCGTTTCGATGAATCGGGATTAATCGGCAATTTTTAGCCGATTCAAAGGACATGGGAAATGACGGCATTTTGACCTGAGATTTTTCTCACAGACAAGTCTATTTATCAGTAGACTGCTCTAAAAATCAAAATTTTTGAGACTAGATACCGTTAGATATAACAAAATTTTCTTACCTAACATTAATATTTATCTATGATTTTAGACGTCGATCTTCATTTTCATCTTCATCTAGTACTAAAAAGAAAAATATACCTTCAACAACTAATAATACTACATCTAAATCAACAGTTAAATCATCTGATAAAGCACCACTTCTTGATAAAATAAATAATACATCTACAAATGTAACAAAACAAAAATTAGTTCCTGAACGAACAGTACAAATATCTGATGTTAGTACATCTCGATTTAAATCTCCTGAACTAACAAGTACAAAATCCGGTTTAACAAAATCTGAAGTTCCATCATCAAAACCAACATTAACTGCAGTTGATAGTGGTATATATGGTGTTGATTTAACTGAAGATTCTATAGCTACTGTATCAAAACCTGTATCATCATCAACAATTGATCCATCGAAAATTCAAAATAATATTTTACTTGAAACATCAGAATCAGTATCAACTGTTGTTGTTAATCCTTTAAGTGATAATTCAACAATGTCTCCTGCTATTATTTTTTCAAATGACATTATTGAAAGAAATCCATTATTAACAAATGAAAATGAAGAAAAAGAAACTCTTTTAGATCATACAGTTCAAAGTGCTTATCCTCATTTAGTTGATATAGCATCAAGTGAAAGTGATGCAACACTTTGTGGTAGTGGTCCACAATCAAGACGATCATCAATAACAAAACAACCATTGATTATTCAAGATTCAAATAATATTGAAACTATTGTTCTATCCGATGACAACACACAATTATCATCCTATCATCCAATCCCATTTAATCCATTACACGTGATATTACAAAAAGATGCCAATAAATATTATACAACAGAATATATTTAAATTTTTAGTACTTAAAAACTATTTAAAATTTTAATATTTCTTTCTGCAAAATAAATAAATAAATAAATAAATGTAATTTGTAGGATTGTTTCTTTTTTCCTCTTTATTTAATAATATTAATATATATATATATACATATGTAAAATCTTATTTGTGATTTATTTAAAAAACATTTAATTGTCTTTAAATACTTTTTCGAATATGTGAAGACTACTTGTAGATACAAACCATATTTGTTCAAATGCATATCGTATTGCTTTTTCTGAATTCATTAATGAATTATTAAGTATTTCAAAAAATAATTCAGCTATCATTTGTTTATCATTAGCAAATGCACCAGTTCCAATAGGTCCTAATAATAAATATGTATTTTTACCATTTCCTTCTGTATTTGCAACAGCTGATGCGATTAAAGTTTGAAATTTTTGACGAGTACGACAACGTATTTGTTGCTTATCTTCGCGCGGTGGTGGTTTATAAAGACCTTCTCCATGTTGAGATAAATCATAACCTTGATAAAAAAGAGAGAGATATTGAGGTTTTTTGAAATTGAACATTTTATTCGGATCTATTCGATTAGGAAAAACATAATATAACAACATATTTCCATTCAACATGAAAGATGTTTCGATAAAAAAAAACCAATGATTGAATACAGATCTTTTTTTAGCGTACAGCACACAGCAACAATAGGTCTATCGAACAAGGATTTAATTTGCAAAACGTTTTTCATAGAATAGAACAAACTGATTTTAGAAGTCTTAGTTTTTTCAGAGGTGAAATTACGAACTTTCGACGAAAAACTTTTGTAGGTTTCGTAAATGTTTCAATTCAAAATTCAACTTTTTTTCTTTACTCTATTCATCAACTATTAAAGATTTAATTTTCACAGCAATAGTTAAAGACACTATTTCGACATTCATTCGAACGTTTGTACAATGCTTAGCACTTGCTTTAAATTTTGCGTTGAAATTCATTATTCGTATACATCAGAAGATATAAAGGAGCTAAAATTGAAGACTCAGTTGTTTAAATATTTTTGAGAGCGATTACAGTATTCATTTTAAAAAATATCACAACATTGCAGTATCTTCACAGCAATAAGCTAAGGACACGAACTCATCAAAATCTACATGATACACTTATTCAAACGAAATATTCTTAACTTTAAGATTCTTGAATCAGTTCACTCACATGAAAATTAATTTATATCAATAATTGTAATACTTACAAGCAGCAACGATTAAATCTGTAAGACGTTCATTATTAGATCCTTTTCGAAAAAATCGTACTCGTTTTATATAAGCAACTCCATATTCAGGCAACATATAACCACCATCCATCATTGTATATTTTAAATCTAATAATGCACGGTAAGCATCAGAATTATAAAGAATAATCTAGAATTCAAAAAAAGCAAAAAAAATTTCAAAACAAATTCAGAAAAAAAACTTCGATATTAACTTCTTCTTGTGTCAAAGCATGTTCTAAATAATAACCACCAGGCATTCGTTCATCAGCAAAATCGAGTACAATCACTTGTTTACCATTGGGTACTGTAAAAACAGCATCTTGAATACCTAATATAACAAAACGAATTATGCCTGAATTTTTTCGTTCATGAACAGGTGAATTTAATAGAGCATCTCTAGCATCACGATCTGTTATTGGATTATAATTATTAGAAAATGTAAGTGATTGAATTTGATTATAATTCCAATAAATTTTAAGTTCATTTGATTGAAAACCATTTGAACGATATCGAGATATATATTCACGAGATTTTATTGGACCTAAGAAATGAGTAGGTATTCTTAATTGCCAATAGTTTCCTAAATTTTCAGCATGATATTGTATTTGATATGGTTCATTTGTATTTTTTAAGTTGAGATAATTTTCTTCGACAATTGACCAATCAAAATTTGGATAACATTCATAGATGAAATCAAGTATTTGTTTATTATCTGACATTGATTTAATTGATAATAAAAAGGAAAGTATTGTTCGACGACTATGATGATAATCAACTCGTTTTTTCCAATTTTTATCATTTGACAATGGAAATGCAATACTTATTATTGAACATATATCACATTTACGTAATGAATGTATCGGTACATACATATATGCATTTGTTATTTCTTGTTGTATTGATTTGAAACAAAATAATAGAAAAAATAGTAACATTGAAAAAATTAATAAATACATTTTATCTTACAGAATAATTATTCTATTCTAGATAATAAAGAGGGATTTAGCGCACAAATGAAGAACTAATTATTCAAAAACAATAGGAACAGTAGAAATTTAATATTCACTTATACATAGTGAGATTACAAATACGAAAATTAGGTGACTTTCGACTTTCACTCGACTGCGAACCTACGAATGTTGGTTATCGAAAAAAACATCAATGTATCATAAGTTATACTCAAGAAGAATTTTTTGGAGTATACTACCTTTTAGTCAACAAATAAAACTTTTGCGAGTTCTAATAAAAAAAAGTCTTTCTCGAATAATCTTAGTATTGATCCAAATATTCATGATAAACATTGATTTAAATCTATTAGCCTCGAGAGTAGAATGCCAAGAATTGAATTTGGTCTTCATATAGAAACAATTGTACGAAATTATATTTTTAATGATAGAGTAATAGACTTTGTCAAGCTAATTATAGAATATTCTTTAATTTTTCTAGTACCAAATTCATTGACTAAATATAATTCAACAAGAAAATGATAGATTGGAAAATCTGTTTTTTTTTTGACGATAAAATAAAGTTTATAAAAGATTTATTTTTATTTAATTAGATTAATATTATTCAATATTGGATATCATTGTTTCAATTCTGTCATGAGAACAATCTTGATTCACTCGTTCTACCATAATACATGAAAATCTTCAATCTTTATGTAAAATATCATGCAGTAACGGTTAAAAATTTTATATTCAAATAACTATATTTGATATGAAAAAAAAAAAAAATTTGATTAATCGTTCAAGATCAAAACAAACAAATCATTATGAAACATTACTCAGATCATAGCAAGCTGGACCTTATGTTGCATTCATTACAATAAATAAATCTAATGAAAAACTAATTCAGAGTCATGAATATAGACAGATAAAATCCTTCTTCGTTTACTTTTCTAATTTTATTTCTTAATTAGATATTTGTAATTTGGCTGATGATGAACTATGAAGTGATATTTGACGACAATTGATTTACAAACTTGTTATGTGAATATTCAATGAGAACCAATTAGGAGCTTCCAAAAAATTATAATGATGAATAGTTAAGTTAATGTTGAAGACGTTTATTGAAAAGTAAATAAATGCCTATGGTTTATTGGCATAACATATTGGCAAATGTTTTTCGTCCATTTTATTGTTGATCATGGTACGATGATTATGTTTCTTTTTTTTTTTATAATGTTTATTATTTTGCCATGTTGATAACATAAACAAGTCATTTATTGCAATGTTGCATACTTGCACAAAAGATTATTTTGTTTTTTTTTCTGTCAGCAATCATTGTATCGAAAAAGTACGATTTTTTCAAAATATGAGACTAGGAGTTAGCAAAATTATTTTGATTAAATATTAATCGTAAATTTTTCCTATATTTCCTAATGAATCTGCATAGATGCTTCTAAGTTTGGTATAGTGGGCATATAGATGACATACAACGAACTATTATTTATTTCAAAATAAAAGAAGGGCGAGTATATTTCGAATAACTTTCGATAGGGACACGATAGAAATCTGCAATTTTCACTGTTTAAAAGATGAGATAAAACTGCATCGAATCGTATAGATTACAGATTTTTTCATAAGGTTTCTCAGGTGATGTTATCAAGTTTAATAAAAACAAAGCGTTGCCTAATGTAAAAGTTTTAGAGTTTTAATTTTCAGGATTGCACTAGAATCATTAACTAAAGATCTATCAATTATTTAAGTTCGATGTTGTAAAGTATAGTCAATCATGTTACTAATTGTTGTTGGCGAAATTTTCACGAAAAATTGACTTTTTTTCTGATATTTTGACAGGAAATTCACCTTAAAAACCTATTTAAGAGGCTCAATTTAAAAAAAAACTTGGCAACAGACCCTGAGAAAACTTGCTAGAAAATCTAGTCTATAAGATTCGATGCATTTTGAGCTCCTTTTGTGAACGATGGAAACTGCAGATCTACATTTTGTTCTTGTAATAAATTCCACTAATACTCACCCTTCTTTTATCTTGAAATGGATAGCAGTTGTAATAAACATATTTGAAATTGTTTTTTTTTTCTATTGAATTTTCATTTAGTCATCTTGTTTTAGATAACCTATTGGAGATATTGCTCATAAAGAGTATGAGAGTTATAAACAATAAAAAGTCAGTTTTGAACTTTTCTGAAGATAGTACAAAGCTAAGGAAAAGATTCCTAAAGTTTCACTTGCATTCAAAAAAATATTTTCAAAGAGGAAAGCAATCGAAATAGAATTTTAAAGTTCTAATATTTTGATCATAGAGAAAAAAACGAATCAAAAGATTTATTCTTTCACACTTTTCTCAACGACGTTCATGGTTGAATGGATTGATACATCAATTTTTAAAGTCCAAATTATTTGATTTTATTTCTCAAACAAATACTGTTCGCAGGAGCGACACACAACAACGCAAATGAAATCGTTTAGCACAATCATAATTACATGCTTCGTCCGTTTATTACTCATTTCATAGCATTGATGTTTAAATATGAATAAAAAATTAACTAGCTGCGAAGTTCTCTTCCAAAAAAGAAGAATCATCTTCTTTCATCGTAAATGAAGTCATCTTTTTCAATGTATTCGAACATTTTTCTCTCTAATCAATTTGAAAACTTCTTTATGTAAGTTGTGGCATCACTTTTTCTGTTTCACATGCAACAGTAATTCAACCATATATAGAAATAAATAAATCTATCTATGAGCATTCTTTTCTTTTTTTCTTCATTTAATGAATTATTGTGACATTAAAACAGAAAGAATAACTCGTAACAGGAATAAAAAGAATTTTCCTTACTTCTTTCTCATTTCTATCAGCATTTCGGATGGCTCTATATTTGACACATAGAAGCTCTTCATATTAAACCACACCCTATGCCGTGAAGGCCTTTTATTTGTAATACATGCCCATCATTTAAACATGTATTGATTACTTAACTGACTGGCAGCGGCCTATCATGTTATCCATAAGACAGAACTTCTATGTGCGCTCGCGTCCGTACCGTTTTACACAAAAACAAAAGAAAAATATTCTTATTTTTATTAGTTTTATTTGTTCGAACAAAACAAAAAGATAAATTATATTTTCTTTTTCGCATATTCGAGATTCTTTCGCAAAGCTAGAAGATTAGGATGATTTGCTGGGAATGAACGTTGTAAAATAGTCAGTGCACGCTCACAAAATGGTCACCTATGTTGTCATACACCAAACCAATATTGTTGTAAGAAGTAGCCAAACTCGAATGATTTGAAGGAAGAGTTTTTCGCCGGATTTCCAATGCTTTTTGATAATAGAACAGTGCATTCATATAGTCATCCATGTTGGAATGTATCGAACCAATGTTGTTGTAAGAAGTAGCCAAGTTAGCATACGTTGGTGAGACAATTTTCTGCAGAGTTTTATACGATTGTTGAAAATAGGCAATGGCATCTGGATATTCACCCTAACCTTACTTGCAGTCCCGAGCCTATCATAAATAGTTGCTTTTTTCTTTATCAGTCGTTCTTTGAACAAGTAGGATGTTATATACCTCTTGAGCTTTGTTAAACTGTCCAAGTTTAATTAGCAATGTATCCAAGAGATCCGATCCTTCGAGATGAGGAAAAGTATCTTGGTGCAATTGTTCAGTAAGAGTATGGAGTTCTGGATCATTGTCAGTGGTCAGTGTTAAATCGACTTGTCAAAAACGATTATTTCCTTCGATTTGCTTCATAGCTCCAATACGAAAAACGAAATGCATGGAGAAAAGAATTTCTTTGTATCGTTTTACATAATTAACATCGTGAACGTCTGTAAATTGTGTTAACCCGATGGATGGATGAATCATCATGACGAATAAGATACCAAAAAGATCGGATGTTTGAATCATTCTACGAGCGAATCGGAGTGAGACTTGAAGGTTTTCACTGATCGACAGAAAATTATTAAATGATAAGAGTTCACCTTTGGTATTGACCAATTGATCAAAGTCGGCCTTCGACATACTTTCACCAAGATAAACAGTAAAGGAACTGGACGTTGAATGTCCAGCAAACTGTTGTGCATGAAGTTTGATGATGTTGTTGTGGAGATCTTCTACGAACAATCCCATTTTAATGATGATATCAACCTCCATCATGTGTAATAATCGATTTAACATTGAATAAAAGAAAAGATTGATATGTATACCATCATATCGGCACATGTTCATGGTATTCTCGTTGGATTTTGTCTACATTTTGCAGTTCTCTTGAATTCGTGGCAAATAATTGATGATAGTAAGTAGTAAATTCATCAATATGTTGTTGTCTGAAATCGATTGTTAACAAAATTTCCTTCATTATTTGAGTACACATAAACGATAAATCCAGTTCATCGAGGTTTTGCTTGCTGCTTCCACTAGATGTGGAGATAAAGCTGATCGGAATCATGTTTTGATCACATTCTTATGCCGCCTGTTGAAGGTCTTTACAGATAAGAGCAATATCTATAAAGACTCCCTTTAGTTTTGGCCATTGTTTGACCCAACCTTCATGCCAAGCTTGATTCTTACTTAAAATATAAATAGCATTGATTTGTGGAATTTCGTGGACGATAGGAACAGTTGTTTGCTCGAATGTATCAGAAAATATCAGAAATATTTTCTCATGTTGAATATCTGTTACAAAATCGATACATTCATTCATATCAGCGAATGAATGTATCTTGTTCACTATTTCACATAATTTGCTAATGGTATTGATAGTATAGCTATTGTTCATTTCATCGATATTGGCACCGACCCACACCAAGACGAAGTTCTGCATTATATGAGCAAAAGGAGCATCAGTTGTTATTGTTGTCGAGTTTTTCTTGTTGTCCATAGCGTATGTTGTGTCTTATCAGTGAAAGAAATAAAATAAAATGCTTGGATTGACATAGTATGTTGGAGTTTTTTTTTATAGATGTTTCTGTTTGTTTTCGATTGTTGCTGTAGTTCGATTTCTTTTTATTTTCGTTTCATTCAAGTGTTTTAAATCTTTTTTTAACTTTTGTTATCTGAAGTGTCAGAAGAAAATGAAACAATAAAAAAGACAAGAAACTCATTGCAATAAAACTTCGTGCACTGTGCCATATTTCACTTTTACGGTATCAGAAGATTTATTTCTCTCCTTCTCCTTTGTGGTTTTATGGGTATGAATGAAGAGGAAACGATCATTCATGCACGTGCATATCCACACCTTGTGAGGATTATTTGTAAGCAAATGCAACACCACCGAAAAGATTGAAAAAAAAGATGGTATAAGTTCGATCTCGACACTAGCACATTGCATTTGAGCAAGAATTTTCTGAGCTTTGCTCCTCGAAATTATCGGGACATAAAATAATAACTTTTGATACGGTCTTTCAGAAATTAAAAAAAGACCTTTCGAAGGACGACATATATGCTGTGCTTCTCACCGCACCAAGAGAAGATTACTATCAGTTGCCACTATTGAGAAATGTTATGAAACAGCACCGACTCGAATCAATAACGATCGAATTATTGATATTCACTCATTTAGTCAATATAGGATTGCTATATATCTAATAATAATCTTACTTATAATAGAATATTTTATGTAAGTAACAGTAGACATAATACACCATACTATGGTTACTGAAGATATTAGAATTTTAGCAACTTTCATTTGACAAAATCGATGATGTTAAACAATCTCGTGAATCTCATTGCCAATCAATCTGTACGTGTTTAAACAAGATAGATTCATGACAGTAATGCTGTTATATGAGAAATATACCTTCAGAAACGGTTAAAAACAATGACGACACCACTCGTGAATTAGCACCGAATTCCAGTGTCTGAAGATGAAGAAGAATTAAAATATTTATGGTCAATAAATCATATTGAATAACATAAGATACAAGATATTTGATTCGATGAAACTTAAAGTGCAGGTGAAAGTTTTTTGTTGGCTATTAGCTAAGGAATATGCAAAAACCTTGACATTCATACAGAAATATATATATAACAGAATCTCTTGAGTTACAATAATCGCCGATTCATCTTGTTTCACATTTTAATCCTACAAGACTCCCACTAACAGCTTTTTTTGACAATAAAATCTCACTTTGACTTCTTAGAACTTTAGGACTTTTTCTTTCTTTCAAACGAAAAAGAAGTCTTCTAGCTATTGATAAAGAATTTTCTTGTGATTGTTTTTTTAATTTTGGAAATGAAGAAAATAAAACCAATATAAAATATTAAAAAGAATAAAACTAACTGGAAATACAATACGAGCAAACACATCAAGTTCACTTCGACTATTTATACCAATACGTGATGTACGTTTACGTATAGAACGTTTATACTTTGTATTTCCAGATATACAAAACCAAAGTCGACGTACATAACGACAAATATTGCTTAACCATGGATTTCTATTTATTTGAATAGTTTTCTCATTTACATTTGAAGAAGGAGGATAGAACATTGATGGACGACGAATATAATCAAGTATTTCTGCATTTTCTTCATTTGATAAGACACCATCTAAGGAATCTGGAAAATATGTTGATGGATCACCATAACCGAACTATAAAATCGACATATAAAATTACTTTATAAAAAAAAAAAAAAAAAATTGAACTTAATAAAACCTTTGTAAAATAATGAACAAAAGCAAATTGAAGTAAAGAAGCAAGTAAAAATGCATAAGTTACAATAACAAACCAATCGAGTGCTGTAAGATAAGGAACAGCAGCCGTATAATTTCGTATATCAAAACTTAGAGTTGTTAAACTAAGAAAAGTCATAACACCAATATTCACTCGATCAGCTGTTGCTTCACGATGAATAAAAAATGCAACCCATGAAAGAATAACTAACATAGAACTTGGTACATAAACTTGAAGAATATAATAACCCATATGCCGTTTAAGAACAAAATCCACACGAAGAATTGAAAAATTTCCTATCATAGAAAATAAATAGTATATTTTATTATTAACAGAAAATAATCATGATCACAAAATATTTTCCGATAATTACAAGAATTTTTTTTTCTTTATTATTACAAAACAAATCGATACAATGCTCGAGACGAATGAAAGATTAGTTTCTTGAATCTAATGTTGAAAACTCTTCTATTATTGATTTAGAATTTTTTGCAAAACATACATCTACCGTATATTGTATTTAATCATAATATACTTTTGTCGAATGAAAATAGCCTATCTGAATCACATCAGTAAAAATAAATCATTTGATAATACTCAGATTCTTATTCAGTCTAAATTATAATTCGTTTTGATCATGAGTGAGATTTCTATAATGCTTATTTTGAAAAGAAATTAAGAATAAAGAAAATATTATCATTCTCAAAAATTAGTTTTTATGAAAAATGTAATGTTCTATATTCAAAACAAAATATTCATTTGTATGTAAAAAATAAATTAATAAAAACAATTCATTTTACTATTATTTTTAATTTGAATTCACAGAAATCTGTAGAGAATTTCAAAGCGCATGTTGCGATGAAAAACTCGAAATGTCATGTTGTACTTCTGTAGAGATATAAGAAATAAACATTTAAAAACATATTTTGTATTATTTGAACATGTTAAATTCGATAAGTATGTGTTCAAACATATAATCAAAATTATTTCAAATTTAGAAATTTCTTCTTTCATTAAATAATTTTTTATTATCAACTATTTCTACATATATTTTATAATCGATTTCTTTTTATTACATACGTCCATTCATATTCCTAATTTCATCATATTGTGGATATTTAATAAGATCAAATTGTGATAATAAAACTTTTGCATCAAAATTAACACTCTTATTATTTCCTAAACGCCAACCATATTCAATATCTGATGCTGCATTAGCAACTATCAACAAAAAAAAAAAAGAAAACTATTTAAAATATAATCTTATGTTTATCGTTTTACAGCTGCCAATAAGTAATTGACAAATTTGTGTATCAACAGGAAATCTTTTCAAATTCATATTACATCTAGCTTTTACTGTTATTCTATAAATAAAAAAAAAAATGAAAAGAATAATCGAACAATACTGTTTTTTTTCTTGTTTTGTTACCGTGATGAATACCATATTGAACCATCTGGAAAAAGACGCCATAAACGATTACTTGTCGGTATTGTATGTAAATAAGAATATTTAGAATTATAAAATACTGTATCAGGTCTCCAAAGACGTTCAAGCATACGTGTTGATAATGAAAGAACACCAACTCCTTCAGCAAATTGAAGACGTTCATCACGCCATCGTTGTCGAAAATAACAATTCATTGTATATGACTAAATATATTATAAAACAAAATACAAAACAAAGAAAATTTATTTATTTCATACCAACCATATCCATATCTTGAATAGGACCAAATGAACTAACTAATATATCAAAATTAATTTTTGTTGGACCTTCTATATAAAATAAATGTCGATAAAATAAATAATATTAAATATTTATATTACCTCCAAAATTCGGTCGAATATGTGCTTGATAATCTTTTAAAAGTCCATCAAGTATTGTTGTTATTTGATATGTATGTCCTAATACACTGGTTATATTATCATTATAAAATGTTTCATTCTCAAATGATTCTACATTATTTATTATATACATATATAAAATCAATTTTGTTATGATGACTATATACATTTTTATTTTGTATTATCATTCAACAAAATCCGTATTCTATATTATTATTTTTAACACCGGCTGTTATTTACAGCTGTAGCTTGAAGTCATACCAATCAAGAAAGTTGTTTCGATTCTATGGGAGAAAAAATAATAATAATTATGCACATCAATAGATTGTGTTTTTTTTTTATTACAGAAAATTGTTTTTTTTTTCTAGTGACCTATTTTCTATAGAATTTGATCGACAAAAGGAAAAGGCATAATGTCAATATATATTCTTCTTATATACGGAACATCTTAGCAAAATTTGTAGTAATGAAGTTTTTTTTGACCAGCTGTTTCGTCTTAGATTCAATCAATTAAGCATAAAAGAATAGCTTTAACTCAAATGATAGATAAATCTAAGAAAGATTTCTATGTTCGGTATTGAGCGAATACTCGATTATTATATTAATATGATAATTAAATAGACGAGCTTGAGTTTTATGTAACAAAGAGCAATATATGAAGTTAGAAGTTACTTGACTGACGTCAAAGAATTTTGTTTTTAGAAGTAAAAAAATTATATTGTTAATTACATAAATATATTTGATAGTATTCTCATACATTTATCAACTCTTTTTTTTCTACAGTCACAGTCCTAATTAGATAATAATGCTGTTACAAAATATATTTGACTAATATCAAGGTACCAGCAAAGATTTATTGCCTTATATTGTTATTCCTAATTCAGTATTCTAATGATCATTTATATCTTCATTAGGAATCTCAAACACTAAGAATTGTTTCTACATGGCTGCTATAGATCATGTGTTAGAAACGTTGATTAATATTCACTTATCAACTGAGCCAAGATACATGAATAGTACTAAAATTTATTATGATTCTCTGCACAAAAGTCTAAGATTTAGTAATAGCATAATGTCATATCGAACCGTCTTCTAACATTTTTCGAGTTTATGCGATAGTTCGTCTTTCCTACTCGACATTCGCTTGAATGGCAATCTAGTTATACTTGACTACCGAGAAATCAAATAAAAAATAGAAAAAAATTATATTTAAATGGTTGTCTAATTTAATCATCGAAATCTTTCACAGCACATCTCTTCAATAAAAACTAATTAAATATACTATTATGCTTTACAAAATATCTATAGAATGTGAATTTTACAATATTTTTCTCTTCCGTATAATTTTTCATAATGGCAATCCTATGTCTATGCGTATCATATGTGTGCTTTTGCAACGTATATAGTGCACAAATGAATTGAAATATTTGAAACAAACAGATTTCTTTGAGATTTACTTTTAAATTGAGATTAAAAGTTGTACTAAATAATAATGTGTCAAATCTTAAAATAAACTTGCACAAAACTGAATAATATTCTTTCAATAATTAAATTAAACAAACAAAAGATCTAAAGAAGTTGTCCTTACTAATAGAAATCAACGCTATATCCAATTGTGTCATTAATACTAATAGAGATAAAGAATATAGGTTTTCTCTACACGCATCGTCACTTTCACGTCCGTATCTGATTTAACAATTATAAAAAGAAATCAGTAAAATATGATGTTTATCATTCCTGATTTTAATTCTTTTTTGATATATGTATGCATAATTTGATTAATGTAATGACATTATCTGACCACCTGTAATTATTTTTCATCATGATCGTATGATAATGAAGTTTTTCTCTTTTCACTCTACCATCAACGATAATAATAATTCCAGATTTATCACTTTCAAAATGAAATATCAACGAAAAAAAAATCTGATTTAAGTAAAGCTTGCAAAAAGGCTTTATAAATTTCTTCTTGTTAGAATTGAAGGCCTTTTTGTTTTTAGATATAACAAGCAAACGGTAGAATTATAAATTCAATTTAACACTTCTTCTTTTGTATTGAATGACGACGTAAGGTCATAGCAATGTAATGAAATTTTTTACGACACAAAATAAATAAGAACTTTGTAGGGTATATGTATACGAAAAAAAAATCTTTAATGGAAAAATAATGAAGGAAGTCTGTGTGTAAACAATACAAGAAGACTTGTAGATTCTCTCGCATGCATCCGATTGCCATACTTAATCAACGAAACAAAGTAGACAAAATCATAATTTTCAAACAGTAACGCTTTGCATTTGATCATCTTGATATTTCTATTCATGACTTCTCTATGATTGCAAGTCAAAATACAATTGAGATCTGTTGATGAAAAACTATGCTATCTGCTGTGAATATCTCAGTTAAATGATCCCACGCCGTTAAACATCACCGTCATCATCAGCGTCACTGTCGATTCCATCTAAGGCATGTGAGTTTCTATTATTTTTCTCCGAAAAATCATAATGAGCAAGATATTTTTGATAATGATCTAAACAGAGACATCAATATTCACCAAATATCAACCCTACATCCAATGCTATTATTCAAGGACAATGGCATCCATCAACAAAAAATCATAGTACAAACCGTAATGAGGTATTTAATTGTTAGAACAGTATTTATATACTACTATAGTACTCATGATTGTGATTTTTGACAATCCCGATAAAGTGAAAGGAATTCAATATTTATATATAAGTCCATAGCTGATATCTTGGGACAATCACGAAATTCAAAGCATCAAAAGAAAATGAAGAAGTTCAATGAATTCAAGATGTATAAATATTTTAGATATCTATACATTATAGCTATCATGCAGCCCAAGGCCATGAAGGAATTCAAAGAACTATAGGTATATGCATCTTGTAACTATCATCAAAATCAAGTAGAATGGAGGAGAGTTTAGAAAAAAGAAGAGTGTGAGTGTTGGAATTCTTTTCTTTCATACCTATAAATAAACCATGCATCCACCTTCATTTTTCTTGATTTCCTTGAGTTTACTAAATTCCACACCAGTCTGGAAGGTTGATGCCATTGATTTACAGATATATCTTGCATTCCTCAAAACCTATGATAATGATAAGGTATACATATCTAGCTTTTTTTTTACATGCTTTGAATTTTTTGATTTTCGTTAATTTTTCTATGTAACCGAAGTTAGCACCCGACTCGAGTTTTTTTGAAGAATGATTCTCTTCATTCAGTGAGCCAAATGCAGCTCGACAAGTTCTATCGAATGTTCCAATTGGAATTTTACAGAAGCTAACTGAAACAAAATGACAGCTAAAATAGCGGTTTTATGCTAACGTTAGACCGTACATGACGAAACCAATTGATCAGTTTGGGTGAAACTTAAACGATTGAGGTTACTACTTGAACTACTATAATTGTTTATCATTTGTTCAAAAATCAAGATAGAATATGTTCAATGTCTACGTATGCTAGGGCACAACTGTCAAAGCTAGTGTCTGTCACGCAGAGCAAGTGCGTATGAAACAAAGTGTTTAAGGGTAGCTTTCCGTGCGCAACTGTACTAGATCTGCAGTTGTCTGTGTTAATGTCGGTGTGTGACTATCGTGTGAATGTGAGTGATAGTGAATAGGCTTTTCTGTATACTAACTATGAACACATTCTTGAATCATTGCGATTTCGAATTGACCAGAAGCTTTCTCGACACACTGTGACATCTTTTTTAAAGTAACAATGACAATTTTCTTTATTTTTATGACTGATTATCATAGTTAACCGACAATAAATGGTGAAAGAATCAGCGAAGCAAACAAAATCCTCGTCATACAATTGTAGAGCAAGACAATAGACATTCATCAACAATAGTAACCAAGACGTTATTTACTCATGATGAATTTCAATTTAACTGCACCTAAGTCTGATATCAGTCCATTAAAAGTTCATACTAACATATCAGGGAGGCTTTTTCTGTTTTCAAACATTACACTTTTTTTCTATGAAAGTATTCATTTGAATCATCGATTCGCATTGCTTCTGTGCGTGATGCTGATCGAAGACAAAATCCAATAAAGAAGCGTAATAGACGAAGGTTTGTTATTTATATACTTTTCTTTTATAATTCTCCTGTATTTTTTACAGACTTTTTGGTTGCTGTTATTGTACTATCTCACCAATGTGTGTATTTTTTTCCGTACTTGGTTGTCTACTTGTTTGATAGCAATAGCTGCACTTGCTGTTGGATTATTGGTTAAGTTAAGTCCAATAACAACGACTTCTACAAGCACTTTGAAACCCTCTGGTAATTCTACTAATGTCAATATTATATCTTCCATCTAATTCACAAATTTCATAAGTTTATTTGTATGAAGAGGAAAGAAATTATATATATTCTGCACAGTTCAGTCTTAGTTATTGACTGTAACTTAATTCATTGTTCATGAATCGAGACAAAAACTTTTTTCAATGATTGTCAAAAACCACAGCAAAATCTAAAATATTCTTGTTCTTAAGAGCATATTTGAGAAAACCTCATTCTTACTCCCTTTTTTCTCTGATAAGAAATGCGTTTGAAATATGTCTCAATAATTATTTAAAGAATCTAGAATTGCTTTTGTCTTACTCCAACGAAACAATATCAATAACTTGAAAAATTTGTAAGAACACAAATAATAGAACATATAAGTACGAGAATTCGTAGTTGAACTTTGATTCAAAGTTGTTGTATATCAAAATGTTCTCTATCATTTCGATTGTGTTAAAATTTTTAATAACATCCAAAGAAACATTTCTCATTGTTGCTTTGTATTTCTAACAATACTTTATCGTTTAGTATTCAATATCAATATGCTGGCAAATGGTAATGCTGAAACAGTTTCTTATCAGATGGGTACAGGTGTCACTAGTCCTACTGGATGGAACCATGATGGAAGCATCACCCAAGCTTATTACAACAATAGTCTATTTACGAGTTAACCGTTGACAATGTCTGCGACTACGTAAGATAAATATCAAATTTCTTGTATTGAATTTTTCTTTCTTCATTGATCGAGGTCGTTGTTTCTTCCATGGCGATCAATCAGCAAACACATCAATATGGCAAACAATCAGTCTAACTGATTACACTGATTATTCTCTTATCGATAGAGGGCTAGTAAAATTTAATCTTTCAGCATGATTGGGTTGCTAATCGACTCAAAATGATTCGGCTATGGTTTCGTTGACTTTTTATAATCAAGCTAATCAAATAATAGGTAATGTTACAAGTATTGGGCCTGTTTTAGCTGCTGATCGAGGCAATCAAACAGTGTTTGTCTGTCGACACACCACTGGGTTTGTGCCTACTGGTGCTCGTTCAATAACTGTGCTCGTCATACTTACTCATTTTGAAGGAAACTACAACAATGGCAATATCGACAACATCGATTGTTTCTTATAGCAATGAACTGGAAAAATATAAGTTTTCGCCATTGAAAAAAATTCTTGTATATTTAATTCGTTCTCATAAGAAAACTCATCTGATCAATCTTTGTTTTCACATTAGTGAATGAAGCATTATATATTAGTTGAAAATACATCTTTGCACGTATACATCATGATGAGATGAAAATGTCTTCGTATGAAATTTCATTCTCTAATTATTGATCTCATAAATGCGTGAGGTGATTTCAATGTATGAAATCAACCCTTTTTACTCGATTTTTAAGAAGATTTTTGTGCGTGCGGTTGTGCTCATGCATTTATGTTTCAATATATGGCTGATGAATGAACGAATTCCTCTGGGAGTCTAAACTTAAAAAATAAATTAAAACATAAAATAAGTGTTCTTTTTTCATATAAAAATATTTATGGTTCGTGACTTTCATGCACATGCTCTCTACTTGTTCTTCATAGGAATGAACTAAACTCTTTTGAAAAATTTGTCAAAATGTGTTCAACTCCTCATGTAGTTCTATAGATATATAGAACTATTCTCTTATTCTTAGCAAATGAAGTATTTCGTAACAGCAGATTAAACAGATTGTAATGAGTAAGTGCCATACGACAAATTTATCATTGATTTTAAAAACTAATTGTTGACAATTACTGATTTCGTGAGTAGCTTCGAACTCAACAATAAAAGGATCAACTGTATGTCTGGATGACTGTTGGTTGTCATTCATTCATGACACTGAATCATATTGGACATTCAAAAATTTATTTAAATGGGGCACTTCCATTTGATGATGAACAATGAAATGCCAGATTAAGAAACATTACAATACTTTTCATAGGACTTAAAATTTCGATATATGGATTGCTTATAAAATGTCAAATCAAGCCTAGACTTTTATTTTCGTTTTGATGTAGATAGCAAATAAATTTGATGTTGCTTGATGATCTTGGGTTTTCATACCAACTTATTCCGTTCTTTTCATATATTGATGCCCACGATAATGATTATAGGTACTGAAACAATCAAAAGCGTCCCTGTCCACTGCCATAAATAGCTGTAAATTGAAGTTTGATAAGCGCATTAGTACGACCGTGTTCTATCGTGTTGTACACAGTGCATGAAGGACGTGACACAGTCGGAACATCGTGGATTCGACAGCAAATTGTATGAAACGACTGTATATAGTACCGTTTTTTAGTTGCATTGATGACTGTAAGCATGTTTCCTGTGAACACTTTCCCATGTAATATACCAATATATGATGATACACACTCATTTACGATTCTGCTTGTTCGGCTAGAAAAGTAATTCGGAAATTGTTTCATTTCTTTTCATTCCATCCTTTAATGCAAACCAAAGGCTAAGATAAAGATTATGTAGATAGGAAACATAGCCTATATGTTAATGGCAACTGAAGGATGTATTTACTATAGTATCTTTTCTCTTTCTGTGTTTTTTCACGTTAAGTTTCGAGTGACTGTAGTAAACAGTATCATCTGATACTGCTTGAAATTGATAAAAAAAAAATGCTTGTTTTTCTGAATTAGGAAACGTACTCACTTCATGTCACTTACTGTGAGTTCCATATATGACTTGAGGATGGACGTGCGTATGATGTCTCTATATTACATTTAAGAATGTATACCTCAACACGAATGTAATGGCGCATCTACTAAAGATAAATAATCACATACTTCGTTAAATAATAACAGAAGATATGAATTAGAATTGCAACAAATACAAATCGTTTCAAGAAGTCGTAATGGCTTGCAATATATACCAAATAGATAACAAGTTATAAATTCATTATAACTAATGAAACAAACTACGTCCTCATTTTAATACTACAATCTACTAATATGATCATGTTGATGATATCGGTCTGTTTTACGTACTGCTTTATTGGTGCTGTTACTTAAAATACACTCGCTTTCGATCTGCAATTAGGATATGATTAAATACAGGGCCACAGAAACTTCAATATGAACTACGATATGGATTCAAATCTGGTAAATCGATTTTGTCGGTTGATTGTTCATTGTCGAAGAAGAAGAGGAGGGCTCTTTGAAAAATCGAATTCAGTAATAGAATATAGTCTGTTTTTTTTTTTTATTTTATTGAATTGATAGAGCATTTATTCATAAACATGTTACAACAAACAAAAATTATTAAATATGGTAATTACTAATACAAAAAAAAATATATCAGTAATAAATATTACTAATACAAAAATAATGACTCATCTTGTATAATTTTGTCATAAAAGTTTTACTATTGAATGTTTTTCATAAAAGGTTTGTATTTAGATTTGTATAAAACGTTAAATTTGACAAAGAGTTGCTTTATTAATTCATGATCATCGAAATAATTATTGTCAATGAATAAAGTACGAAGCGTCCGTATATAGAAAAAATCCGATGGTAAAGTTTCCAATTTATTGTCATTAAGATTGAGTTGATAAAGATTCCTAACACGTTGAATTCGTGGTGTCACAAGTCCAATATAATTCATATCAAAATAAAAAAATTTTTTACTACTTGTTCCATTACCTAATGTTTGAATGCCATCAAGTCTTTTTAAATTATTATTTGACATATATAGATCAATTAATTTAGGTAAATCACGAGGTAAACTTTCAATTGAACAATAACTTGCATCCAAAACTTCAAGAGATGGAAGACCATTAAGTTGTTGTACTGAGCGAAGATATGGATTATTTTTCAATGTTATTTGTTGTAATGATCGAAGATGTTTAATAGTGATTGGTAATGATGTTATATTATTGAAAGGTAAATATAACATAAGTAATGAAGATAAATTATCAATAGAATCTGGAAGAGTTGTAAGACCAACATTGGATAATTTTAATGTTTGTAAATTTGTTAATTTACCTAACTGTTCCGATAAATGAGTAATATTAGTATCATAGATACTCAATTCCTTTAATGATAATGGAAAATATTCTATCACATCGGATTGTTGACAATTACAACAATAAAGACATGTGTTTTGTATATATAATCGTTCCAAATGTTTTAAACAAAAGATTGTAAATGGAATGACTTTCTGATTAACAATATTTAAACGATTTATATGTCCATTTTTATACATCCCATATGTCTTAGGATACCGTTTGTATGGATTAAGAGGAACATCAAATGAAAATGATTCAATAATATCTTCATCATGTTCAAACATAGAACAATTAGGCAGTAAATCTAGGTGTGAAACATTTTTAATGTCAAAAAATATAAGCAAAATTTTATTGAATAGAAATCTTTACTACTTACTAGATTTTAGATTAGTCAAACTTGCAGAAACAGTCGAATGGAGTTGTATTAAAGAAGCAAAAAACAAATGGAAAATCAACAATTGTTGTTTATTCATTGTGTTTGATCCAATAGAAATCTAAAATATTTGTTATTTGCCAATAACATATATATTAAAATATTACAAGAAGTAAAACATCTTTTTTTTTTTTAAGGAAAATAACATTTGACCTTCTGTTTTCTTTTTAACTGTTTTAAGTTTTATTTTAAGAGTACCAATTTTTATGTTTCTTACGTTTCGATATAACTTTATTGTCTTACTGTTTACTCAAAAAGATGATTACAAACAACCTCTGAAATGTATCTGAATTTTATAGACATTAACGTTACATTTTATTTGTCGCCATATGTTCGACTATACTATATAACTCATGAAAATATTTTCGTTTTAACAATGTAATATTTAATACGCATGTATTGGGAAAAAACCAAGTAATCGATAAATTAGTATGAAAACAATAGATGATAAATAATTTGAGTTGAATAAAAGATCAGTCCAATCATATAAGGTTATCTATGTACTCAATAATTATCGTCGTCGTGACTATCAGAAACCTACGCAATTATGACTAACACAGTTGCATCATATTTATGTAAAGCTGTAATAAAAAAAAAGGAAGTTATGAATCATAAAAGCGAATACATGCTAGAATGTCCTTTTGAAAATGTCCTCAGACGAAATGTACTTTATTTTTTCCGTCCTCTCACATACATATATATGTAAGGACGAAAAACTAAAGGATATTTTCGAAAGGACATTCTAGACTGTTACCATAAAAGCTACACTTCATTCTGTTTATTGACTGAATATTCATAGATCATATGATCGTTCTGTTTTTCAAATAAAGCACAAGACATTAAATAGTACGTTCACTTAATCATTTGTTTTTGTCAATTGCATGTTAAGATAAACAAGACTATGATTTACTTCAGAAAACGAATAACTTAATCGAAACATTGGGCTTAAGGGTATCCTCCTTTTTTTTTGACTCTAAACAGCTTATTACTACACAGTTAATAAAGTTAAGAATATTTTTTCATAGTAATCATATTGAAATTCACTTTTTTTTTACTTAGCATAATGCAAAATACCAGTTTTCTCAATTCTAAGTACTTACGAACTCCCTCTAACTTTGTTCGATCGAGCTGAAATTTTTACCACAGACACGTGCAAGTACCTTTTTAGTGGTAAAATCGGTCTATTTTCTTTTTGATTGGTTGTATCCTTTTCGAAAATCAGAATTTGGTCAAAAAAATGGAGAGAGTCGGATATCCTGAAGATTGATGGAACAAGTAAATCATTGAGTTGATGAAATACGTATATTTTTTTTAAATTTTATTTGGCATAAATATATATAGTAATTAACCAAGGTTCACCGTTATATCATCTACCATATATGCAAGAGGTGTAAAAATGTAGATCACAAACACAGGTTATCTCAACTACTTAAATACAATGACAACTATGCGAAAACACGGCTATCATTCCTTTAAGCACGAAAAAAAGTTGTATACTAAATTTTGTGTTACTCACAATCGAACACATGACTTATTTTTGATTTTCTAACATGTAAATGAAACTTAGTTGTATCCTATTTCTATATGCCTCTAAGTCTTGGGCATCAACACGATGATTATTCTTATGCTACTTCTATTTAATAGAAGATTCTTTTATGAAACTTCTAGGCAATTATTGCGCAATTACAGACAAATCTCAATTCGCAAAACTATGACTCAGCTCTGATCTCCAACAGCTGGTAGATAATTCTCTCTCACACGAGTTGTCATAGAAACATGATAACAGGTATAAAAAGGATTGATGAAACAATTTCATCCTATCTCCTACGACGAACATTCCTTTTTTTTCTAAAATAACCTATACGATAGAATAAAATTCTTGTTCCGTGAAATTTCTTTCTCAGGAATAATATAAGGTTCAATATGATATAAATAGACTCAACATACTTGATATGAATGATGAGTAATAGAGTTTAATATAAATATACCAAATCACCTTATCAAGTTTATTCTCTTGTTTTTATTTGTTATCCTACTGTATGGTGTTTGTAAATCAATAAAACACGAAAATATAATAGAAATTCAAATGATTATATAGTGACAAATAATCGAGAATATGCTCCTTGCACAGACAACCCTTAGAAGTATCAACATAAAAAAAAGTAAAAATAACTGTGTCTAAGTAAAAAGGGCATACTTCAAAAAAAAGAAGAAAGAGAAGAAAACTTTAAACTTTTCGTTCTTATCATTTAGAAAGTGTTTAAATTTAATATTTCTCTAATACGCTTCAAAAGTTACAGAAAATTCGTTGAATAGTTTTTAGTTAATGGTTCAAATAATTTAAATAATATAGATCAGTTTTGTTCGCAAAGTATAAAGGCAAATGAAAATAGAAAAAAAAATTGAAGCGTTTATGAATCTTTTTTTCTTATATTATTATTCACGTGAATCATTGGTACGTATCGAATTAGTAATAGAAAAATAAGAAAGTATAGAGAAAAGGTTAAAAAAAAATACTTACGTCAATGCATTATAATCAATTTCTGATGATTTAAATATAAAGTTGTATTTTATGTGCATTTGCGATAGTCTTTCGAAAACTATGTAGAATGAACGATTGTCTTTTAAGATATATGTTTATTTAATAGCTAGATTAACTGTATCAAATCATTGATATGACAACGAATTTTGTTTTATATAATGATGCAAGTTAATAAAATACATTTTAGTTAGAACATCAAATCACAAAGTATTTGTATTCTTATATTTTTGACTTGGATGTATGATAAAAATACGAATTAAAAGATTGAAAATATGTATCTTGTATTAGATTCAGTATAATTCTCGGTGTTTGATAGACAAAACTCCTATAGATTAAGTTTAATCGAATAATAACAATATGAAATTTGTTTGTCTTTGATTCATCAGTGTTGTATTACTAGATACATTTCAAAAGACGTATAACAAATCTCTTCGAAAGAATGATCATTTTATTTTATAAATAATGGTCTTTGTAAACTGAGTCATTCGTATTTCAAAAATTTATCTTAATTTACGGTACTCTGTAAGCACTGCATATTTCGTTTGATTAAGAATTTTCTTCGCATCTTTCATGACAGGAGATTTTGGTTTTTTTTGTGGCCATTTATAGTCTGAAGTAGTATTTATTTATTGAATACGTTTTGAAATCCAAATATTATATTTACATGTTAAAAAGCAAATTTATATAACGGAAATAGCAAACTGCATTTTATACAAGCCAACTTTTTCATTGAAAAAAAATGTAGAAACGTTCCTGTCTCTTCGAAATTAGAGTATTTTTCTACATATACTATACACTCTTTGGGATGAGTATTTCTTGTTCTTTCAAAAAAAAAACATAGTCCTGGTCATTTTCAATAGTTCTGTTCAAAAAAACATGCGTTTTTTAGGATACTTTCGATGATACAAAAATAAAAGGGTATCCATTTCAAACAGTGTCTATTGTTTGCAATAAAGTTTTCAGCTCGATCGTACATAGCATTTCGGAGAAATCAAAAGGGACTGTTTTTCGCTACAATGATCCCAGTGTCTCATAGAAGATAGAATCTGGGAACTTTTAGTCTGTGACAACATTCGCACCAGTTATCAAGATCTACCTGTCCTGAAAATTTGAAAATTTTTTGATTAAATATTTTTCGAAAAGTCCAGAAACGAAAGAAAAATATAAGTATAATAGATGAATGGCTTGTAATATTATATCAAATGATAAATATAAAATAGAATTGATAAAAAAACTATAGATTATTTTCTATTGATATTCTCTTGTCGGTTAGAATGTCTGATTGAGCATGTTGACAAATGCTGATAAATATGAACTTTTAATGTAAGAAAAAAAATGCGTTATTTAAAGATGGTTATATTTATTGTTTCGTTTGTCTACATTCAAAACGAATGATACATATTATATGGACTAAATTCCATTTCATTGGAAAAAAGGCTTCATAGAAAAACTAATAATCAATTTTTTTAACATAATTTCCGAATTAATTGATTTCGAAATTCGAGATATGGTTAAATAATATTGATAAAAATTATTAAATTTTTATCAATAGTATTTTACTCTTTGATTTAAAACGAGTTGATTCTTTATCTTCTTGTCGACAAGTGACCTTTGTACCTTATCATATAATATTTATTATGAAGCCACAACAATGTTATCTTAATATACGTCATTTCATTGACATACATTGAAGATAGATAAAAACTGTTGATATGTCTGATTAAATAATTTGTTAGTATTCATCAGTTGCTTTCTTTATATAATGCAATTTAATTTTGATCAATTGATTTTATGAACCATTTCATGTTGTGAAATCTCAGCGAATAGTGCGTTTTTTTTTTACATAAGTAATTGCTTTAAATTACTTTAATCTTTGAAACTTGCCCTTAGATGCGATATATATTGAGAGAATTTTACAAATTAAAAATTTTGTTTCTCAAAAAACCTACCATACTTCAAAATGATAAATGTTATCAATAACAACGTCAAGAAAATTAAACAACCCTGGACAAGAAGATATCGCATTAACACCTTTGCAAGAGAATTCTTTAAGTGTCAGTGTTATCATGACAGTAATAAAATTCAGGTACCTATCATTGTTAAAATGTCATAGGATAACAGAAAACAGAAAAGATCGACAAACAGACAAAAACACCTTGAGATCAGCAAATTTGACATTGGCTTATCTCAGAAGTACAGCTGTATTATTAAAACCATGACTCACTATTCAACAGACAGATAGATTATGGTCGTTGAAATTACTAACTGTTGTAGATTGTTGATGAACATCAGCTCGATATATTATTTGATATGTCAAAGAGTTCAAATCATTTCCGAAAATGATATTGACATTAACAGGCCTTCAATTGATAATAGCAATATCCATGTAATGTTCGCTGTTGAAAACATCAATAGTAACAAATTGTGAGTGAGAGCTTGATGAAAATGTAGTTTAATGTACAAAAGAGTTATCTCCATATTTGAGAAATACGCTTATGCTGTCATTACGATAATTAATAGCAACCATATCCATATTGATTGTCGTTATCGCACTTAATATCAGACGAATACATTCATTAATTTTGCAAAAAATCTTATAGTCCTAAGCAATAAATATGTCTATAAATATTAAAGTCATTCCATGTAACAAGGATCCTCAACTGTTTGCCATTGATACGATCAGCGGCAGGAACAAGGAAACAAATGAAATCGAAACGTATTTCATAACTTTTTTCAGGCATAAATGGCACTTTCTCATTCTCAAAATCCCGACAGATATTTTTACTGTCAAATTTGATGACTGTAATATCTAGATACACATCTTTATTGAAATCAGCAATAACGATTGAATAATGATACACACATCATCTTCCTCTTGTTATCATCTGATCTGAACAATGTTGAAATAAATGTTTTCATCCAAACCATTATTAGAAAGCTCCATGTCGTAGTTATCTCCAGCTTAAATTTTCTACAGCACTGAACGAAGTTGATATATCGATACTCTTGATACGAACAAACGGTTGTTACTCGTATTTGATTCGTACTCGAAGCCACCATGGCTGAGTGGCTACATTATTCGAAACGTATCCTTAATGTACTATGTTTCAATGTCTTTTATCAGCAGCCATGAAATGACCCTGAAAAAGTCAATAACAATTGCGTGTCTCAGATGACCCGTGCGAAAGCACGTATTCACTATGTTGTAACATACATCTACTCATCAGCTGGTATAAAATTAATTAGTGTATATGGGAAGCTCAAGTAATTGAGGGCAAGAACACTACATTCAGCTGATCTTCTATCAAGAGTTACAGGTAGCATTCATTGTAGGGAAGATATTGAGTTATGGAATCTGCTACCAGCCAGCACCCTATATTGCAAGATAGCCGAAATGTAGGAATATTCTTACCTTCTCGCACTCGATAAAGTCTTTACTTGCTCGGCTTTTTTTGTAGAGTGTCCAAATTTTCAAATAAAAATGTTTTTAATGTGTTCTTCCATTGAAGAAAATTTTTCACAAGAGAAAGAAAATGTCTGAACTATAACTCAGTGGGCTCTTGATTTATTGTTACATGCATACATCCAATATATCAGCTAAATATCATAAAATATATATTAGCATTTCATAGAGTGGCAGCAAACAAAATTTAAGCCAAAACTTTTCATATCAATGTTTTTTTTTTCAATAGAAGCAAAATACTTCATATGTCACCTAATGCAAATATATTTCATTGTTTTTTTCCTAGACATAAAAAAACAGTACACACAAAAAGACAAAACATAGAAACGATCACAATACAACAATAACAATGTTTCGTCAAAACAAAAACGACAGAAAATTCTAATTGATTGGTGACATACACTATTGAAGATAATATATGATCATATTTAATTAACTTTTTTTGATGATTTTATCTTTCTGACTTTTTCCATGAGATTTTTTAAAGATATATGAACCAAAAAAAAACTGGGCAAATAATACAAAATATGTTCCATACATAACAAATGATACTTTTAAATTTTCATCAGTGACTTGACATGATTCACCATACTTTTTATATTCCCATGCTTTTATATTAATAAAACATCCAATAACCATTTGTATTAATTGAAGTAATGTTACTATCATTGATATCCAACGTGGTATAGGAAATCTCAAAGCACGGAATGCATAATACTAAAAAAAACAATAAATAAAATAAGTATCTTTTCGAAACAAATTTTTATATTACTTACTGAATACATTACTGCATGAACGACATAATTCAATCCACAAAACCATCTAAAATAAGAAAAATTTCATTTATTCTTTTGTTAATTTTTATTTTAATGAGTAACTAATTAAGAAGTATACTGTTAATAGTTTTAAATGTCTTTCTCTATTATTCCTTTCATTGAAACACTTTTTCTTAATTTGAAAGATAGAGCTTGGAATTCTCGACAAAATGATATAATTTATTTGAAAAATATCATCTTAAATTAACGTAATGATACAATAAAATCAAGTACAGAATATAATTCAGGTAAAAAACAAAATTTTATGGTAAAAATGATGGTACAGTTAGGCGTATGTGAACAAGGACTGACAGTGCTGATAATTTTGGAAGATGGAACCATGGATGAAGGTTTTATACCGGAACCGAACCAAACTCGGATATCTGTACCCAATGTCCGACCAAAGCTGGTCGACATCTGGCAGAAACTTTCACAGTCACAGTATGATTTTCAAATTTTTATTTTGCATAGAAAAATTATAATATTTAAAATATAAAAACATTGATATCTCATTAATTATCAGGTTGAATCTGGGTATGACATCGTATTCGAGACTCAAACTTATGCTTCAAGTCGAATTGGTTGCTGAGTGCTCGACCTGATTGCAGATCACTAGTGTGCTAATCATTTCCCTAGATTTATCATGAGAAACTGTTCACTAACAAAGTCAGCTGATTTATGTTCACTAAATTACAGTTTGTGAACTGAAACCACACCAGCAACAAATACAACATTTATAAACAAAATAGAATTTTTTGTCGAAAAACGACTTGAAAAAGATGAAAATTTCATGTTTTATTCTTGATTTCACTGTAGAAAATTATATCATTATGTACAGAATTTCAAGAGTTATCTTTTGATAGATACATTAACAATATAATTCTTTATGATCCATTCATTACTAACCGTCCTGTTGAACTATAATCTTGATAACTAAACCAACAATAAACTAATACAGATGCATGATGATACCAATGAAGAAATATTAATGGTTGTTTACGAAGAACTATAAAAACTGTATCGATTAATTCCGGTAATTTGGAAAAACAAAAAGCCCATGTCCTAAACGAAATTATCATTGTCATTATGGAAAAAATAAAATAAAAGATAATTATATACCAAAATCCTACAACACCAAAAGCATTTGAATTATTACAAATCGAATATTTTATTCCATGTGTATAAATAACATGTATTAATTCAGGTAAAACTCGTATCGCTCCAAATATAGAAAATATAGCAAGTAATCCACTCCATGTAGCTAACCAAAAACGTAATTCAAATCTTGGCTTATTTTTCATATAAATCTGACCGGCTAAAAGAAAAGAACATTTTCAAAACATGAAAAGAAAACAAAATGTTTGTTTGTTTTTTTTGATTATAATTTACCATAAATTAATAATAAATATGCAATCGCATAGAAAAAACTATTATGCCAACGTTCAATCATAAATAAACGTAAATCATGTAATGCACTTATTTTATCACTATATCGTTCAAAATCAAATACATAATATGAAAATGGTATTTTATCTGATGAAAGATCATGTGTAGTCGATTTCAAATCATTTGCTAATGAACTATTAAATTGTTCAAAATAATTTGAAATATGCGATACCAAAGTAACCATTTTTCTTATTGGTGTTGTTTATGCTCAAAATATCTATAAGAATAATGTTTAAAACTAATAACCTACATATATATATATATATTATTTCTCTTGCAAATGATTAAAGATTAGCATCACTATAGTGCAATATAGTTGAATGAAAATCAGATGATAGTAGTCAATCTTTTACTTGTTATGATAGGTATCGTAAGTTTCATGTCGACCATTTATCTTTGAAACATATATAGATTATACATTGAACTATATACTACCATATAGAAATAAATAAATGATGACACATGGTTATATCATGCGCTAGTCATATATCAAAAAGCTTTATACTATCAGTCTACAGAACGAAAGAAATGAAAAGAAGAATGTTCTACAAAGTACTGCTATGAATGTTAAGGACAGTGCCACAAGTCATATATCATAAACAAAAAAACAACATATCGGTACACAATGTAAAACAAAATATTTTTCTTTCTATTTATTGATTGTTTTATCCATTATCTTGAATTATTCTAAAATTTAACAACATATTTCCGACTTTGTTTATCTTCTTTTTTTATTTTTTTTATTTATATACATCGAACTTCGCAAGAGAGAAACAAAAAAAAATGTTTATTTATTTGCTCTAGTTCACTGTAATAGACACAACAAAAAGAAAATAAGGAGACAGCATGAGAATCACATAGCATATTTTTGTGTCCATTGTCGAGCAGTCTAAAATAAAAAATTTGAAATCAAATTTTTTTTTTTTTTTTTGTTTCTTTTCTAATTACTGTATTATATGCTTCTCGATCTTGTTTATATTGTCTAGCAATTTCTGGTACAAGTGGATCCTTAAAAAGTGAAAGCAAAAAAGAAATAAAGATAAATAAATAAGAATCTATTTGAATTTCTACATACATCAGGATTTGGATCGCATAATAATGAACAAATGGACAATAAAACTTTAGAAATTGTTAGTGCTGGTGACCAATTACTACGAAGAATATCAAGACAAATTGCACCATTTGAATTAATATTTGGATGATAAATTTTCGTAGTAAATCTAAAAAATAATTTTTTTTTGTGTGTTATTTGAATAGATAGAGAAAAACAAAAAAAAAATTTTATGTACGTGATTTTTGGTGGTTTAAATGGATAATCAGTTGGAAAATTTATCGATAAAAAAAATACACCAGATTGATATGGTGAATCGCCTAATTAAAAATAAAAAAAGATTACACATCAAAATTAAAGTTATTTATTCATACTAGGACCAAGAATTGTTGCTTGCCAATTAAACATATCATTTGGTTGTACCTTTATTTCAATAAATATAGATTAATTCGTAATATTAAAAATAATTCTTACTGGTCCAGCACTGACATTAGCTGGTGGTTCACGTTGTAAATCTTGTAATTCTTTCGAGATACGTTTGAGTGCCATTTTCAAGTTATCTAAATTTTTATTTATTTTAAAACTTAAATAATATCAATTTATTTAAAAATGCGCAAAATATAAATTATAGTACATCTAATGAGAACATCTCGAATAGAAATCTTTTCTACTTTTGCCTTTGATGATTCAGTTAAGAATACCTTTATCAATTAAATTAGAACTATTAGATAGATTTTAAAGTATTATCTTAAAAATAATTAAAGAGTTTCAAACAAAAGCTGCTGAAAGTAACAATGGAACAAATTTTTCTATATTCATTGATAACATACGAAAACTCTTAATGTATAATAAAAAATAATAATTATCTCTATCAATTAAAAGATAATTCAATATCTCAAGTAAATCATATAAATAAAAATGAAAATTAATACTTCATACATCGTTATATTAACTATACGAAATATTCTTAAACATTCAAAAAAAAAAACAAAAACAAAAGCAAAGTTTCGATTTACATTATTCATTAATATTGAATTTATTATGAGTATCTTATTAACTCATTTTAAATAGATTCTGATTCATGCTATACTCCCTTTGGTAATATTTTGAGAATTTCTATTTCAAAATAATGTATCATCATACTAATCGTATTAAATAAACGTAATGGAAAATGTTAATTAAAAACAAAGATATCTAAGAGTTTATTAATAGTTTCAACTAGTTGTGATAGACTGATGTAACATTACAAAAGTAAGAGCTACGTCATAGGGACATAACACGTAAGTCTTATTCATATACCGTAAAAATTTCTTCATGGGAAATTTGGGTTTTTTTTCGAGAGAAAAATGGTTTCTTCCTATGGAATTCAACAAGTAAAATAAAAATATGATGTCAATCATGACGAAATTAATACTATTTTCAATACAAAAATTTCATAATTTCATAATGTTTTTTTTCCTTTTTTTCAGATATCACAACTTGTCAAAATTCTCAATTTTAAATCTAATGTACTTTCAAGATGTTATAGAAATTTCATGTTGTTTATTCCTAATGGAGTTTACTTACATGTTCGAAAATGAAATTTATGTTTGAGGCAAATCAATAGAAATCAAATCTAGAAAACAAAATCGAAAAACTATAAGTTTTATTTTTCTATTAGACGAAAAAAGGTTACGTGGGGGATTGTTTTTAACAGCGAGATATCATGGGTTAAAAAGGTAGTGACATTGTTGTGGCTTTTTCCTTTTTAAGATGAAAAAAAAAACATTGAAACATAATGCAATCAGTTTGTTGTTTTCTTTCTTTCTTTTCTCTTGAATAGTTGGTAAATACATGACAAAAATTTCGTTGAAATTGTTTAGTCAAAAAGAAAACGAGATAGACAAAGACAATAAACACACCAAGACAATGAGCAAAGAAAGAACAAGAAAAACGAAAAAATCAACAATCAAAGACATTTAAGTACACAGATAATTTCGTCAATGTATTATATAGTTGAGAAATAACATCAACTTTTTATCTAGTAAACTTTGTTGTTTGTTTTTTTGTTTTTTTTGTCTTTTTTTTTGTTCGTTCGTCTTTCATAACATAGACATACAAACATTGTACATACACATAGACAATAGGAAAAGATATTAAGATAATGAAACACAAAAAAATTCTATGTCTCTTCATCTTCATTCCAATACACACAGACAGAAAAAAAAGAAAAAAGAAAGACGCGAACTTAAAACATAAAGAGGAAAAAAAAAAAAGTAAATGTGTGCTATTGAAAAAAAAAAGAAGAAGAAAGGAACAAACAAACAAGAAAAAAAGAGAAAGTTGTTTTATATCAATTTATTTATGTCTCTTTTCTTGATGATTATTTGTTGCACAATTGATCATGTCTCTGAAAATTTTTTTACATGGCATATTTTTGAGTCCACTGTCGCGCCGTCTAAATAACAAAAAAAGAAAAAAAAAACATTAAAAAATTCTTATCATAAATATACGTACGGCATTATATTTCTCCTTATCCGTTTTATATGTGCGAGCAATATCAGGTACCAATGGGTCCTTCAAAATAAAAAGAGAAAATTAAAAAACAAAAAAAAATTCTTTTTTTTTTTTGTTTATTTTACATCAGGATTTGGATCACAAAGTAGTGAACAAATTGATAATAAAACTTTAGAAATAGTTAATGCCGGTGACCATTGTGAACGAAGAATATCAAGACATATAGCTCCATTTGAATTTATATTTGGATGAAAAATTTTCGTTGTAAATCTAAAAAAAGAAAACAATCATTATTCATATATACACAAAAGAAAATATGAATTTACGTGATTTTTGGTGGTTTAAATGGATAATCGGCCGGGAAATGAATTGAAAGAAAAAATACACCACCTTGGAATGGACTATCACCTGGTCCCATTATAGTTGCTTGCCGTAAAAAAGAAAACAAAAAAAAACCGTAACTCTATGAACCTTTACAAAAGAAAATACTTATAGTGAAACATATCGTCATTTACAGGACCAGCGCTACAATTAGCTGGTGGGCTAAAAAAAAGAAATGAATTTAAACATTTATATAAAAATTTTTATTCATATTTTTTTTTTTATTATAAACTTACTCTTTTTCAAGTTCAAGTAATTCTTTATTGATACGTTTTAATGCCATTCTACGAAAAAGCTAAGATACAGAATAATGGAGATATATGCAATTGGATAACTTGTGTTTCTTTTTTTGTTTTTTTTCTTTTGAATTTGTTGTACACAAGTAAAAAAAGATCTAGAAAAGAAAAAAGTTTTTCCTTTTTATTTTTTTTGCTTTATGTTTATCATTTGTGTGTTTTTTTCCTTTTTTGTTGTTATTAATATATATATATATATATATGGAGGACATAGAAGACAACAATGTCGATGAAAAGAGAAAAAGAGGTTGCAACACACAAGCATTTACTGCCGAACGCAAGTTTGCCTTCTACGTACGTTCTAATAGTGAAGAAAAAGAATAAATAGAAGAAGAAGAAAAAAAAAATGCACTGACGACGAAGCTGACGATTTCTATGTGGGGTAGTAGGGAGAAATAAACAGAACGAAAGAAAAAAAAAAGTCAAAAAATTATTATGGGGGCTAACAATGTCAGATGATCGAAATAGTTGTTGAATATTGAACCAAAAAAAAAAATTACTAAAAAAAATAAGTGTTCTTTAGTTTGAAACAGATTCTTTTGTATTATCTTAATTAAGCGAAAGAAAAAAACTAATAATAAAAGTTTTAAATAGAAAACAACTAAATTTTTGAATTATATATTGACAAATAATAATAAATTATTATTGTTGTAAAATTTCAATTGTGTTATCTTATATTTTAAAACTAAACTTACATTTAGAAAACCATCTGCTTTCAAATAGAAAAAAAAATGAGTGTTATATATCGAACGGTTTTTTTTTCTTCTTTTTCTTCCGATGTACTTCTTATATGTCTGCATTTAACATCAATGGGTAAAAAACATTTGTTTTTTTAAATAGTAAATAGCGCTAACTATCGAATGTTTAAAATTTGTGATGAGAAATATATAATAATAATTAAAATCTTTTAATATATAGATAAGAAATGAATTATTAAAGATAAATAGAATATTTTTATGGAGGAAAATAGGAAATTCTAATGACGTATAAAGAATGATGTCATTACCGATCAGCTGTTAGTTATTATAGACGTAGACATGTTAGTTTGTATTGTTTTATCTTTTGTTTTTGAAATATAATGATAACATGATTGTATTTCGTTTTGCTATAATAGAAAGATCAAAACACAATATGAAATTGATATACTTGTCGTTTTCTTTTGTGTCATGGCTAGCTGTCGGATACCCGTAAATAAGAATGGTTTGAACTCAAGATTAAAGAAAAGTAACGAGAAGTTTCTGAGACACTGAATTTTTTAGCAGATTGCCGTGGTGTCTCTTAGAAAAACTGAGTTTCGGATTTCGACTTGAAACTTTACATAGAGACACATCTTATTGAGAATAATTTATTGTAAAAGTTTCAGATTCTTTTGATAAAGCATGGTTTTTCATGTTGTTTATACATAACAGCGAATTCCAATGTACTTATTTCGCATTAGATACAATCAAATACAGTATGTCGGCAGTAATAAGCTTTTGGTCGAAACTCTTTTCGAGGGATTCATAGCTCATTAGAGTTTACATGATGCACCTAGTTCAGATTCAAAAGCACTATGACACTTAGAAACAGTTCTATTCTTGAGAAGTTTTGAATGTTTCGTACATGTGAGATTTTTCCATAGAGTGACCAATTCAAAAGATTATGCTACAAATAGCAGTCGAATAAATCTTTAAATAAATAATAAATAGCAGATGTCTGTGAACCAGAGATGTTAGTCTGGTAGGCAAGATTCTGCGATTCGGAAAATTAAATGTTGATATATTGCCTTATTAATGAAGAATACTTTGACAAATTGATTTGATTCTATTGATCAATGCTCTAACTAAACGTTAATTTAGTGTTCGAGACTTTAAATTGACTGACAGAAGAACTTGTTTAAATATATTACAATTGAATTGGAAATGATATTCGTACTCTTGTGAAAATGGATTGACAAATGAAAATGATCTTTTCCTGTTATTATACGTGTCATTTATTCTGTACAGTTTTTTGGGTACTTCGTCGTTGTATTTCTAAACAGATGTTGTTTTTATTATCATGACTAAATTTTTTCTATTATGCAAAACAGATTGATATGATCAAAAAACATCTTGTGCTAATTCAAGCCTTTCTTTTATGAATAATATTTATGATATTTTTCTCTGTGTTTTAATTTCCTACTTGCTGAGTAGGAAATTATATGCTTTTGAAAAACTAGATATATCACTGAATCAGAATAAGTCAGAAACAAGTAGCCTATTGGAAGTTCTACTACAAGGCAAAATAATACATTTCATCAACTGTCTGTATTGTTGATGAAATTCTCGACAATCATGATAAAGCTGAACATTTATTTTATCGAAAATTTCTGAAGTTGAAAAGTTTTCTTCTTGAATTCTAGTGATAGATATTTCGTTCGGTTCGAAATTAGACTTTAAGGACGAATTCTTCTTTCTTTTTTTACCGTTATTCTGTTTCAAACTATGATCTTCGGGAAGCGAATGAAATTCTACAATGTATAACTCAGTTACAACAATCAAGTTCATATTGAATTGATTTAACAAGATTAGTTAATGTTGATGATATCAATTCAGTATATATGGCAATAGCAGCTGCAAATGGAAATATAAATGATAGGAAATTTAACAGCTGCAGCTAATTACTATCATATTTTTCATCATCCATTAGTATTTCCATTTTATAAACTATTAATAATAGTATCATCAATATCATTACTTTGTTTATCTGAATGTTATTCATCATTGAATGTAATGATTAGCGATACAGAAAAAGATATACATAAGTTTTACAACATTCTTTATTTTACATGAAATCAAGTGTTGATCGTTTTTTTTTTTTCTCAAAAAATGCGCCATTGAATGTTCTAATCTAGCTATTTTTGCTTCATATGAAAAGAATGGTAAGGCTAAATATGTATTATTTTCTACAAGGCAATATTAGATAAAAAAGGGATTGTCTTAAGCACTGTAGAAAACACTCAAACTTTCATCACTCTATGAATATTTCCCTACGAAATCAATACTGTTTTCGCCTCAACATATTTTGATTGTGTTCAGTAGAAATAAAATTTGGATTGATAAGCTTAATTTATTTTTACTTTTTCTTTCAATATTCGAGCAAGTTTAGTCTAACGTTTTGTGTATTGAGTTCACTGGTTTTAAACGATATACTTGAGAGCAATATTGTAAAAAAAAAGAACATTTTATTTTAGGTCGAAATATCGAGGTCAATTGATGCACATATTATTTTTCACTGATATTTGAAATGAAGATGAATAATAATCTTCATATATTGAAAATCATACTAAGTCTTCGATAGATTCCAAAACATTATAGCCAAATTTATTCAATAATTATTATCAAAAAATTACAATTCGATAATTTTTGACTTTCTTTGATTTTTTTTTTGTACGAAATAACATAATCATATACATTTTTAGTGTTAATGATTTATTCAAATTTGAAAAATAGTTATCAAGATTTAGTATTGTAAGCCGAGTAAAACATTCAATGATGCTTCATTTACAAAAAAAAAAAACAAAATTCTCGTTTTATTAGGTTTCCGAACAGAGTTACATGTAAAATAAATCATATCACAAAACATATGTCACATCCGATATTAATGACTGAACATATGTTTTACACAAAAAGAATCTAAAGATATGATATCAATAAGTTCTTTTTTTGTTTTGCTATGATAAAATTCTCTCGAATATAGTAATCATCTATCTACTATAAATTTTTTCAAAACACATTTTGTTTGTCTTATCTTCATAATAATAAATGAGCTTGTGAGATCGAGTAAGAATATTCGTATAATTTATAATTTTTTTTTTTAAATAAATTATTATGTTAGAATTACTACTCTCTATTTATTATATATATATATATGTGGATAATGATTGTTATAAAAGAGAATAGAAATTTTTATTATATGAAAAAAAAAGAACCTTAATAGAATAGGTCTTTTTTTTTACTTCTCTTGACTCCTTTATGAATATTAGATTTTTTGTTTTGACAACTATGCGAAACGAGATTCATTTTTTTGCGGCAACAACGACTAGAATTAAATCAATATGTTTGACGAAACGAATGTATGATATGCATGAAGCCGTGAAAATCGAAAAAAATAATCAAATATTTGTTCTTTTTGTTTTCTTTCAATTTAAACGAGCTGTATTTTCTTTTTGAATATAAATGATGAAGAGTAATTTTTTTTTATAAGTAAAATATAATCAAGACATTAGAATCTATCTACAATATTTTTTCTTTTTCCCCTCTAGTAGACTCCTTATTAGTGTATAAAGGAAATAAGAATAATTGTATCTGAACAAAAGAAAAAAGAAAAGAAAAGAAATAATCGAATGTTTTGAAATGTAGAAGAAAATTGTTCGTTGTAAAATGATGATGATTCATTTAAATTAAGTTGTGTCAACACGATATCGCAATATAGAACTTTCTTCAGCATGTGCTGGTGTTGTTTCGACACGATATCGCAATATAGAACTTTCTTCAGCATGTGCTGGTGTTGTTTCAGTATGATATCGTGATCCCGAGCTTTCTTCAACACAAAATCGCGATCCCGAACTTTCTTCAACATGTAATGGTCTTTTTACAACAGGTGTAAAACCTTGAGAAGAACTTGTTTCCATAGTACGAACAATGGTTTCACGTGGTTGTGATACTGATTGAATATTAACATAGTTGTTTCCAAGATCCGCATATGTATTTGATGCATTGAATGTTTTTTGTGTTGTACCTAAAATAAATATTCTATGAAAAATTAAAAAGACACCCTCTCTCTCTTGTTTTCTTCTACTACACATAAAAACAAGTGTCAAATTCATTATTTGACTTTTGAAAGGAGAAACAATACACTTAAGATGGTCCTAGTGATCATCGATACGAAATAGAGTGCAAAACTAGAGTCTAGCGAGTTAAACACTTTTTCAAATAATGAATCCTGTTTTGTTTTCAGAATGTTTCAGTCCTGAATATCTGGCAGCACAACGATAGACGTTATCTTGAAGATGGATAAGCGAGCCATAAGTATACAGTCATGATCAGTTTTAAAGCTTATTAACTATTCTTTTTATAAAGGTATATAAGTGGAAGAAAAGGCCGATTCTAATCTGTCTTATACAAGAAGTCTTCCAGCTAATTAATTACTTTTGAATCGACATCATGGACAGCGTGTAGATATTGACATCCTAGGAAGAATTCGAGCCGTTATCTTATTGTGGCGAAATTATTGCATTTTTATGAATGTTGAGTAATTTCATGCTGTGTGGTTTTTGGAGCCCTATGGGATAGGACTACTTCTCAGAAACATAGGGAAGACTCACTTTTTGAATTTCAACTTGAAACTTTGCACAACGACAAACCTTAATGACAGTACTTCATTGTAGAAATTTTAGGTTTTTTCATTATTCCTATCCTAAGATAAAAATTCATCTTAAACATTACTAGATTCAATGTTGTAGCTAATGATCTGAGCTCTTCTTCATCTATAAATAGTTCGTTAGTATATAAATGATGTACATAGTTTCGAATCGCAAGCTGATTCGACCTTCACCTATTAATACTAATGCTGATGATTCATATCGATGTGATATTAAATATCTTTATCAATATATATCTCAAGGGACATAAATATTCCAAGCTTTTTACTTTGATAAATCGAATAAAATCTAAAATCTTGTCAATCATAGATCAAATATACTTTATCAAAGCTTACTATACTTCACTTAATGTTGTTTTTTTTTCCTGTCAGAAAAGAAATAAATCATTCTAGCAAACAAATAAAAATTCCACAAAACATCCAATAAAAAAAATCAAATATAAAGAGAAATAAAAAAAAAAAAGAACATTACCATTTTGAACATGCATTCGTTGAATAAAATCTTTACGTTGTGCTTTTCTGCAACTTTGTTGATACTCGTCACCAGAAGTATCATGATCTATGATTAAAAATATATATTAAAACATTTAATAATTATATTAATCAAACAAGAAAAATAGAAAAATATTTCTTACATTCATAATAATGTCGTGTTGGCTCTTCTACTACTGTACGAATAATTTTAGTTTCTTCTGTTTTGAAAAAAAAAAAAAGAAATTATTTGTCGAATGAATTATATAAATTTTCTAACCTTTCACAACTTGATCTTTTTTTATTTTTTCTTCATGTTCATATCGATCAAATCTTTCTGTTTCTATTTGATTAGTAAATTTAAATAAGAAATAAAATATATATTTATTTTTCTTTTACCTGTCATAGTTAAAGGTCGTTTAGTTATCCTATCAGTTATTACACCAGTATCTTTTGTCGGTGGACGAACTAAATGAAATTAGTAAAAATTATAACGAGTTTTTTTCTTTTTTTTTTATAATATCAACCTATGACTGGTGGTGGCGGTGGTGTTGGTAATTTTGGTGGTTCATCTTGAAATATTGTAGAAAAAAAAAAAAAAAGTAGAATAAAAAGTCCAAAATAATTTGAAAAAAAAAAAAAAGAAAATAGTTCACTTGGAAAATTAAAATTATAATTATATTCATAACGTTCTTCACGATGCACATCAACATGTTTTTCTAGATCAATTTTTTAAATACTTGAAAATAATAAATATAAACAAAAACTAAATCATAAATTATTTACCTTGTTTTTCACGATTTCGAAGATCAACACAAGATGAAGGCCGTGGTCGTACTTTTAATTGTCGAATAATTGGTGATACTGTACGAACATATGTAACCATAGGTCGACATACTTGTTCTTCCATTGTTACCGATCCTAATTTATCTCAATCACATGGATTAATTATGGATTCATTTCATTTGATATTTACCTAAATTTCTAAAGAATCCATCTCTTGAAACACACCGATGCATTGATCCACATGGTATTGCTGGTAAACAACAGCATGAACCATAACAAGCATTTGGATGATATACATCTATTGATTTTTTAATTAAAATAAATAAATAAAAATTTCAATGAATTTTTATTTATTTCTTTTTAAATTGAAACATACTGAAATAATCTCGTCGAAATCTTCGACCTGTTATAAAATTTTGAGGATGACGAACTAATGCAAAATCACTTTCACAACAAGGTATTGTTTCACATTCAAACGGTTGTGTTAAAGCAGCAGATAATGGCCAACCATCATTCCATTGATAACAACATGGATTATCATGTATAAACGTTTCCATTAGAAGAAATTTTTCTCGTTGAAAATTAATCTACAGATAATAATGAAAAAATGATTCAATATGTTTTTTTAACCGACTACATTTGAACCTCGAATAATGTAAATATGTAATTACTATTCGTTGTCTACTTTGTATGTAAACACATCAACAAAAAAAAAAAATATGACTAAAAAGTATTGAAAAAAAAAAAGTTCTACGAGAAAAATTACGGGAGAGAGAGAGAGAGAAAAAAAATATGACATTTTTTTTTTCACAGTGGTTGTTGTTGAAAACAAACGCATAAACACTTTAGTTCTCTTTTTTTTTTTTTTTTTTTGGTTTGGCATTGAATTAAAAAATTGACGACGTGAACGCAAATATGTGCAATCTACAATAAGTAGTGGTTAATAACGAGCGCACATGGGCACAAAAAAAGAGCCACATACACCTCTCCGATGATGTTGTCGTCTATATTAAGTTGATCCGAAGCAAATACTCTTGATTTTTTTTTTGCGGTTTCTATATATACTTAAATACACCCTTTTCTTTTTTCTCCCTTTTTTCCTTTGTGAAAAGTCCCTTCTTTTTTTTTTTCTGTAAAAGAATAATTTTTTTTTTTTTTTTACAGTTAATTAAGACATGCTCTTTCGTTTTTAACATTTTGACATACTATTCATTTGCGGTTATTGTTGCGTTTTCTTTTTTTTTTTTTGTCATAAGAAAATAAAATTTACGTTGCTTATGTTGTTTATGACAGTTAGTCAAATAATAACAAAACTATAGTGGTAATTCCTAAAGCTTCAATCATTTGTCGAAAATTTCAAGGTTATTTTTTCTATTTATAAGATGAATTGATAATTGTTATGTCCTCGAGTAAAAAAAAATAAAAGAAAAAAAAAAAAAGCCTCACACGATTTAATTCATAGTTCCATATTTTTTTGATGTTACCATTGTTTACCTAAAAATACTTGCAGACGAAAACTTTCATTCTTTTCATGCTTTTAACTATTATTTTATATTCTTGGTAATGAGACAAACACTCATTTTTCCTTGAATAAGTTTTTTTATTCTTTTATTCTAACAATATATATTATGGAATTTACCTTCATCATAAAGAAAATATAATAACAAATTTTGCTTTCGAGACAACGTTTTTCCTTGAAAAAAAAAGAACAATAACTTAACTCGGAAAAAAGGATGTTTCCCTTTATTTTATCTTTTTGTTTTTACTCGTCCAATAAACAATATAAAAGAAAAAAACTACATCATTTACGCTTCTTAAATTTTTACATGAATAACATTTTTTTTTTTTTTCTATACAATCTTTTCGAAAATAAAATAAAAAAAAACAACAACAGATTGGACTGATTTATACATTTGTCTACACATGCATAAATTGCTGTTTGATTGTGAGCAAATATTTTTTTGTATAGATTTCAAGGATATATATACATACGAATATACTTTATGTACAAGACTGTCTAATCCAATAATTTTAACGACAGTAATTTATTTGCTTATAAATAAAACTAGATGTTAAATAGCTAGAAAAAAATAATATTATTCTGTTTTGATCCATTAATAAAATTTTATCTGACAATACTGCCATAAAATAGACTTTGAATGTAACTCGAAAAAAAAACAATACATTGAGTTACTATGGATTCTATGACAGAAAAAGAAAACATTTTTGTTTTTTTCGTCTTATCATTAAGTATATAGAAAAAAAAAAAAAGTATGCAACGATAGATTGATGTATATTTATAATTAGATCAGTAAATACTTATAAATAATTATTTAACGATGCGTCATGTAGAGTTTAGACTAACTTTTCTTTAATGAGAACATCAAGGTTTTGTCTAGTGCATTATATTATTAACAATTTTTTAATTAGTTAATGAAATGTCTATCATATTTTTACCTGTAAATGTAGATTTAATCTTTTGAGGTAATAAATACATAAAATGATTACTTTCCATCATTTAATGGATTACCATATAGACAAAGTGGATACTACATTATCATATATATTTTTTTTTCAAGGAAAAAAAAAAAGGACATATTTGCATACAAGACAGTAACATTAAAATAATATAATGTCATTAATACTGTTTGATAAAGTCCTGTTAAACATAAAAATTATGCAATCTAATTCAATTTATTCACGTTTATAACAGAAGAAAATAGTAATTTAATTCTATTCATGAAAATTTCTATTTATTTTTTCCAATTTATGTACTAAGACATTCATTGTTCAATTCAAAGTAAATAGTAATCGTAATATTCTCTTCGAATAATTAATCAATATGTATTTGTCTTCAGTCAAAATGTTATTACTTTAGTTTTAAATACTATATTCAATTGTAAAAAGAAGAAGAAGAAAAAAAAAAGCAAGTTTCCTGTTAAATAAAAAACTTATAAATTCTTTTACTTCGCACGTCATATTCCAATTTATATTAATATATGCTTGGTCAAATAGAAGTGTTGTACAACAAAAAAAAAAAAACGTAAAGAAAAAAAAAATAGAAATTAATCCGTTTGAATGTTGAAGTATAACAAAATAAAAAAATAAACGAAAAGGCAGAGAAAAAAAAAATCAAATGAACTTATGCTAAGATGAAGAAAAAAAAAATCAATTCGTCTACCACAAAGGTGAAGAAAGATAATTTTTATATATTTTTTTTTTTATAATATTATTACGCGGTAGATAGAAATCCATTTGTACAACACGCACACACACACACACGAGAACGAACAAGATAATAATTAAAGATCATTGTAAGAACAAAAGAAAAAAAAAAAAATTTAATTTAACAATAATTATGAGTTATATCACTGCTTGTTATATCAAGACCTTCGCCTAATTTATAAACATAAATTTTATAATCTTTAGATGCCATTGCTAATTCATCATTATATCCAACAGCAACATCGAAACATTGAGAATGTTTCATTAACTAAATACCGAACAAAAAAAAGAAAAGAAACAAAAGTTACATATTTGAATAAAAAAAAAAAAAGACAAAATGAAAATCTTACTGAATAATGTGAATATTTTTTATTTCCATCATAATCATATGTTGTTATATTAAAATTTTCATGATTATCAACAACAATAAGTTCACGTCGTGGTTGATTCTAAAAGTAAAAGAAACGAATAGAGAAAACAAAAAAAAAAAACAACTAAATAAAATATTTCTTACAATACGACATGCTATCGGATAAGATATACCAGCACCAATATTTTTCAAATGTTTTCCATTATAATCAAATACTCGTACAAAATGTGATTCATTATCACTAACATAAAGTTCATGTCGATCATTGACACAGACACTTGTCGGAAAACTTAAATGATCACGTAAATCAAATTGACCCCAAATACGACCTGATGTTGCATCATAGATATGAACTATAAAAATTATAAATTTCAAATAAACGATTCATCAATAAAAAGATTTAAAAAAAAATGGAATTTTATATTTGTTATAGTAGAAAATTACATGAAGAGAATTTATTTAGTTCATGTCCTTGATTAAATATATATGAATATCAAGTTAGAACTTATTGAATTCGTTCGAAATCTAAATCGAATGAAGTTTAGTTGTAGGTCGTCTAAGTTCTATCGAAAATGGCTAAACTTTTATCCGTTGGTAAGAATTTTCGATACTTATTTTCTTCCCTTTAAACATCTATAAAAACTATGTACATACATTCTAGGCCACGATTTTTATTATAAATTGGAATTTAACTCTTTTTTTTTTTTGTGAGCACGAACAGTCATAGTTATTTTGATTTTTAATTATACAAGATATTTAACAAATATCAAGGTAACTAACGTTATCTTTTTTTAATTAAAATCATGGCCGTCCGCATATCCAAAATTTATCCTTGACTACCTTGATATTTAATTGTAAAATATTTTATATAAATAAAAATTAAAGTAATCGTAGGTATCTATGAAGTATCTATGTTCACATAAAAAAAAGGCTATATTTTAGTTGAAAAGACAAAGTATACAGTCTAGAATAGATGTTCACACTTTTTACAAGTACTCATTGTCTTCTTTTGATCTTAATAAAATAAATTTTACAATATTACCTTTCATAATTTTTGATTCCATAATAATAATACGTCCTTGTTGATCAATACAAATAGCGCGTGGACTTTCGAGATCATTTCCAAAGCGACTAATGAATTGACCATTACGATCAAATATTTGAATCATTGGTCGTGGTGATCGTTGAACCATAACAAGCTATTGAATAATTTATTAACATCAATTATATATAATAAAAATAAATCTTACTAAATCATGTCCTGGTAAAACAGCAATACGATATGGATAAAGTAGTGCACCAGGTCTTGTACCTGCTTGACCAAATTTAAGTATGCATTCTCGACGGATTGGATCAAATAATTTAACTTGACTTGAATTTGTATCTACAACTGTAATAGTACCATCAGATAGAAAAGTAATACCATTGGGTTCAAGAAATTCATTAATTCCACGGCCATAACCACCAAATTTATATTCATCTAAATTAAAAAAAAACGAAGCATCAATTAGGCAAAAGTCATTTTCTAAAAATATTTACATGAAGTAGAAATACGTTGTGTAGTATTATTTTGTGATCGTGACATTCGACGATTTTGTTGATCATTTTGCACTGAAGATCGTTTTGTTGATTGATTATTAGATAATGAACTTAGTTCGGTTTCCATATGAAATTCAGCGGCAGACGGATCAAGTATTGATGATCGTTTTAAACGATGATTAAATGGTGATGGTTCATATGAATGATAACCACTTGTACTACCAAGTAGATCTACTGATGATGATCCAGTTAATGCATCTAAAAAAAAAAAGAAATTCTTTTTTGTTTTTTAAATCATTGTTTTTATTTTTCGCTTACCAAATGTAATACCAGCTTGTTCAATTATTGAAAAAATATCATCATGATTATCAATTAATGGTTCAAATGATGATGATTCATTTAAACTTGTATTAGCACTACTATGTCGAAGAAAATAATTATCAATTGATGATGGATTTAACATGTGTGAATTATTTGTTTCAAATAAATGTCGATATTCATTCCATGCATCATTTTCATTTTCATCATTTTCAATTGTTATTGTTGGTGCTGCTAAAATAAAATAATTTATTTTTTGATTTACAAAAAAAAAGAAAATTTTTTTTTTTTATTAATTTACCACTTGCTAATTTCCATCGACAATCATCATCAATAATTGTTTTTTTATTTGTTACATCAGAAAAATGTATACGGATCGGTGATGATGAACAATAATTTATTTCACTCATTGTACTTGGATATTTTTATATAGATATAAATACAGATACCAATGATTATTATATACAATGAACTGATCAGTATCGACAAAGATGGAAATATGATGAATATAGTCGAGAATGTTTACATTTAGTATTTCTACATTTTCTTCTTTTTTTTTTCTTTCTTAAATGAAAAAGAATTATCCAGGTAGTGATTTGTATGTACATTACAGACGTATTTGATTGAATCGATCATAAACAGAGAGAAATTAGTAGACAAAACACATGAATAGTGATTTCTATTATGATGAATTCGTTCGGTAGTATATATTTAAACGAATGTTATTGATCAAAATGCACTCGAAGAATTTCTTCTTCATTGTATTGAATTAAAGAAAAATAACTTGCAAACATTCAATTTAATATACTTTTTCTAATAATTAATAAAATGATTTCATTAAAAAAAAAAATTTGAAATATTTTAGTATTGAATAAGTATCATTGTGATTTGCTGGATAGATAACACAATGATTTATTGATTAATTTTGTGCCTTTCATGCCATATTCATTAGTGAAAAATAGAGTCTGACCAAGTCTGAACAGTTTTTTGATGTATTTTAACGATATCTAAACCATTTTATTCACTTTTTCACTGTGGAAACATATTTATAAAACTAATAAATAGAATATTTTTGTATATCAAACATCTAAAGAATAAAGTTAGTACTTTGCAAGACTCAAATGTTGATTGTTCTACTGGTCTTATTGTGAGGCTGATTTCGGAGAGCAATTTTTCTGAATCGTTCTAATGTCGAACAGTATTCTATTTGCGGCTCCGACTTCACCTACGTTAGAGTGGGATTTAGAAATCAAATTTTGATGTCTGATGCGCGGCTCTAATAAAAAACAATCATCAATTACGACGATGAAAATTGTTAATACGTCAATAGAAATTGATCGATGAGTATCATCTAAAGAATGCCTAGAATAAATTTGATATCTTAGTTTAAGCAAAAAAAATATTTTGAAGACTAGTCGACGTATCAACAAAAGCAATAATCTTTTAGGTAATCGGACACATTTGTTTTGATGGTTAATCATCAAAAATATGTTTGCTCTTTGATAATTGAAAATTAAGTATTAAGAGTATTTGGTTACATATTTTCAATAGTATATAAAATCATGAATGATCAATTCAATATCATTTCATCTTATTTTTTAAAAGTAACCGTAAGTTTTACGATGATTGAATATTCTTTTATTGCTTTATTTATTTTTTTTTTGTCAGAAGTTTATTGAAAATTACGATGCAACTTTCAGCATTAATTTTCGTTGTATTTGCTGTTGTGTCAGGTAAATAAAACTTAATTAACTAAAAAGATAATGAAAAATATTTTATATTAGCAAATGCTTTTACAACGGCTCAAACTCGATTTCAAGCCGAAACATTACAACGTCATAATGAATTACGAGCTCGTCATTGTGCTCCACCACTTCAACTTGATAATAATCTGAGTACAATAGCACAAAACTATGCTGAATATCTTGCTTCAAGAAATCTGTTTCAACATTCAAATAATGGTTATGGAGAAAATCTTTATATGATGAGTAGTTCATCATCATTAGCAAATTTACATGGTTAAGATATTTTAATTTTAATTTCAGTCAATTTTTTTTTATTACTTAATTGTATTTTTAGGAAGTGCAGCCACTCAATCATGGTACGACGAAATCAGTATGTATAGCTTTAATCGACCAGGTTTTTCTTCGCAAACTGGTCATTTTACCCAAGTTGTATGGAAAGGTAGCACAAAACTTGGTGTTGGTATTGGTTTTGGTAATGGTGGACGTACAGCTGTTGTTGTTGCTAATTATAATCCACCAGGAAATTATATGGGACAATTTCAACAAAATGTATTGTCAAATCAATGCTAATTTGAGACGTTCATTTTTTTGAAAAAAATAAAAATTATATTTCAAGAAAACTTTTCTGTTATTATTATTCCATAATAAATCAAATAGACAGACAAGTAATATGAACTACAGAAATACAAATAATTATTTGATATCTTCAAGACTCTGTTGTTTTGTAGAACCCATCAGAAATGGAGAAGACGAGGCAATAAAGGCGAACAGTCATAGAGAATGTTTCCAAAACAATGAAAAGCAATATGTTTCAAAATTCGTTAGCAAAGTTTCTTAGTAGTAGAAAAAAGGTGCTGAACAATATTAACAACAAGACTTAGATAATTCGTTTCGTCAAAACTTGAATAGTTGAAAAATGTTTATGTTCAGTTTTCTATCTTTGTCTACATAAAAGATTTATATTGAAGATGTTTTGTATTTAAAAATACAAGCCATAATTGAAATGTATATTTTAGAATATAATAATAACCAATAAGAAAAATTTGATCGAATACTTTTAATGGAATCCGAATTAAAATTTCATTGCCAGATTTATGTTTATTACTGTCTTTTTTTTTAACAAAAAGCATTCTGTAAAGTTAACAAAAAAAGAAAAGAATGAAAAAAAAAAAAAAACAAATTTGAATCTGGCACAACACATAAACTAATTGTTGCTTGTTTTTTTCTTAGCTGTTGAATTACGTTTTGTATCGGTTTCTTTTTCTTCAATTGTATCAGCTACTTTTTTACTACCAAGTGGTAAATTCGATAATATTTGTCGTATTGATTTTAATAAAGGATATTCATCCTCATTGATCACTCGACTTCCTAAAAAAAACAAGGAAACACATTTTGATAGAAAAATAATATTTCAAATTATTTTTGTTTTTTTTTGTACCAGATTTTGTTTGTGTTAAACCATTAATTGTTCCATCAATATCTTTATCTAATTCAGCAAGTGATAATATTAATGCTTTTTGTTCAGCTGTTAATCGTCTATAGAAAAAAAAACACAAATAATAAAAAAATATTCTCATAATTAAAACTCAAAATTAAATATACGTAGGAACTTTTATTTTCACATGAACATAATGATCACCAGTTCCTGGACTATGAAGACGTTTTATGCCTTTACCAATAAGACGAAAACGTTGATGGGATTGTGTACCAGGTGGAATCTAAAAATTGAATCATCTATTTGATGACAAAGAAAATTCGTTCTTTCTCACTTGTAAAACATGATCTTCATAAATTCCCGGTACTTTAGTTGCACCGCCAAGGATAGCTTGAAAAATTGATAAATTAACTTCACTATGAACATCTTCTTTATCTCTTCGAAATCTTTCACTTGATTTAACACGAAATGTAACAAAAACTTCAGATGAACCTAAATTAACTCTCATTGTTTGTCCATCTTCCACACCTAACAAACAACAAAAAGATATTTCTTTACAAATTTTAATTAAATAAAAAAAAACTGTTTACCAGCTGGTATTGGTATAGTTGTAGTTTTCTTTTGAGTTGTTTTTCCTTTTCCTTGACATTCAAAACATGGTTTTGGAATTGTTTCACGTCGACCATGACATGCTCGACATGTTGCACGCATAAAAAATGGACCTGTTTCAATTGTTTCCATACCAGTTCCATTACATGTACGACATTTTTGTGGTTGTGTACCAGCTGCACAACGGGAACCTTTACACGTTGGACATGTATCAACAATTCGAACATTTACATCTTTATTACAACCACGTACAGCTTCTTGAAATGTTAAATCTAATGATAACTGAAAAAAGAAAAAAAAATATTTGAGAAAATCAATCTTATGATTATCGAGAATACGAAACACTGAATAAAAAAATGTGGCAGGATGAAGAAAGGTTACGATGGTGTCAGATTAATTAGCATGTTGCATATACTCATTAACACAGAGCTCAGCTGTTGTTGAAAGAAATTTTTCATCATCAGGTCAAGTTGTCAACTAAAGAAGATCTAATTTAGACTCATCATCTGTGAATAATATTTTATTTCTTCGTTCAACGAAGAATAGCAAAGTAAAATATTGATTGATCTCGAGCTATATTGTTTTTGTGATATAATTAAAAGATACGAACATCTTATGAAGACGTAGCGACGCAGCGAAAAAAAAAGACCGGAACGGGAAACAAAATACTTGCATGTTTCGACTTCTGGCATCGGTTTTTTACTACTATCAAATTCTCGTGTGAGAAAAAGCAGGAAAAGGTTCTTTTGATGTGTCGAAAGTATTTATTTGATTATGGTCTGTTGGGATTCAGAATCAAAGAGTTCCACGCTAGATTTTATTTATGTTATGCAAATTTCTAATTTCTACAAAATGGTACTTTCAGAGTTCACACCTCTCTTTTACATAATGGTCTTTTAATAAAACAAACATTTTTAGTCCAATTCGATTTCAGAAAAATCTTTTTCCTATGAAAAATTCATTTGAAATCTCTTATGACTGTTTTCTATTAAAATTTTGCCCCGTGGCGTCTCGAAAGTCAGTTTTTTTCTCGAAGAACATTTTCTATGAATCTAAATGTCGTATAACATATATAAAAAAATCAGCTCTGAACTCTTTGATTCTGAATCTCGATAAGATAGTTCAAATAGATATGTTAGGCCCATAGAAATAGCTCATTTTCTCTGCTAGAATTTATAAAAACTTTCCATGATTCGTTGAAACGAAAACAAGGATAACTTTTACAAAATAGTTTTTTTTATATAAGGATACAATGTAGTATAAAGCTGATATTTCTCTTAATTAAATCAAAATGATTACTTGTGTAATGCCTTGTCTATGGAATGAATTCTCATCGGTATCATTCATCCATTCATGACTACTAAATCCACCTCGACTAAATGCATCACCAAAAATTTTTCGAAATAATTCTTCGGGATCAACTTGAGATTGATAATATTCATAACCACGAAAACCACCTTGACGTGAATCACCTGAAGGACCACGAGCACCGGGATATGCACCTTGACCTGCACTAAATGGATCACCACCCATACCATATGTATCATAATTTTTTCGTTTTGTTTCATCACTTAATACTTCATAAGCTTCTGATACTTCTTGAAATTTTTTTGTTGTTGCCGAATCTTTCTTGTCTGTTGTATCGGGATGATATTGTTTTGCTAGCTAAATAATAACAAATGAATAAATTATTTAATTAAGAAATAAGAAATAAAACAAACTGTATAATAAGCTTTTTTGATTTCTTTTGCAGTGGCTGTTTTTGGTATACCTAAGACTTCATAGTAATCTTTTTTATCTAGTTTATTTGATGTATGAAATGAACGTGAATGTGTAGTAGAAAAAGCTAGAAAAATAAAACAAAAGACAAAAAATTATTAAAATAATTTTTACAATTTGATGTACCGGTTAGAATTTTTGATTGTAACGTGTTAGAAAAATTTGTTCGAATCGAATTTTCAAGGCCATTATGGAACAATAGCCATGGTTTTGATGATAGACTTGATAGTGAAGATATGGTTATATATTTGCATAATAATGGAGATAAACGTACGACACAGTTCGAACAGACTAACATTGATGACAAGATCAAGACATAAACAGCAAACTAAAATAGTGATCAGCAGTAATCGTTTTGCTACCTGGGTCCAATGGTAGTTTCATCATTAGTCATAGGCTATAACCAATGATTGAAGAATATCTATGAAGAATATCAACTCATGACATCTATCAATCCGAGAAGGTTTTTTTTTCAATTTTTCAGACTTTCATATGCTATGTCATAATATCCATATATCGAGTATTGAAATTCGAAACATAACTATTAGGATATTCATCTGATATATTTCTGGTTATCAAATGCCGTTAATTTAATGATTTCAAGTGAATTCAATGCAATGAGATGAGTCTCCAAATAGATCACCATATTTTTCAAGAATGTAGGAATTTGAATGAAGAGTGTGTGTTTAGGGTCTTATCTTACATCCCTTCCAGAAACGTCAATCGTATATATAGTAGGTGCTCATAATCCGATGAATCATCGAATTAATATCAAACATACTTATTGGAGGACACCACGTGTTTAAACTTTTTTTTTCTAAGTCAATATGCAAAATTTTTGAGACAGAGTAATGCAAATAAACTAGCCAGATGTTCGTTTGCTTGGTTTTAATGCAAGTTTTTAAGATCTTATTGAATAATACGAAGTACATTAAAAGATATCGCTAGAATCTCAGATTTTATGACGTTTTTGTAATCATATGCCAATTTAAAAAACAAGCCACAAATACAATTCAATCGAGAAAATTTTTCTCTATCTATTGATATTAGTGCTATATCTAGTCCATTCTGGAAATCAACTGACCAATGATTCAACACTTGCTATTGTTTCTCTTATTTTACTACAGTTTGTCGGATAAGAGTCCGTACCAATACACGTAGCTGCTTGATGTCGCCTTTTCTTCTTCTTCTGCTTCATTTGTTTTCTATTTCGTTAATACATTGATGCATCTTCTTTTTTTAACTCAAGGACATATTTCATATTCGTTTTCTCTTTTCTGTTAACTTAAGAACTCTTTTTCAATATTCTTCTTTTAAGAAAGAAGAAAATATGATTGTTTTTCCTTTCTCTCTTTCACTATAATTTCTTTTCTTCTCAACAAATTATACATTCGTTTTCGTCACTTCATTCAAAAAGTACATCCTTATCTAACTAATTGAGTATCTGCTTTGCTATATATCATGACGTGTAGGTTCTCGTTACACAGTGATTGATTTATGAGACATGTTTGTTGATTCTTTAGCAATGTTCAATGTCTCTTTAAACAATACAATTAATATTTCGGTTGGCAGTAGAAATGTCGAAAGGAAAAATGTCGAAAAAGCGAAGGGAAAAAATGTCGAAAGAAAAAACACCGAAAGGGAAAAATGTCGAAAAAGCGAAGGGAAAAAATGTTGAAAGAAAAAACACCGAAAGGGAAAAATGTCGAAAAAAATATACAATAAGAAAATGGCTTATTATTCTTGTTAGAAAATCTTGAAATAGAAGAGACGTTCTTTATTTTTTATGCGAACACTAACATATGTTAATAGAAAAAAATGTATGAATGAAGAAATAAATTTAAAAAATTAATTTTTTCGTTTTGCAACGATGAATGATAAGCCATCTAAGTATTCCATAGCATTTATAACACCATCATAATATCGTTCACCAAGATTATCGACACGACGTTGAATTGCAATTGTTTTAAGTAATTTATCATTCAAATCTGTATGAATTTTAGAAGAGCCACCATTGTATGTACACTTCCAATATTTAGTTGTAGTTGTTGTTTTGTTTAGTTTGAAAGTATATTCATTTGCTACTAATAAAGTTTTTCCTTTTTGTGATTTAATAAATGAAATGCTCAATTTTGGTTGAGTTCCGTCATTTGAAAATACCGTATTTGTTGGCATACTATTATCACTTTAGTTATTTATTTACTTCGTATATAGTTGTTTATTTAATCTTTATCACTTATTAGTCATCTTTACTACTAGTGGTGAAAAAATCTCGACTAGTACAATTATAAGAAAAGAAAACATGCATTGTTCGAATTTAGAGTTGTCATTTATGGAAGACATCGTTGTTTCTTGTATTTTTTATTTTTACATCTTTTTGTGTTAGAATTCATTTTTCGACATTTTCCCCCTTCGTCATTTTTTCTTTCGACATTTTTCCCTTTCGATATTTTTCCCTTCGACGTTTTTCCCTTTCGACATTTTTCTTTCGACATTTTTACCCTATTTTTTTTTCTTTCGACATTTTTCCTTTCGACATTTCTACTGCACACCAATATTTCGAGTGATTAATAGGCGTTGTAGCCATTTTAGCATTCACAACAGTTTCAACTATGTATCTGTTTGTGAACTTTTTGATCTAAAAATAGTAGACGATACTCATTAGATTGATCATTTTATATGGTAAACATCCAGTTTATTGTGCCGCTCCTTGTAAGACACTCAATCATAGACGTTTTGTGAACATGATAAACTGACTAAAGAGTCGAAATAGCAGGATGACAATTTGATAAAAAGAAGAAAGTAAAAACAAAATATACGAGTAGAATAGGTCGATAAGCCATTCATCTTCGGTTACCGTGTTGAAGAGCACTTTTTCTCTCAGTGAAAAGTGCATATAATTATACTGTGAAGAGAATACTTCATATATAAGGCTTCATATACAAAGTACAAAGGAGAATAGGTAGTCTAATTACTTATATGGGAGTGAAAAACAAGACTAAGTTATTAGAGTAGCACCTGGTGAAAAAAAAGCGGCATATTTGATGCTGACTACCATCTAAATAGTATGACATTCGAAGAAAGAGAATAAGCACATCAGTATATAAATACACGTATTCAGTTGATTTAGACAGACAAGCCATCATCTCATTCTATAAGGGTTTCATCTTAACGAACGATCGTTCTTTTTTTTTCAACCTAATACAAGCACAATCAAAAGATTTTTCTTTCATTTTCGCGATTGGACTAGTTTTTTTATATTTCATTTCTTTACACTGCTGATATATTTTGTAGATGACTATTACTAGAATACAATTCTTTGTGTTCGTCGTATTAAACTGTGTCGGCATAATTTCGGCTAGATACAATGATCCTAACTGCGGATGGGCTGACCAAACGTATCGTGCTGTTGGTGATTGGGCTATTGATGCTGGATCTAACTCAAACTGGAATGTCGCTGAACCTAAAGGTTTGATGCATGATACCAACGTTCAATCGTGCGAATATGCTGTTGATATTCATGGACTTCAACCTAATAAGGTCTACTATTGGAAGGTAACTGTTGGAGATTCTTGGGATGTTAGTTGGGGATGTGCAGGAAGAGGTGGACCGAACTGTATGTTCTCAACGCCTACGGGTTCCATTCGTCTGAAGATTGTAGGCTCATTTGCCTATCCTCTAACAGCTGAAGTCATTGGCACATCAACCACGCCTACTACTACGTCTCCTAGTCAACCATCGGGTTCTAAATCCAACAAAAAAGTATTTGCTCATTATATGGTTGGATTTGCCTATCCATCAGATCAGAACTTTTTCGATGGTCAAATCAAGAGAGCAAAAGCAGCCGGTATCGATGGATTTGCACTTAATGTTGGCATCGATGACTGGCAACCAGATCGTGTAGCTAAGGCTCTTGCTGCTGCTCAGAATAATGGGGATTTTACTATGTTTATCTCTTTCGATATGTCTTCACTTACATTTAATAATGGCGTCCTTAGTCGTTTCCATTTTGCTGCTAGTCATCCTAATTATTTCAAAGTGAACGGTAGACCTTTTTATTCTACTTTTGCTGGCGAAAACCAAGACAATTTCTGGACAAATTGGAAAGTTGCTAGTGGATTCAATCCTTACTTTTGTCCTAGTTGGCCTAATTATCCAACTACCAATCTATTACAATCACATCCTGTTGCTGATTGCATATTTACTTGGAATGCTTGGCCTGCTGGCAATTCTGGACCTGGCACTCGCTTCGACACTGCCGGTGATAGAAATCTTCTTGCTAGTGCTAAAGCTACCGGCAAAACTTATATGGCCCCACTTGCTCCATGGTTCTACACATATGTATGGGGAACAGGATGGTATAAGAACTGGATCTATGGTTCCGAAAGACTTTTACCAGAAAGATGGCAACAGATCGTTTCTTTACAACCAGATTTTGTTCAAATTATTACATGGAATGACTACTCGGAATCCTCTTATGTATGTTCTATTAGTAGTGATCTACCTACTGGTATGGCAGGCATCAATAGCATGATTAATAGTCCAAAACCTATGCATCATAATGCCTGGTTAGAACTCTCAAAACATTATATTCAATGGTACAAGAACAATGTCAGACCCACTGTTACGAATGATCAATTCTATTGGTGGTATCGTATTCATCCTAAGAATAATGTTAATGGTGATGTTCCTCAATATCGTAATGATGCTCAAGATTGCGTAGCTGTCCACTCTATTGTCAAAAGCGTCAATCCCAACGGAGGACAATATACGGTGGTAGTTGACTTGAATGGATCTAAGACTAGCTACAAAATTACTCAACTTGAACAGACTGAATGCATACCCTTTCCTGCTAATCCTGGTTATGTAACCATATCTTTGGTCGGTCCCGACAATAACGTATGGTGGGCTGAAGGCAACAATGTTCCTCAACAAAACAGTGGCAATAATTTCAACGCTTTTGCAAATAGTCATAGTTTTCCAAGTCCATAATATATGTCCACAATATTTCACACCGATATGAACTCCCTAAATCAAGCTTCTTTTTCCAATGCATAATCCTACTTTTGTATTTACAAAAACAAAACTATAAAACTTTGATTGTTTTATCGAGTGCACTTTTTGAACTTTATGAGAAGCAATCATAATACAACAAGAATAAATGTTCTATTATTCATAAAATTAAGAATATGATAGTCCTTATCAACTAAATATGAAGCATACATATCTTCTATATTCATGATCACCATTCTCTTTTGTTTTTTAAATTCTCGATTGTATACGTTTTCCAATAATAAAGCAATAAGTGTCTGTTGCTTTAGAAATGCTGATTCGGCCATTAGCCATAGAATGACAGCGTCGCACATCGCAAAAGAAATCGTAATGTATTTCTACTATTGCGCGCTTTCTGACATCCACTAGAGAAGGCATTTCGTCTCAATAAAATACCCTGACATCAATGGATACGTCTGTAGAAAAAAAAACATTATTTTTAGCAACATTACAACAGTATTTCTAATGAAGCTTCGGAACAAAATGTCTTATTAGACTACTTTTTTGACCTAACCTACTTTGGAATGCTTGCAGACTAAAGCAGGTTGATTGATGGTTCTAATTCTTTTGAATACGTTCAGTTTTATTACTCTGCTTAAATAGTCCTAGTCGTTCATTTAGTTTATTTCGTATAAGATAAGACAATAATAAGTTTCTTAGACGAAATAGCGAATTAAAACAAAGATACAAACATCATAAGTATTGTTCATCAAAGCCCTGACTTATATCAATAAAGTGTATGTGACTACGTTTTTCTGTAAGTACAATGTATCAAAATGTATAATGACGAAGTTTCATAAAGGATGTACTAAATAAAAAAGGGGAAGATTCATACAGATCAACGATTCTAATGCTCGAATCCGTAGATTCCTAGCCATTTAACTCAATGATTATCTTCATCAAAAGCAACTATACTTGATTCTGTTCTGAATAAAATGCAAATTAATTCATTCTATCTTTTATTGACATAATAAAATTTACTGGAATCCATCAAGCTAATATGGATGTAGAGTTGAAGTTTGACGTTCACATGCAACAAAGATTGTAAAGATTAGAAGAGTTATAATTCGTTGAAGATATGATGTTTTAGGTACACGTTCTTGTATTGTCAATCTCCTGCTTATACAAAAGTTCTATTTTTTACAGCGTGATGCTTTCGTTATTTTCTTGAGAGTGCAATTAACTGTTTTAAATAATTCTATAGTAAATATTTCGTTACAAATTTATATGTTCTAACATTCATTATAGTGTGTTGTGTCTTAGTAAAACATAATAAGATATTCTTATAATATTTTGTCGGTTTATCTCAGAAATACATTCAACTAAGAGAAATAGATGTAGTGCTGAAATCTCATAACGATATATGTCAGAAAGTATTGATGAAAAATTCAAGTTAATATGATTCAAATGGTTACATCGTCTCATTTCTGCGAATAGACTCCATCCAATATCCTAGCCCATATTTCTCATATATTTCGAATACAGCTTAATTAAGTTTATTTTCCGATTCTGTACAAAATCTCGTGCAATGGAATATAAAAAGATAATACTTTTTAAAGCCTTGATAGAACAAACATATTTATATACAGTAGTTGTTTTTCATTTATATAAATACATCAGTTATCGGTTTTTAAATAATGAACTATTTTTATTTTAGCTTTTTTTAAGATGCAGCGTGGAACTTTAATACTTGAAGATGATTCTAAATTCAATGGTTTTGTATTTGGAGCGTCAACTAATGCTACCGGTGAAGTCGGTAAGATTCCATTAATTGATCTCTTCTTTTGTTATGTATTTTTATTTTTATTTAGTCTTTCAAACTGGTATGGTCGGTTATACTGAATCATTGACTAATTCATCTTATTGTGGAAAAATTCTAGTCCTTACTTTTCCAGTTATTGGCAATTATGGTTTGTTTCTTTATATCTTAACCTTTGAATATTTATTTTATATTTAAAATTCTTTAGGTGTACCTGATGGCAAAGCTGTTGATGATTTTGGTATACTTCGATGGGTTGAATCAAATAAAATTTATGCATCAGGATTAATTGTTAGTGCTTATACACAACAGTATAGTCATTGGAATGCTATTGAATCTCTTTCATCATGGCTAAAAAAAAACATAATGTTTCTGGTCTTTATGGTTAATCATCTTTGTTTTATTATTTATAATTACATGATAGTAATTCTTTTGATTCTAGGAATTGATATACGTATGTTGTGAAAATCGTAGATCCCTATGACGCGTCTATCACAAAAGTATTCAAACTAAAGTTAAGCAAAATTATACTCTGGAACGAATTGTAGGTTCATTGACAATCGGGTTCGATATTATTAGCTAATCTGATGTCTTATGAGAGTGACATTTTTATAATATATTTTTTAGTGCTAATATTTACATCTTCTATATGGATTTGATAGTGTTCTTAAATTTTCAATTAGTGTACTGTCGGATTTGATCACTTTAGCAAATGTGTTGGTATTTCACGGATTGTTATGGGTATTTTACGTTTTTTTTTCATCGATTGCTTCTCTACGGCGTATGTTTGTTATTCGTGACGGCTTTATAACACATTGATTATTTTGAAACTATGCATTATTTTTATTCAACGAATCTCTTTTTTTTGTACAGCGACATCTATTATATCGACTAACCAGTTAATTTCTCTCTGGATAGAGATTCGTTTCTCGAATCCAATCTGGAATTAGACATAAATAAAAAAACATTTTTTACTATTATCATGTTTCCTTCAAAGGCAACAACCATGGCTCAATATCAACCAACTGTTTTAATTACTACTCAACAAGCTCATCCATGGACAATCAGCGTTTTCAATGGATTAAATGGCAATGTTCTTCTTACATTTAAATCTGATGCACCAGTTGCACGTCATGGTCTGTTATGTTCTCGTGATCATATCTATGCTGCTGCAATTGATCGTCCTTCAATTTATGTTTGGAAATTAAATAGTCGAGTAAGATTTTAATTAATTCTTAAGTAATTTTATTTTTTTACATTTATTTCTAGAATCGAGATTATAAAAAAATAACAGTTGCAGGACCTATTAATTCAATGATATTTATTCGTGATTCAACTATCTTAGCTTGTGCAATAGGAAATAAAATATTTCTTTATAAAGTAAAAATATAAATTTAAAATTAAAATTAAAATTTATGATTTTATTTTATTATTTAGCTTGACAATGGTCAACATTTAATAACACTTTCAGCACATATTCGAACAATAAATCATTTATTATTTGATGAAGATCAAGATTGTTTAATATCCGTTGGTGAAGATAATCTTATTCATCGATGGAATATTGAAGAGTAAAAGAAAACTTTTTTTTTCGCTACAAAATAAAAAAACTATTTTGTTTTTTTTTTGCTTAAAGAATAAGTCCTGATCGCAATCTAGATATTTCTCCATCGAAATCATTTCAAGGTCATACAGGTCCTATTCATGATCTTTGTCAAATATCAATTGGAAAATTTCATTTACTTTTAACTGCTTCAAGTGATCTTAGTGTTCGAGTAGGTTTTAATAATCTTTGTTGTTTTTTTTTAAAGTAATACATTTTGAATTTTAGTTATGGGATATTGTTACAGGAAAATGTTTATGTACATTTTTATTTCCAAATGAAATTCATTCAATATGTGCATCATCATTTTCAACAACAATTTATTGTGGTACAGATACTGGTACAATTTTTATTGTTCCATTACAAACATTAACAACACAAGTAAATAACAATCAAAAGGAAAAAAAAATATTTTACTTTTGTTGAATGAAATTTTAGTTTGGAGGAATTCAACATCAAAATCCAACAATAACAATTGATAATAATAATTCAAAACAACTAAATCATCATCAGTAAACTGAACATCAAGATTATATTTGAAAATGATTTATAATGAGAATTTTGTCTATTTAGAGGTTCTGTTATATCACTTCGATTAAGTGCTGATGAACAGATTTTATATTCTGGTAGTCTTGATAAAGATTGTGTCATGTGGGATTTATCATCAGGACAAATACGTTTCAAGAAATCATGTTCAAGTAGAAAGAGATTATTCTATTTTTATCATGTATTTTTTATTATTATTCTATGTGTAGGTCCTGTAACAAATATTCTTCTTGCTAAAATTGATACTGATGATATTAATGAAGGGTCAACTATTTCTATTCCATTTAGTGTACGTTTAAAATATTTGTTTCGTTTCTTTTTTTGCTAAAAGATTTTTTTCTAAATAGAATTTTTCGAATGAAACACATGATGAAGTTGTATCACATACTATTGCAACTCGAAATGGTTCTATGCAAAGACCAATATCTGATCAAGATTCTATCAAATTCATTCCTATGGTAAAAATTTATGAATACATAGATATTATCATGATTGTTAAATTTTTGTTTTAGCCACCGGTGAATGGTGAATCAGATGAATCAGCATCTATGGCAGCACCAACATTTGTTCAAATGGCTCGTTTATTACTTGAACAACAAATGAATTCATCTTAATTAGAAGAAAATTTCTTTTGTCAGATATTTTGTGTCTTTTTTTTCTTTCGTGTTCTTTGATAAAATATGATTAAGATTATGTGACTCATCTTGATTCTCAAAATTAATCTTAAATACTACTTCACTACAATGTGATTAACTATTATTATTTCGAATTCGTCATAGAAAAAGTAAAGCAAAACATGAAACGAATGCAGTCATTCATTTGATTGAATTGTATGCTGATATACACTCTCCATAGTCGGTACAGCTACGTTATTTAGGTCGCACATAGTAGCACAGTAGAGAATTCGATGATATTAATTTATTTTCTTAATTTTTCCATCCTTTATAATCTGCGTCAAGTGTCCAGTCTCATCGTAAGTGAACAACAGTGAAACGCTATATTGCGAAAGCACTGAATACCAAGTTGAAGTAACCAGATACGATCGAACGTTTTTGCCCGTCTTAATTCAATGCGCACTGATTTCTCGGAAACATTTACAATCATCAGAGCTAAAATTTTTTTATTGTAAACAGTGTCATCAATAGTTTTATCTTTGCTACATATCAGAGGATATTCCCATTTCCGAGTCAATTAGATCTCAGGGAATAATATGAATTTCAGAATAGATGAAGGGAATTCATTAGTGCTTGCAAAGAGAACTATGTCAAAACATGTACATGATTTGATTGTATGCACATTTTCAATAGACATTGTGTTTTCGTTTATGAGAAAAATGTTATTCTCTGCAAACATAATGAATCGATTTAATGCTAATGACCAATACATGTTCTGAATTTCATCCTACGACTATAATGTTTGTTTGACTATGTTCATTTTTCTATCAAATAAACATAAGTTACGCTCTTGGTGTTTCAATAAGTAGCGATCACCGCCAGTTAGTAATTCAATACTGCTTTTAGGGCAAGCAATTGTTCTGTAGGACGATTATCGATTGTAAAACGTGTTTCTTCAAGTGTGTTCATATTTCTTTCGAGTTGATGTCAATAAATTGATATCTTGATGAGTTGTTCCTTCTTTATTAACGAGTTCAGTTATTTTTGAATGCATTCGATTGAGTTCTTTTTGTTGTTGACGAACTATTTCATCAATAAGTTGATCAAGTTCTTGACATTTTTGTTCAAATAAACAATCTTGACTCTACTGTTCATGTTTTTCACGACTATTGCCAGTTAGTTTTTGAATATCTAGTGTATTGAGACGATCTTCAAGTACATTCAGTTGAAAAATGAGTACAGCATTATATTCATTCAAATGTTGTAAACAAAGATTTTGTTGGCAACAATTACACAGCCAACATGATATTCAGCTACATTTCTCAATCAAACATAATCGAGACATTCGATGAGAATAACAAAATTCTTATGTTTAAAAATAGAATCTGTTTGTTTACTGAAGAAAAAACATGATTATCTATGTATTCAGATCACAAAAGTTAAGTTTTTTTTTTCTCTCACGTTAAATTCAATTAACAGGTGTCGTACGAATAATGATTTCACAAGAATAACAATGAATGCTTTGACTGGAGGTGATTATTCATCTCAAAATAGAATATTCATTCTTTTTGAAGAGGTTTCTAATATGTATAACTTACTCAAATAGAAAAACCTAAAAAACGAGTATGTATTTACAGGACGGGTTCAGAAACTTACATATGTTTGGAAAATAATTTTCAAGTCGTCATATCCTATGCATGATGATGGTACCTTTTCCAATATCTGCAATTGTTACGCATCGATGAAAGACAATAACACATGCGTGATTTCTCATTAAACTGGAATCAATCTCATGTATAGATATCATTTTACTTGAGAAATCTTGTTCAATTCCTCGAATTCTCCTATTTAATGTAACTAGGTGATCGAATAGTGAACAAGTTCATCTTATGAAGCAAAATATGTATGATCGAATCTTATCTCTAGAAAAAAAAATCCTGCATGTTCATGTATACTTACTACGTATGTGTTCCGTTTTTAGGTCATTCTACAACTCTTTTGCATGCACATATATGAATTTTCAACAACAGTATACTCGTGTACATGCGGAAAATTTCATGCATGTATATATATGATTATCTTTAACAATTACTTTTTTTTTCTATTTTTCTTTAAGCAATTAAACGCAATTCAGGACATGCCGTCCTTTCTCGACGCCAAACATTCATTTTTTTTTCGATTTCGATTTTTTTATATCTGAAAAGATATTGAAGTGTTCTCTATCGAATGACATATGAATGAAAAGTTTTCATATTTTTTCAGATCCTTAAAAAATGCGACTTTAGAGATCCTCCATACAAAAACAAGTTCTATAGCTCTATAGTGTTGTAAATGGCCTATATTAATATAGTTATTTTATCATCCAAGTATGTTGTGTGAGTTAGAGGCTTTGGAAGTGTAGTAATTGATAGCAATGCATACAAAATGTAAAAATTGAAATATGAAGAAACTATCGCTTTATATTGTTTCGTGTTTTTCTCCAAATCAATTTTTTTTTAGAGAAAAATCAGAGTTTCTCTTTTTCTCTCCGAGACACTTTGACCAATTTAGCTGAAAGTTTTTGTGTAACAACTAGAATCAAATCGGGCTGCATATATTTTTTCTTTTCTTAAAATAAAGTTCTAGTGATTTTTGGCATATCTTACAAAATTTTTCCCTAGGAGATTGGTCGAGCTGCTCTTAAAAAATTTGAAAAACAGAAAAAGACTCTTACATGAACTTCATCTTTTCACATTACCTCAAACGCACTCATGTTTTCGATGACGATTGCTTTGTAACACAATTAGGCTGTATAAACGATTACACTATCATCGGTACCTGTGACTTGATTAGGTCGTAACTGTTTCGCAGTGACTAAACAAAGACGACCTAGACAGAACGTATAGTTGACGTATTTGATGGTGGAGTTTCTATAGAATCATTGATGTTCTTGATTTTTTGTTAGACATGAACGAGTGACGAAAGCTGTGGAAGATCATATGAAAAAAAAGTAATAAAAAAATCTAGAATATTATATACTAATGTTTAATATCGTTAAAAGAGAAAAGCAAACTTAACAATTATACAACGAAAAGGTAACTACCTTTGTGAAGCATTGTATAAACAAAAAAAACACTTGCTTTGACTAAAGAGGAACTATTGAAGCGTAATTAGTTTTTTTTCTCTATTATATCACTTTCCTATATTTTTTTTCTATTGAAAAGAATAAGATCTGAACTACAAAGTTTGTTGCAGACACATTTTTTTAAAATGAATCGAAGAAGAAAACGCCAAAAGTCAAACACCTCTTGAAAAGTTCTTTCAACTTCATCATTGTACGACGTCATTTTTAAGTTTCCGTTAATTATTTTTATACAGAAGTGAAATGAAAAACTATATTTTATGATGATTTTTGTATTTTAAAAACTGTTCTTTCTAATCGTGTATTAGAAGTCAAAATTTACTCTTGTTTTTTATGACACTACACCAATATTTCTAAAAGAGACTATATAATTTGACTGCTCTTACTAATTGACCGTTTTGAAACAATAAAAAAATACTTTTTGAATTAGTATGTCCTGCTAAGTACCTATGGTCTAATACAATTCGAACAAATAATACACAAAGAATTCAGGTCATATATGATTTTTGGAGATTTCGGCTAATGTTTTTCCAAATTGATCGTTCTTATCAAGTACAAATTCATCTTATATAACATTTATTTTGACAGTTCAAAAGTTCGCAATAATTTCAAAACTCTTTTGTTGAAACGAAAATATTATTGCACAGTTCAAGATCAAAAGTTGATATCTAGTCATTAGAAATATCTCTAATTATTGTTATACTCATTTGCAGCCTTTTCAAAATTAATTTAATAAAACTGCTTAACTCATGAAAAAGATATATGTAAACTGTTATTGAATCATATCAATGAAATAAAATGCTTTGTAAACTATAATTCTAAAATCAAAGAAAGCAATGCAAATAAAGAAGAGAGTAAAAAGCAAAAAAAAGAAAATCGGAGTAGTACTTATCGTAATCCATATCAAACACATGTTCTTCTTAAAAGATAATAATAAGAAGAAAACATCATTAACAGAAGTTAATAAGGATCTTCTCTGACATTTCCGAACAAATGAGTTGACACACTTGAAGAATATCGATACAAATTATTGAAAATAATAAAACTTTTAAAAGCAGATAAAAATAAGAAAAGAAAAAAGGAGATGAGTGGTAATTCTGTTCATGTGTTGCATGTTTCAAAAAGTTTAAAAGAGTACAATATTGTAGCTTCCGAGAAGGACTGTAAGGAAATGCAACATTGAACTGAATATATCTCACTATTCATGAATGATTATCGAATTAATGATATCGTTATGGTTGATGTATGCATATCGTACACTCATCAATTCGACTGAGCTGCCCATGCATTGAACACCATTCTTACATAATTTTATGTTAATGTTCTTTTTCGTTGAAATGTAATGCATTTGTTGCATGTCATACACTCATATATTCTAACGACCATATCTATGCGACTGCTATTGATCGTCTTTCAATTTACGTTTCGAACTTAAACAATTGAATACGATTCTAACGAATTTATAATCAATACGGTTTATTCACATCTACTTCTAAAATCGAAACTATAAAAAGGTAACAGTTAGTACATCTGCTAGCTCAATGACATTTATTCGTGATTCCACTGCCTTAGCTTGTTCAACAGGTAACAAAATATTTCTTCGTAAATTGAAATAATAAAAAAAAAAATAGCGTATCATTTCAATTGGTTATCTAGCTTGATAATGGTCAACATTTAATAACACTTTCAGCACATATGCGAATAATAAATCATTTATTCATCGATGGAGTATTGAAAAGTAAAAAATAACGTTTGTTTGGTAAAAAAAAAAGGTTTTTTGGTTTTTTTTTTGTTAAAGAATAAGTCCTGATCGAAATCATTTCAAGATCATACAGATCTTATTCATGATCTTTGTCAAATATTAAATGGTAAATTTCATTTACTTTTAACTGCGTCAAGTGATCTTAGTGTTCGAGTAGGTTTTAATAATCTTTGTTGTCTTTTCTAAAGTAATACATTTTTATTTCCAAATGAAATTCGTTCAATATGTGCATCATCATTTTCTATAACAATCTATTGTGGTACAGATACTGGTACAATTTTTATTGTTCCATTACGAACATTAACAAGCAGAAGAAAAAATATTTTATTATTGTTGAACGAAATTTTAGTTTGGAGAATTTTAACATAAAAAACCAACAATAACAATTGATTGAACATCAAGATTATATTTGAACATGATTTATAACGAGAATTTTGTCGATTTAGAGGTACTGTTAAATCACTTCGATCAAGTACAGATGAACAGATTTTATATTCTGGTAGTCTTGATAAAGATTGTGTCATGTGGGATTTATCATTAGGACAAATATGTTTTAAGAAATCATGTTTAAGCACAAAGAAAATTTTCCACTTGTATCCCTGTTTGTCATTTTTTTTATTGTATATAGATCCTATTCCTATGGTAAAAGTTTATGAATACATAGATATTATCAAGATTGTTAAATTTTTGTTTTAGCCACCGGTGAATGGTGAATAAGATGAATCAGCATCTATGGCAGCACTAACATTTGTTCAAATGGCTCGTTTATTACTTGAACAACAAATGAATTCATCTTAATTAGAAGAAAATTTCTTTGTCAAATATTTTGTGTCTTTTTTTTCGTGTTCTTTGATAAAATATGATTAAGATTATGTAACTCAGCTTGATTCTTATATCAATCTTAAATAGTATTTCACTAAAATATGGTTAATTTTTTTCTTATTTTGAATTCTTCATAGAAAAAGTAAAGCAAAACATGAAACAAAAGCAGTCATTCATTTGATTGAAATATATGCAGATATACACCATCCATAGTGGATATAGCTAGTATATTCAAGTCAACCAGAACAGCATCATAGGGCTTCGAGTCATATTGAATTGTTTTCTTTATTGTTCCGTCTTTTGTAATATGGATTAGACTTCCAGTTTCATGATCGACAATGAGCCATTGATTAAAAGTGAGTGAACAAAAACGAAATGGTATCTTTTGGTCGTACCTAATATCAAGTGGACATGTCCAGATGCGATCGAAGGTTTTTGCATCTATCAATTCAATGCGCACTGATTTCTCGAAGATATTCTTCACCGTTAGAGCAAGATTTCCATTATTGTGAATAATATCATCAATCATTTCATCATTGCTACATATTCGAGGGCATTTCCATTCTGTAGTCAATTCGACTGCTGGTAATAATGCGAATTTCATAATAGATGAAGCACGCTCGTTTGTGCATGCAAAGAGAACTGTATCAGAACATGTACACGATATCCAGTATCGTTCTTCAACTGTCTGTATGTAATCAATGGACATTGTATTTTCGTCAATGAGAAAGATGTTATTTTGTCCAAACACAATGAATCGATCTAACGTTGATGACCAGCAACTATCTCGAATCTCACCATTTGACCATAACGTTTGTTTAACTATGTCCAGTTCTTGATCAAACAAACATAAATCTGGATATTGATGTATTAATAAGTATCGATCGTTGCCAGTTAGTATTATATAACTTCCATTAGAATAACGAATTTTTCTGTAGACAGGTGAAAGAGTTGATAAGTCAAGTTCATGTTTAGTTGTTTTCTCTATAAAAACAAGGTTATCATCTATGAGTAATGGATGAGTATTAATCATCAAACATGTTTCTTCAATATTGTTCATATTTTTTTCAATTTCATCAATCGCTGATGTCAATAAATCGATATCTTCACGAGTTGTTTCTTGTGCATTAATCAGTTCAGTTATCTTCAATTGTATTTGATGAAGTTCCTCTCGTTGTTGACCAATTGTTTCATTAATAAGTTGATCAAGTTCTTGACATTTTTGTTCAAAAAAATGATCGATCCTCTTATAACAATCTTGACGCCATTGTTCAAGTTTTTCACGACTATTACCAATTATATTTTGAATAATTAGTGTATCAAGACAATCTTCAATTGAATTAAGCTTTTCATTCAAAGGATTGAGTTGAGAAATAAGCGCAGCATTATGTTCATTTAAATGTTGTAAACAAAGATTTTGTTGGCAACAGTCACACAGCCACCGTGATATACGGGTACATTTCTCGATCGAACATGATTGAGGCATTTCCTGAAAATCATGAAATTTTGATCTTCTAAAATTAGTGACTGTACAAAGAAAAAAAGTGTTTGTTTCTTGAAGAAAAGAAAAAGAATTACTTTTTATTACATTAAATTCACTAACAGGTATCCTAAGAATAATGATTTTACAAGGATAACAATGAATACTTCGAGTGGAGGCGAGAATTTGTTCGAAAATTCAATATTGATTTTTTTTTGAAAACATGATAAAAAGAAAAGAATCTATTGTTATTATTATGTGTAGCCTAGTCAAACGCGACAACCCTTTTAAAAAACCATATATTTGCAGGACATTCAGAAATTTGCGTTTTTTTACAAAATAGCTTTCAAGTCGTCATCTTTTATGCAAGAAGATATAAGTTGTTCAAATATTTGCAATTGTTGTGCAAAGGTATGTATGTTGCAAACACATGCAAATATCTTCTATTTTATAGTGTGTAAACAGGAAGTTAGCTTTTTTTCTGAGGAGGGTATTTATTTATCCTTTATTAAAATAAAATCACTTTCATATAATCATATTATAATAGGTCAAAGACCTTGCTCTACTTTTTGAACTGGTCTATAGTTAATAGCATTCGTGCACACAGATGCTTAGCAGTGATCTAATGATTATTATGTTCTTCAGTTTTGATTGCAATTCTAATCTAAGTAGGTGATCGAAGGGTGAAAAAGTTCGTCTTATCAAGTAAAGTCTATATGATCGAATCTTATCTGTGGAAATAAAATACTACGTGTTCATGTATGGTTACTATATATATATTTTGTTTTTCTAACTGTTGTAAAACTGTATTGCATGCACACGTGTGTGTTCTCTACAAAAGCATTATTATATCTTCACATGCAGCAAGCAACAATATTCAGCATGCAGCCAGTCAGATAAGACTCTTAAAGACACGCGTGTTAACGAGGAGAGGTCAACTCAGAAAACATATTTTTGCAAAGATTTTTCTGATGGATATGATTACGTTCCACAATGAGTCTTTTTTTCTCGTTTTTTAACCAATTCAATGCTTTTAAGGGTACATCGCCTTTCTTCACCCGAAAAAATTACTTTATTCAATTTCATTTTTCTCAAACGCTTTGACCGATTGAGCTGAAATTTTTTGTGACAACCATGACCAAATCGGAGGGTATATATTCTTTCTTTTCTTAAAATAATGTTCTGGTGATTTTTGGCATATGTTAAAAAGTTTGCCCTAGGAGAATAAAGACGTTTTTGATAGGGATTTCAGTTATTCTAAGCGCAAGAAGCAATATTTGTGAAAGAAAAAAATATATATACACCCAGATTCGGTCCCAGCTACTACAAAAAATTCAACAATAAAAAACGAATTTTAGTTGTTTGTGAGAGGAAAAGCTTCAAATCATTTTTGGCCTCTACGCTCTCTATACATCATAGAAGGAAGCATCTGAAAATTATGAATCTATGACAACTTTTACTCTACTAGTCGATGTCGATCTACCTTGAAAGTTTCATCATTTTTGGTTGAACCGTTCTTGAGAAATTTTGGAACGGAGGGGATGCCCTTCAACGAACTTGTCTCTTAAGATTAATGTAAACACACTCATATTTTCGATGACGATTGAATTGTGACACAATTACGTCGTAACTGCATTACCCTTGCTAAAAAAAAGAGGCGACATAGAGTAAAATGTGTAATTGATGTAATAAAAAAAAATCAGAATATTATATATTAGTGATTAATATGGTTCAAAGAGAAAAACAAGCTTAAGAGCAATACAACAAAAAAATAATCACATTTGTAAAGCACTTCGTAAACAAAAAATAAACCTTGTTTTGACTAAACAGTAACGATTGAAGCGTAACTACCGGTATGTTTTCTCTATTGTATCGTTTCTCTATATATGAAAAACCGAATCCGCATATTCCGGATTATACAATATTTTTGACCAATCACATACATAGTAACTTGTTTTAGGCAAGCATATAAAAATGTAAATTCATTATGGAAAGATTGAAATGAAAAATCACGCGTTTAGTAATGGGTTTACGCTGGGGGCGCTGGAGGCAATATTCGTTTTTCCTCTTCCAAAACATTTTTCTCATCTTTTTCATAGCAGACAAGGCTTAAAGATGATCTGATACTAACTCTAATGAGCTTCAAAATACATTTAACGATCATGATTATTCTCTATGATAAAAACTCTGAATTTCCCACTGAACGCTTTTATGAATTTGTTTCTTCTTGCCTGACCTCTATTGACAATGTGCTTTAAGTTTTCATGAGTCGTGATCTCTTTAGAATCATTGTCTTGAGAAAATAATTCAAGTTGGCAAAAAAGTGATTTAAATGATTCAACCATCTATAAACACCTTGAACTGTGTTTTTCATTTTTCTTCTCACGAGGGTACGTATTTGCGTGTCCTCCCTGAGAAGGAGTTCAAAAGTATTCTATGTGTTAGGGACCATGGTCTATATCTCGAATATCAACATCTTCACTGCCATCGTTTAGGTCTCGAAAAAGTAGAGTATCAAACTTTTTCATTTTTAGACCCTTTCTTAATAGTAGATGCATCATGTCTTTTTTCGCTTTTGTTAAATTTGCAAGAACAAGCAGTTTTCTTTGGAAGAAAGCGACTTGAAATAAACATAAGTCGATATGGAGAAGCCATCTCGTTATCACGAGTGAAGATGTCACATCTACGCTTCTCAATCAAATGCTCATCTGATTGATTACTTATCGTTTACGATACTACAGAAATACAGTAGACATAGATAGCTAAGTCGGAGCGATCGATGTGATATCTTCACTATAGTGATAACGAGATGGCTTCTCCATATCGACTTATGTTTATTTCAAGTCGCTTTCTTCCAAAGAAAACTGCTTGTTCTTGCAAGTTTAACAAAAGCGAAAAAGGACATGATGCATCTACTATTAAGAAAGGATCTAAAAATGAAAAAGTTTGATACTCTACTTTTTCAAGACCTAAACGATGGCAGCGAAGATGTTGATATTTGAGATATAGACCATGGTCCGTAATCCATAGAATACTATTGAACTCCTTCTCAGGGGGAGGGGGGGGGGGGGGGAGCGACACTCAAATATGTTTCCTCGTAAGCTTTTGTAACACGGATACTCAACTTCATTCAGAGTTCAAGCTACAGTTAAACGAAGAAACATAGTATCTTTAATGTTATTTATGATTTGGATTCAAACCTCAAAAGTCAAATTTTTTCACCTTATTGGCCACTATAACAACTTCACTGTTCTTTTCTTTTGCATTTTTTTTATTAGAGAGTATAGTTGCTGTTTTTGTGTGCTCGTACTTTTCCGTCTATGAGATACCATGATGAATAGTAGTGTTCGCGTTTTTCACATCCAGATGGATATACTTTATCGTGGAGAACTTGACCATTAACAAGATAACCTGACCACCATCCAAATGTGTCACCAGTAATGATTGAATGTTCACAGAGTGGAAGTGTTACTAGGTCATCACCCATGAAAAATGTTTGTGGTGTAATGGAGATATTCGGTCGATCACGGAACAACTTTTTACAATAAGATTTATCATCACTGGCGACTATGAAATGAACATTTGAATAGTGTGATGTGTAATATTCCATAGCCGTGAATAAATATTGATCTGACGAAGAAAAATGCACAGAAACAAAGTCTGAACGGCGTACATGAATACCAATCAATGTTGTCAAATTTGAATCCACTAATTGTTTTTTTGAATGACTGATGGTTTTCTAATAAAAACCGATGTTTCAAGCCAAACTTTTTTTCAAAAAGATCAACAAATAATTTCGATTTTATTGAAATACGGCATAAAACAATAAAATAATTGACAAAAATGAATGATAAAATCCAAATTATCTTTTGTTGCATTGATTGAGTAATCATTAAAATCAAGAAATTTCAATTTTTTCTATTAAGTCACCTATAACAATCTATGTTCTATGAGGACCGAAACAAACGAAGAAAGTTCGAAAATACAAGTACCTTAAACAGTAAACGAAATATAAAAAACATAAACATGTTTATGTCTGTATGTGGATGTGAGCAGCTGACTTTATTGTGTGTAATTATCTGCTCTCTCACTTTTTTCGGATTGATTATTCACACATGGTTTTTAAACTGTTCTTGTCATCTCTTATGACTATATGCTTTGTCTTTCTCTCTTTCATGACCATGTATCGTGAGCTATCTTCATTATTCACTGTGATGACATCGATATATGTTTACTCTTTGATAAACACCTTTCCGGAATACCTGTTCTTCTACTCTAAGTTTTTTCTCTTCTTCCTGTTCTTTCTTCTACTAGCGCTATATATAAGAACAACCCATGTAATTCGAACCAGAGAAAAAACGGCGTTATTTTCAGGTAGTAGCAAAAACTGGCACCATGCTTGCAATAAATCGATGGTAATTTCATGTTTTACTACTAGGATCAGGACACGAACCTACTGATCCATTGTCTTTTGAATCTAAGAATAAATCGAAACTATTATAGACAACAGATTTGTACAGTGAGTTTTGTTAATAAGAAATCTTCTTATTTTGTATATATTTATATATTGTAAGTTGTTTTTCGATGAAATCTAACTATTATTCATACTTTTCTCAGAATCAGTTAGATTTCACTCAAAATTAGCTTATAATATATTAATATAAAAATTAAGAGAACTTCTTCTTAACAAGACTCCAGAAACTAACTTGCTGTGTATAAGAATTGACATTTATTCTTCGACTAAAAATTGGTCTACATAAAAGAAAAAAATAGTCATTTATTTAGATGAATATTTATACAGGGTGTTTCGTTCGTTTTGAGTCTCGATAAAATTAGTTTATCTACGCACAGAGAACAATCTCTAACTGAATGTATTTTATATGAGCTTTGAGTCTTCGTGACAGCCTTTCAAATGACATACAATTCAATGATATCTTCTCTTCTAGTAATAAAAATACAAACATGTGAATATAATAATAAATTTTTTAAAATCAATCAACAATAAAAAGGTGTCCCATAATAGTTGATGATCAATTATTGATGACATTTTTCATACTTGTACTTGATATAGAAGGCTGAAATTTTTATCACACATATATCTAATCAAGATCCTTTGTATTTGAAAGTTTGAGCCCTCTGACACTATAGCCACCGGCGAAATACAGCAATTTCGGTGCTCAATTTTTTTGAAATTTCAGCCTTCAACGTCAAGGAAAATTATGAAAAAATGTCACTTAATAACTTGTTATCGGTTATCATAGAACACCTTTTAATGTTGGTCGATTTCGAAAAATTTATTATTATATTCACATGTTTGTATTTTTATTACCAGAAGAGAAAATGTCATTGAGTTGTATGTCATTTGAAAGATCGTCACGAAGACTCAAAGCTCATATAAAATACATTCGATTAGGGATCGTTCTCTATGTGCAAATAAACTAATTTTATCGAGTCTCAAAACTAATGAAACATCCTGTATATTTTGACACTTTCTTGACAGATGGTTTACTACGGTACTCAAGAAAACCGTCGGTGCACCATCGATATAATGGCGATGTCTTCAAGTACCACTGTATACCGATAGTACTTCAAGTAAATGTATGGCATGGGAAGCATTTTATGTATCAGATGTATAATTTCGATATGATTAAAATAAATAATGAAGCATAACTCTATTCGCCTTGATACTTCTTCCATAAAAACTACCACAAACATCAATGTGGGTTTGAATGTAAATTTTGGTCGATTATATAAGCATATCCATGCATAGCAACAATCACAAGTACTCTTACCCGGCGCAGACGATACACTTTAGTTTCACACACATCATCACTTAAACTCACACTTGTACCGACATCTGATGACCATTAATACACGCCAAATCCTACCAACGTCAATCTGCACATCCATACCCTAAGCTATATGTCCTCACTTAAAACAATAGTTGGACAAACATTGAGATCCCATACCAAATCACATCCACCCCAAAATTATTAAGTGCTCACGTATATGTTAATAATACAATACAAAAAAAAAATACTATCCACGATGTGCTAATATTGGAATATATTAAATAGTGTTCAGAACTGAGCATATTCAGTCAAGATGTTCTTATTTGAAATAAGTTATTTCTTAAATAAAGCCGCCACTAGTACAATTCGTCGCATATAAACGAGAACATACATTAATTGAATCAAGTGATTTAGTTTAGTATGTTATTTAATTAATCATCCTCTAAAGTATTTTCCATTACAGTCTACTGACTCTTTGTTGATAATACTTTTTTCCGCAAATAATGGTAGGAGTGTCAATTTACAATTTGTTTAACCTTAATTTAAATTAAATTTCAATTTAGAGAGATTTAAAATTTTGAAAAATTAAAATTTTTGAACGCGAAAGAGTTAAATTTTAATTAAATTTAAATTAAAAAAATTTTTTTTTCAATCCAATAAATTGTTTTAATCTGATTTAGTCATCGATATTTGGAAAATACAAGACTTAAGCAGTAATACATAAGAAGTAAGAGGAAAATCTGGTAATTAAGCTAAGAATGTGCTCATAGATATGAAAATTTCTGAATAGATAATACATGATTTCTGAACTTCAATCTTCCATATAATAAAGATGCTCAAACACCCAAATTTATTAGCACAATTCGTAGAGGAAGGACTATTTTTATGTCTAGAAAACATTAAAAAAAGCTTGACTTGTAACACCTTCAATAAAGTCAAAATCAATTTGAATCATCTTTTCCTAAAATTTTCCCACTTTAAATTCAAAAAACTTAATTTAAATTTTCAAAAATTTATTTCTTGATTTAATATTTTTTTTAGATTTAAATGTGTTACCTCTAAATAATGATATCCTAAGAACACTAGTGTTATAAGATTTAAGACGATTATTTTTATTTAATGTTCTCAGCACCGAAAATCTGAAAACCATATTGAAAATTTTCGAAGCCACTTCATCTGCTGACCGAGCAGCTTTGCAAATTACAGAAAATAGTCGCAAAAAATACTGAATCAGGCATACACTCCAAGTAACAGCGAATTTTGCCTTCATTTCTTCTTGGTTTTTCTTAGCTGAAGATTTCTTCAGAAGTCATCTCCTGAAAGAACTTGAGTCTCATTTAGTAGCAGACTATTTGCACTTTAACTGAAGGATTTTGTAAGCAATATTTTTAGAACTAAACTATTTGTTCCTTCGAAGTGTGTCATCTATCCAGCATTTAGACCTAATAACTCCATAGTAGAGCATACATTTACGTGATTAATTAAATAAAATACTAAACTAAATCACTTAATTCAATTCATGTATGTTCTCGTTTATATGCGACGAAATGATCCCGACGAATTGATCGGTCACCGTTCCGCAGTGCCTATCAGGTACGAATTAAAAACTTCATTCAGTATCAAGAATACGATTTGGTATTGCGTCCAGGCCCAAAAAATGTTGGACTGGACAGGCTCTATCACTGGTGCCAAAAGGTTTTGATGATTATTTTCTTATTTTTTATTTATCCAAAATAAATAGCTACTTCTGATTTTTCTTATTCTTTATTTGATAATAAATATTCAATAATATTTTTAGTTTTTATTTGCTCAATCTAATCGACGAGATCTACAACCATTACATCCACAAATTAATTATAATCGTTTTCCTCATAATATCGATTCAAATAATATACCTCGTCTTGGTCTACATCAATTGCCATCAATATGTTTATTTACATTAAAAACTACAAAACAAATAATTAATTGTATAACTCTATCAAATGAGTGTCGTCTATTAGCTATTGGTTTTCAATCATCAGAAATTTTGATATGTTCATTAAATTCTAATAATAAATTGTATTCAATGAAATAAGCAAAAGATCTTCGTTATCTACTTTCACATTCGAATATAAATAATACTCAAGAGAATATTCTTGTTACTACATCATGTTTACAAATACCAAACGAAACCTTAACTTATTGTATATACAGCTGATATATTTGCATTAGCATTTAAACCAAAGAAACAAACATATTTATTATTTGGTTCACAGGATTGTACAATACGTTTATGGCATTCATCTACTTGATCATGTCTTGTTGTATATAAAATGCATTTTCAACGTATGCTCTATGGTAAATTTGATTTGAAAAAAGAAAACAACTTTCTAATCATTTTTTTTATTCTAGTAACATTTGCTTCAATTGGTCATATATTTGCATCATGTAGTATCGATGGTCTTATTTGTTTATGAACAATTGATAAAACAAGTCCATTTCGAATTTAGCCTGAATACGGTCGTAGTGGTCCAATTGATCTCGTTGAATTTCATCCAAATTCAAATTATTTAGCATCAGCACATAATGATGATACAATTCATTTATGGAATATTCATAATCAAAATTCACTTGTAAGAATTTTTCATGATCATCGTCATCAAATAAGTTCAATTCGTTTTTACCAAATGGACATTTTCTTGCATCTGATTGTTGGAATGGTGAAATTATTTTATGAAATATACAAAATAATCGTCAAATAACACATTTATTTTTTACATAAACAAGCTATTTCTTCAATTGAATTTAGTCCATTAACAGGTACTTTACTATTAATATGTAGTATTGATTCAACAATATCATTATGGAATTGTTTTATGATTACAAAACTTTATGATGAAACATTAACAGATACAATTAATATGAATTCATCATCGAATAAAATACTTCTAAATGTATTTCAAACCAAAAATACCCCCCATATGTCATATATGATTTTGAAAAGGAAATATTCTTTATGCTATATGTTTAAATGATGGATGAATAAAAAACAGATCACTTCATCATAACTACAGCAAGAAAGCGATAGATTAACCTTGTTTAGTTTCATTATCGAAAACGAGTTGTTAGAATTAATTGCATTTCATGAACAATATCTCAGCATCACATCTAATGCTCATGAACTTCTTTTTTAACAATTCTCGATATTCTCAGTTTTAGGATATTTTCAAAAATTTTATGCTCAACGTTTAAAACTTGCAGCGAATAAAGATCAGATGTTAAAATAATTATACTTATAATGTAAATGAACCTTTATGAAAATTAAACAAGAGCTGATAGGTAAAGTTAATATTCATGATGTTCTTCTAACAGTTCTCTTTCAGAAATATCAGTTAACGGCAAGAACCAATGCTTTGTAGCTCTTTTCGTTCTTTCTGGACGTGAGTTCATCGATATCATATATATAAGAACAATGACTATCGAAGAAAATAATATAGAAGATAAAGGAAAAATAGCAGAATAAATGTTCATTTATGAACTAATTAGTCTATTCTTCATTGACATTATTTTTTTGTCACTGAAGTCATCCATTCATTTCATTGAATGTCATCGACGAACACAAATCAACAATGAACGCATATATATGTTGGCGTCCAAACTCGGATTCCTTCCAATCTCTGACTGGACGTAAATTCATCAGGCCAATCTGAGATTCGCTTAGGTCAATTTGAGATTCGCCTAGGCCAATCTGAGATTGGACGCTCAATTTTCAGGCGAATCTGAGATTACACGGAATCCGAGTATGGACGGAATCCGAGTATGGACGCTGACATATATATATATGCATCATGAGAGAAGTATTAGTCAAAATCAATATGAATCAGTGTAACATTAATCTTGATCTTCCTTCTGAAATTCTACTTATCATTTTAAAAACCTTGATAACATGGACGTTCTTTATTCATTGTTTGATGTCAATAATCAACGACTTGTCAACATAACACAAGAAAATACTTTCACTAATACTCTCAATTTTGTATTTACAACATTAACTGATGATATTTTATCAATTTCTGATCCAATTATTGATCGATTCTTCATGAATATATTGCCAAGAATTCATTATAATGTTAAATCTCTTATTCTTAATTCATTATCTAGGGAACGTATTCTTGCTAGTGATTATCCTAATTTAAGTGAACTGAAAATCTTCAATGTTAATGTTAAAGTTGCTTCACATTATTTTACAGGTAAATAACTTATATACTGATCTGAATAAAGACTTCGATAGACTAGGTAATATCTATTTTTTATTTAGTTGAATCACCATTTTGATGTATTCTTCAACGACAAATTACAGATCTTATCCTTGTATTTGAAAATAATTTTAATGAACTATCATGGACACATTATATGACATATGTTTATGGATATATTTTGAAATTCTTCGAAAATCTAAATCATTTATCTATTATTCGATCATAACCGAAGTTTTTTCCACCTTTAGTACTTTGTGATTTATCTTTAACTACTTGTTACTCTTCAACTCTTTACAAATTATGTATTCATGTAATGTATTATCATGATCTTCTTGCTCTTACTTGATGTCCGTCTCAAACAATTAAATACATTGAATGTTGTTATTATTAAACAGGAATATAATCCAACGTATGTCTACAATATGGTAAGTTTAGACTTCATTACATTAATCTTTTTTGATGAGTTACTCGATGAAAATTTTCATGATTTAACTAATGGAAATAGTCATGTTTATCGGATGATACCATTTGTTTCCTATATATAAATTATATTTTCTTCATATATATAACTATAATGAATAATATTGACGTAAATTTTTTGAGTTGTCTCAGTATTTATTATTTCTTATCTGCTTGATATTTAAAAATACAATATAAGTATTTTAGTCACCATTGTAGAATATATATATATTATAAAATTGAAAAAATTTTAAAATAAATAAAATACTATTAGAGCTAGTTTTCAATCATTTATTTCGTGGAAACTTTCTTATTTTAATCGATAATGATACATTTCAATATTGATTTATATTTTCTAGAATCTATCTCATTTGAAATGTTTTTCTTTACAATATGATTGTTCAAATGATGCATATGATGGTGAAATTTTACCTCTTTTACGTCGTATGTCAAATATTGAAGTATTAAACTTAAATCTTATTATTGATAGCCCAGTTTCTTTTATTGATGGTAAAAACATTTATAATGAAATTATTGCTCATATGCCACGACTTCATATATTCAACTTTTGTTTTTTAATTTTTTCTCGATTGGATCATTTCGTTCATCATTTATCTAAAGATGATATTCTAAACTTTTGCTAACATTATAGATCAACAAGTGGAGTGTATGATCAAGTATCGACGTTTTCCTGATGTGAAATATCATTTATTTTCATTACCATTCATGTTTGATGGTCTCCAGTTTCTTGATAATACATTTCCAAATATTATTTTCAATCATGTTATAAGATTGGTGGTGGATGACAACATTCCATTCGAACATGAATTTTTCATGAGAATTGCTTGGTGTTTTCCTTTACTTAAAGTATTAACTGTTTATAATGCTACGTCACAGTCACCAATATTAAATTATAATGATAATCAATTATACCCAACAACTATTGAATATCCTTATCTTACTTCGCTTTATCTTTTATTGGTTCATGGTGATTATGTCAACCGATTTCTTAATGATAGAAAAACACATCTACCTCATCTAACCGTATTATCAGTAAATTACAATGATTTAAGAAACGTCACGAGAAACTTTACAAACGATAGAATACGACTGAATTGTATACAATTGAAACAATTAAGTATAGGTCCTCAAAAAATTGCACATTCAGAAGATTTCTATGCTTATTTTCCTTTGTTGTAACTTTACTTTTGTTTGGATTAGCTTAATAAAATGAATAACAAAAATACATTAACAATATTTTTGCAACCGAATCATACCGAACAACAATTATTAATTATATATGCTGATTAACTCGGTAGGTTTTCGTTTTTCTGAGAAAAAATGTTCTCAAACGGTCAAGAGTGAAACGACGAGAAAGAAAAAATTTAGATATATTCGGTATTTTGCCATTATTCGTAAGATGCAATGAAATAATTCGATCAATGATTCTTGGAAGATATTTTTGACAAATAATGTCAAAATAAGATTTGCTGTCAAATCAAAAATCGAGATCATAGGATCGAAAATGTATGAAAAGCAAGTTGTCAAAACGAGAATTGAGTCCAGAAGAAGCACAAATAAGATAAATAGCATGCAAATATTCAAATCAATGAATAACTCGTTGGCTAAAGTTTCTGAAGTCATCTTAGTATTATTTTTTTATACATGGGATAGTTAGATTAGCAATTCATTTTCTTATTTATTCAAAAGAAAAAATTAGTATCCATATACAATAATATAAAATATATAGCATAAACAGTTAAATTACTACCACCATAAATATATATGAGAATTAACAAATTCAATAAAATAATCTTTACGTAAATTTTCAAATTTAATTAACATATCTAATTCTCGTAAACATATATTTTAGGTATTTCTTTAATACGTTAAAAACAACAATTGACTTGTTTTAATATTAGTTTTTGACAATGAAAATGGTATAATTTGTTTAATTTCTTTTTTATTCATTCTCGTTTGAAAATATTGTAATGGAGGAAATGAATTTACTAGCATTTTAATTTCTTCCAATGTATATGTTTCACGGATATCTAGACGTTTGACATTTTTTACATCTAATATATGATAAAATTCTTCATTTTTTTGAATTGATGTTGCCGTATTTTGACGAAAACATATTAAATCATATTTTAATGTATATAAATTTGGTGTAAAATGTAATAAATCAATTAATTCTTCGAAATGAAAATCGTAAAGTTCAATAACTAATTTAGTAATTTGTTTTAATGAAACAATTCGGTTAAGAGTTGTTGATATTGGATCATCAGATGTTTAAAAAGAATTTGTGTGTAATCGTTAATACAGTAACATTTGGAAAATGATTTATACAAGTATCTGATGCTGTATTACTACAAATATGAAGATGTTTAACCGAATTTAAATTATTTTCTTGAAGATGTAAGCAAAGTTGTTCATCTAATTCCTAATAAAATATATAGTCTTTTCTTCTAGAAAAAAAGAAGAGAACTAATATAAAATCGAATCAATCTATTTTTACCGATATGGATTTGTTGAATAAAATATTCCACTTTGAATAGTTTCTTGCCAATAATGTTGATGTGTAAAAAACCATTTTTTTTCAATATAAAATGACTAATTAGATTGATTAATTAAATCATGATATGTTACTTGATTAATTTGTTAAGAACCTTCATGACTTATATCAAATATACGTAAATTTGGCATATCGGATACTAATAATTGTTCTTATTTTTTTGCATCTAAATATGTTGAATCAGCTTATGTTGTAAAACGTAAAACTTCGACATAATAAAAGAAATTGTTTATTAATGTTTTCAGCTGACTGAAAGAAGCTAAATCAAGTTCAAGTGAAATATATTTTAATTTTTTTAATGCGAGAGAATAGAATTCCATATCTTTTAAATCAAATCCATTGAGATAATTAATTGAGAAATGTCGCAGTTGATGTAGATACGATAATAAATTATTAAATGATGGGAAACGAAAACGGTTATTAATAACAAGACATTCAATTGGACTAAATTTATCAGTAGATTTAAGTAATAATTGTACATCATCTTTTGATTCGAATTTAATTTTACAATATTTCAATTTAGGAAAACGAAATATACGAACATAAAACCAGAGTTGAATTTTGAATATAATCAGTAGTATTAATAGTTAATGAATGTTATTGTGGTAAAATAATTAAATGATAAAAACTATTATTAAAATATTGTGCATTGATATTATCGAGAATTAATGTCCCATGTGATAAAAACCGACGGCTAACCACTACTTTTTTCCGGTTTACCGCTAAAGCTGATCCGATTTCTGTGACATGGGGTTTCAAGTTGAAGAAATGTTGAAATGAGCCATGGTTGTGAAAAAAACAATATCAACGCAGTAAATGGATTTGATAATCGAAGAATATTTATTCGATGTATATTGAGAACAATTATATTTTTATAATACCATTCAAAATTTGATTGTGACACTGTTGAAATATTTATTTGAATTGGAACATTTGAATGCATAAGTGAATTTTTAAATGGTGTATTAAGATTGAAAAATCCTTCATAAATATGATAAATATCCATATATTCAAATATTTCATAAAATACTTGATTTGCTAAATCTTCTAAACAAGATCTAAATCAAATAAAAGATAAGGATTTGATGATAAAATAGAGTGTAGATAACTGACTTGTTTAAATTAATTAAAGAAAATAGAATTTATCAAATCTAAATATAAAGTCTTACTTTCATTTTTTAATTTTTGTTTGTTTTATTCGTAATAATGCTGGCTTGTCTCGTCTTGTTGTCTTTTTGTTCGCTCCATGTTCAGAAACAACGATAATGCTCATTGAGAATGACGACAATGAACAGACATAAACATGGAATACGTAAAAACATGGAATAAGTAATTCGCTTTGATTTGATCTCCATATTACAAAGGAAAAATATTTGAACGAAAAGAAAATAGTAAACAAATCGAATATGATTCATCATTTCTATCAAACTCTTTTCAGCTCGTTATTGTATTATAAATGATGAATTAATTGATCAATTTACTTTAATCTGATTAGTGACAAATAATTTTTTCGTTTCTAATCGATTGATAACCTATCCATCTGTTCAATCAATTGGTAAGACTATCAGTGCCGTTGTTATCAACTGCATTTACCTAATACAAATAATTGTCTTTTCTGCAAATAATCCAAAATAAAATATCAATATTGATTAGTTGATCAAACAAAAGGTTACCTTTCAACTTAACATCAAAGTCAAGGAGATAGTTGTGTATTTCGCTTCAAAACAATCAAATTGTTGAAGTATTAAGAGGCTTTACCAAAAAGCACTTTTGAAAACTAGACGGTATATTTGTAGAAGTTCTACAGAATCTTTTATCAGAATTTTTTTCTTAAAATGATTAGACTTTTCAAAAACATCATCTCATTTCAGTTAGCGATGTGACAGAGTATGAATCTACATTCTGCTGACCATTGTGTTTATGTCATTTATTTGAATAATTTTGCAAACTACATTTTGTGTTTAAGATGCTTTATTAAATTACAAATGATAAAGATCCTTCATTTCGATTATATCATGATGCGTCCGAAACTTCTCTTGTGAGTATGTGACATATTGATTTTATGATATTATTGGTGACATAAAGCCAGAGCATGCTTATTGCACTTCTACTTTGACAATAAGGAATCATACCATAGTGTTGTAAAATTCCAATAGTTATTGTAATTTTCATATTTGATTTTCTTATCTCTTTTTCTTTAAAATAATCTTAGAATGTTTTCTCTATTTCCACATAGCAGGCACTGCCAAAGAAAATTTAACTCAATTTGAAAAAGCAAATCATATTCAAGAAATAACAGCAGCTGATGAAAGCTATGCATATGAAGCTGCTGTTCAACACGGGATTTTACAAAATCGGTCATGGTTACAAAAGTAAAATTAAAGTTTCCGTATTTATTAAGCAAAAATGTTATTTTTACTCCAAATTATTTTAAACGATGAAAAATCTCTGCTTTGTTTTTGTTAAAATTAGTTATGGATGCACGTTCAGATGGTACACTTGAAGTAATGGGCATGTTATTAGGAAAAATTAATAGTAAAAATATGATTGTTATAGATTCATTTGCTTTACCAGTTGAAGGAACAGGTAAAAATTTCATTTCGAAATATTAATTATACAATATCGACTAATAGAAACTCGTGTAAATGCTCAACAAGAACCATATGAATATATGAGTTCATATACATTATGGGCTAAAGAAGTCAATCGTCGGAAAAATGTTATTGGATAGTATCATTCTCATCCAGGTTATGGTTGTTGGTTATCAGGTATTGATGTTGATACACAAATGCAAAATCAGTAATATCAAGATTCATTTGTTACTATTGTGGTATGAAAAATTAATTTTTATTCATAAAAACAAAAAGAAAAGGAATATCATGTAGGTTGATCCAACTTGAATAATATCTACCGGTAAAGTTAATATCGGTGCAATTCGTACATACCCAAAAGGATGTAAAGCTGAAACTGACGTTATTGAATATCAACCAGTACCATTAAATAAAATTGAAGATTTTGGTGTTCATTGTAAACAATATTATCCACTTGAATCACATCAACATTATTAACAAATGCTGATTATATAACCGGTCAAATAAATGATGTAGCTGATAAACTTCAAATAGCTGAAAGTCATTTAGGAGAGTGATGTCATAATCCCGTTACACCCGGTACCCGCATTTTCTTCTAAACACATGTTATAAAAGTTGAGCAATTTGAGTGAATTTTGGGTATTACCCCAGGAGTAATGACATACGAAATGTAACTATATGTAATAAAAGTTGAGGAATTTGAGTGAATTTGGGGTATTACC
>CAJNOP010000025.1:1849118-1859764 GCA_905250075.1 Rotaria sp. Silwood1
TGTAATAAAAGTTGAGGAATTTGAGTGAATTTGGGGTATTACCCCAGGAGTAATGCCATATGAAATGTAACCTCAACTTTAATGACATATAGTTTATTTTTGGGGTAAAGAGGTCGTTACACCAAATTCACTCAAATTCCTCAACTTTGAATATACATAGTTTATTTTTGGCGTAATGAGGTCGTTACACCAAATTCACTCAAATTCCTCAACTTTGAACATGCATAGTTTATTTGTAGGGTAATGAGGTCGTTACTCCTCTCTGTAGGGTATTCTGACGTTTAGCTCTCGATACCCAGTGTAATGGTATTATGACATCTATGATTTAGGACGGACAAGTTTTTTACTATTACCTGAACAACCATGAAAAAAATTTTGTTGAAAAAACGCGCTTGATCGCGATAATGTCAACTGCGATTTCTAGCAGTGTTAAAAAACTGCGGGAATCAGACCATTAATTCGCCTCTTTAAAACCGTCGGAAACCGCAGTAGGACGCGGTTTTCGGCGGTTTTAAAGAGATGAATAAATGATCTGACGCCCACAGTTCTCTAACAACGCTAGAAATCGCGGTTGTCATTACCGTTGTCGACCACATTTTTCAACAAAATTGTTTTCGTGGGTATCCATCTAACTCCCTATCTATCTAACTATTCACCTATCTATCTAACTATTCATCTATCTACCTATTTATCGAACTACATATCTATCTAACTATCTATCTAATTATTTATCTAACTATCTATCTATCTAGCCACTAGTGATGGACTGAAAACAATACTACATGAGATTTAATGCAATATCTAGTTAATTAAACAAATGTAGAAATCTATAATGATAGATTTTATTTTGTTTTGTGGAAATTTTCGATCTAATACGATCATTATCAACCAGTTTAACAGGACTATAGATGTTACAAAACACAAACATGAGTTATATAAGTAGGTATATTGATACTTGGAATAAACTCATTTATGTTTAATAATAACTCAATAAATGATACTTTATTATTAGTTATATTGTTATGTTACTTATTTAAACATATCATTGATTTCATTCATGTTATTAATTTACATTATTATATTATTAATTTTCATAATATCATCACATTGAATTATTATTACATTGAATTTATCATTACATTGAATTATTGTTCCATTGAATATATATTGATGATAATTTTAATTCAATAATAAGAGTTTAGAATTTTATGTTTATGATGTTATTGATTATGATGTTCATCTTTCTCATTCATTTTCTTGATTGACTATTTGTTTTTTCTGTTTGTATTTTGTAATATCTATAGTCCTGTTAAACTGGTTAATGATGATCGTATAAGAGGGGTGTGGGTGCGCTTCTCTTCTTCGTCAACACCCACATCCAAATAATTTTAATATGAATTAGTTTTATTCTTTGTATTGAGGTTGATGAGAAGAATGGAATTGCAGGTAAGTAATCATTATATTATAAATCAAGTCTATTCTTGTATAGTTACGATGATGCAAAGAGCGATCTTATGCGTAAAGTTATTATTTTAATACAAACTAATCCTACTCTTGTGTATTCAGGTTAAGCAAAAGAATGGATTTACTATGATAAGTACTTGTTTTAATATGATCTATATCTTCTCTTAACATTTAGGTTGACCCAAAGAATAATTTTTTGAGTAGTTTATTATTTTAATAGGAATTGATTCTGTTGCTTTATGTTTAGGCTGATTAGTAGAACAGTTCGACCAGTAATCTTTTTATTTAAAAGTAAACGAATTGTTTCCTGTTATATTTAGGTTGATTCAAATAATGCATTGATAGGCAAGGTAATATTCTATTATCAATGAATTCTATTCTTTAGTATTCAGGATGACCCAAAAAATAATTCTACGTGTAGATTAATGTTTGGGTGTGGGTGTGGGTGCGGGTGTGGTAGTCCTTCACAAAGACGTCTCTTTCCGCATCCACACCCACACCCTCGTAACATATAATTTAGAATATCTTTTTTTAAAATCATTTCCGTCAATAAATCCTTTATAATGATCGAGTTTAAGATGTAAATCAAGTTTTTCTAAATTTAACATTCGATGCAGAAATGGTAGAATTGATTCATCATAAAAATGCACACACATATCAGAATATAGTGAAAAACATCTTATATTAGGTAGTTTTTCTTAGAAAGGAGAATATAATTCAATTTATCTTAATAAATTTGGTATTTACCAGAAAAAATCTACCTCACTATGGATATTTGAACTCCTACTTTGAATGCAATTAATCTTAAGATGAAACGTACGAAGTTGGTTAAAACGTCCATCAAGTAAATAAAGTACATCAATGAAAGAAAGCACAGTAATATGTAATTCTAATATATTTGAGGAAATCACATTGGGAGATGGCGTGTTAAATGAAAATCGTTGATGATACATTAAAGATCGTCCGAAATTTAGATGTTGTAAATTAGTGAACATAGTAAAGATATATTTAAATATAGTTTTATTGTCATAAATTTCTGGTATCTTTTTATCTTTACTAATATCGATAAAGAGTGATGATATTTGATTTTTGACTAGAGGAGTAAAAGCAGTGTTTTCTAAAAATAAAAAATGCCTTTTCAAAACATACTAATTATTTTCTATAGTAATTAAATCATATTATTGATTTGTTCAATTTATGTATAACTATAATAATGCAGCGTACAAAGTCATACTTAGATTCATCAATGATCTACTTTACTAGTGTAAATCTGATAAAACAATACTGAGATTTTATTTACTTCTCACGGATTCAGAATTAACATAATTGAAGTGAAATAACCTACCAGTAAGAAATATAGCTTGTTCTATACTAACACCATATAAACCAAGTCCATATAAATATAGATAGTTTGTAGCACAAAGAATACATTCCATAGATGTTGGTTCAAGATTAAGCCATTCGATTTTAGGATGAATTTCTGGTAAAATTTGTGAACAAAATCGATCAAGGATTGGATCAGGTAATGGCTTGATGCATTTATCCGAAAAATATAATGTTAAATGACTTGTAAAAATCGAATCATGTGCAATTGTAGTGCGTCGTTTATTAACTCCTGTTAAAGAATAGAGTACTTCGACATGATCCAATTTTTTCAAAATAAATATAAGAATTTCATCTGGTAAAGCATTTAAGTTCAATGATAAATCTTCCATATTTATCTGCGCGTCTGTTTTTTTAAAACCATAGACGTGAGTATTTATATATGGTCGTTTCATTTTTTTTGACCGATGTCGTCGATGATCGTCAATGAGAATAATGATATATTTTTTTTCAGTCTGAATCAATAATGACTGACTAATAGAATGAATGAAAGAAAAATGAGTTTATTTCTCTCGTTGTCATTGTCGTTCAAAATATCGTCTATCATGAGCATTCATAACTATTGGTTTCAATTTTTGTCTTTTTAACAGAATTATGTTTTATGAAAATAACAAAGAATTTTGCTTTAATATTTCGTGTTACCAAACTATAGATTTATGTAAAGATATTACGTAGTTTTCATATTGCGGTTTTTGTCACGATACATTGACAAAGGTCATTTACCTTTGCCTACACCGTCGACTAATGAGAATACGAGGAGTGACTGCAACTATTTGTTGAGATAGCTATCATTACTTGTGACAAATATCTTGGCCTTCTTTTTTCCCAGATTCTTTATATTTTAGATACAGATTGACCAATATAATAATGCTCTGAGGATGAGAGTATTTTTAATTTAAATGACTGTCTATAGGACTCCTCTTGTATCTGTCTACTTTGTCTCGTCTTGTTTTAGGCATTTTATTGTACGTATCACTAGGTTAAAGGAAAAAAACTTTTTGTTGGAATAGTATCGCTTGATTCTTGAAACATCAGTAGAAGTTACGGAATGATATGGAGCATGTATTCAAAATTTTTATCTCATAAGTCGATGTAGTTTACTGCATTCTACAGGTCATAAAAATGAGAGAAAAAAAAATAAAGAGTTAGTACCATTGTAACAATCAGGGCTGACCCGACTGCTGGTTATTGGGGGTGTAACAGGATGTGGGTGAGTGTGGGGTGTGAGCATGGGTGCGGGTTAAAATAAGAAGAGACCATACCCACACCATATCCACACTCACACCCACACCCACATCCACATTCACACCCTTACAAATGGCAACAATTGTGGAAGCAATGATACTTTCGCAATGGTTGAATGGACTGAAGATCCAACAGAAAAATTGAGCTATTCTAGAGATATAGCTATAAGAAAAATGAGTTATTCATATTCGTTAATTTTAGAGCTTTTCGTAAAAATGCAAGAAAAAAATCAGCGATATGCAACAAACCTCGTTAAACAGCTGCTTCTATCACATATGTATTTGGTTTACGTGCAACGGCTCACAAGATTTTTCGGGTAACACATCTATTGAATGAAATAGCATGATAGATATATTTTTATTTTTGTGAACAAAGAGCAGACATCCAACGAACACAAGCTAGATATAGAGGTTAATCATAAACTTTATGAAGAAAAAGTAGGTTATTATTAATTTATTGTGTTTCATTATCGTTTCAGTATCTTCCACACCTTTGTTGCATAGAATTCTCGCAAAAAGAATTTCGATGGTTGAACATACAGATGAAAGCTTAAGCTTTGTGGTACATAAGCAGAGAAATACGATATGATGAGCATATAGCGTTGCCATTTTGTATCAAGATCACTACAGGCCAATAAAAAAGAAATAATGAGGTGAGGTAAAGCACTAATAATAACAATCATTGATGGAATGAACATTTCCTTCTTTTTCTTGAATTGCTTCTGAAATGTTTGCCAACGAGATTTCTTTTTATCTACATTTGCACGAGTACAAGCAATAAGAATCAGAAGTGTGATTGCACAAATGAGATTCACTAGAAATTGAGTTAAATAATGAAACATTATATTTGTTTGATTATAGATTTGAAGAGAATGACTCAATTGTGTTACACACCATTTTCCTATATCACATATCACAAACATTTAGTCAACAGAAAAATGATGAATTACCGTTTTGTGTGTACTTGGGATCATCCACAATGGTGTACTTAATCAATTCGTGTACATGTGAAGCACATGTACATATAGTTATAAATGTGATGATATTTTTTGCAATTTTAGGTTGTTGTAACCATCGTTTTGTTGGATAGATTGTCACATACATACGTTCAATAGCCACACAAACGATTAACCAATAACAAATCCGAGTGCTTGATGACAAAAGAAAAGACAAAGTCTTGCACAAAACAGTGTTGACCATTGGCTGAATAAAGATTCCTTGTATATTGATGATAATGTGGAGAATTTTACTGACAAGACAAAACAATGATAGTTGAGAGAACATAGTAACAGTGAAAAAATAATGACCAGCTCCAGTCAGACGTGTTTTTGGTCGTCGAAAGGTGATGAGTGAAAAGAGGTTATTAATGGTACCATAGATTAAGAGCAATGCCGGCACAATGATATATATACTTAAAAATACTTTTTGTTTGACGAGTGATGACGACAACAAATCAGGACTAAGAAGAGAGTCCAAAGTGAAACTGAACAACTTTGTATTGTGTTGACATTTTGAACCGAAATGACATCGAGGACATAGACATAAATAATCGCTTGGTGTATCTATATCACCTTTGATACATTGCCCGTGTGCCAAACAATGCTTACATTGATCGAATTTTTTATTGTAAGGAAAACACTGAGCAATATCGTTTATATCACATAGACAGAAATAATCATCATCAACAAAACATAATAATGGTGAACTTTTAGACGTAGTCTTATCGCATAAAGTGTGATACTTGGCAACAACATTCTGAACTATCAAATAAAGACAGAAATAGTCAGAATGTATACAAAGAGAGCTTTTTTACAATATTTGTTCCAATCATACAGCTGTCGTTTGCTTGAAATGATCGAAAGCCTATCTCACACATTTTAGAAGATATTCTACTCCGAATATTCCAAAATTGGTGACAATGGCATTTTAGTACCGCATAGTAAGCTTGAAAACTTCCTACTAGTGAAAACTATCTCTTCCAGTGATCTCAGGCATTTTTAGCACATGTACTAATTTGGAAATGCAGGCCAATGATGCCAACTCGATGATGATCGCTTGAGACACCCTTTATCACTACGTATCTTATAGCTCAAGAAGGAAAGAGATTTATGACTTGACAGACCTATCGTTATGTAAAGTATGATTACTTTTCGTTAGTAAAAAGTTTTTTCAAGCTTACTATACGATACTACAATGTTATTGCCACTACTTTTGGGTATTCTTAGTATCCTGTTTCAGTACTGTCATTACTCATCGCTTTTTCTACCCTTCATAGCTTTTAGCATCTCTCATATAGTAAAGAATTTTATCATTCGACTTTCGCATCGATATTGTGTTTTTTTTAATCAATAACGTTTTCAGATCAATGAGCAAAACATACTTTGATATGTTTCATTACGCAAATTGAAGATGTCATGTGAGTGTGGACAATAGTTCTCTTTCTTAAATCTGAGAGTCAGATTCAATGATGATCCTGCACTTGAACTAGTATATAATAGATGATACTGAATGGTTGATTGATTGGTATATAATTTAACTAAACCAAACATTGGATGAATCATATTCTCAGAATTAATTATTAAATGTGAAGGTAAACTATCTTTATAAAGGACTTGCTTTTTTAAGTTCAATTCCTCATGATCATTAATATCGAATAACTGTATTATTGTTGCACTAATTTGGTCACCAGACAAAGTGACTGACTGATTTTCAAAATCATAACTAATTTGGATTGCACCTGCACGATATTGGCATATTGGACCGAAATAAGACTTTGGACATTGGCAGATGCAAGCATCAATCAAATTATGATGTTGATATTTGGTTAAGGATATTCCACCATTTTGACATGGATTTTGATTGATTTTCATCTGACATGGTCGATCAATAAAACAACGTGGACCATATGAATTCATTGAACATATGCAAAGTGGCTTCTGTCCATAATGATCATATTGCGGACGGCACAAAGACGTAGGAGAACAATAGTTGCTACAATAAGTTATTGTTTCATAGAAAGAGGAAGAAATAATACATAATCACAATATAATGGTATACTCACAGTTTTGTTGGAATGATAAAACAAGATTGATCTTTGAATTCACAATGAGAACCATACGAACTGTTTCCACATTCACACCAATATGAATGAATGTCGCTCAACTTATTCATAATTGGATGACACCTGCCTTCATTCAAGCATGGATTGATTTTTGATAAGCATGTATGGTTTGGTTCGAGTTGTGCTTGTTGAGTATATTTTAACACTTTAGCGAGACGTTGTGATGGCAAAAAATTAAATGGAACTGGATAGATCCAAACAGCTAGAAATTCAATACTCTCATCTTCATTCAATTGATATGCTTCGAAACGAACTGTATAACGATGCGTACTTGATCGTAATTGATGAGGTTGAGGATAAACAAAATAGAATTTCTGTTTCTCTTTAAAATTGTTAAGCGCTGATATAAAATGAACTTCATGACGATCGAGAACTGTTGTTGTATCATTGATGATCACAACGAGTAGAGCTAATATTTTGATGACACCTTTTGACAAAACATTAGTCTGTTTTTCAAAGCGAATGAACACTGTTAGTCGATCACTCATGAATTCGCACCGATCTCCGTAATAACTTGGTGGACAAAAACATTGTACAGGTAACTGGCTTACATTAAACGATTTTTTAACCCCTGCAACACCACGATTACATATCCAACCTTCCTCAGAATACTGGTTCGCCAGTTTTTGTCGAGATGATCTTGTGGGCGAAATTTGATCTTGAATAGCTGAAACCAATCAACAAAAGCAATCAATTGCACAAAAAATATCATATTTATAATGTGGACTTACCAGTCATTGATGTCTGTGATGTTAACGTTTTGCTCTTGTCATTGTTTTCATTGCATTTATTTACTAAGAAAGAAAATGGAGAATAATTTGGTAGTTGTATTTTGATTGAAGGAAAATAAGACTTCTTAATGCGCGGTCGGTAGCTCCTTGTTGTAGAGGAACTTCCAGTTGGGCAATAGTATTCATCCTCACCGTATGGACATTCTGCCAAGCCATTACATCGTGAATCTGGCAAACAGCTTCCATTAAGACAGTGGACATCTTTCACAGTCGCGGTTGAATGTTGACCATTACATTGCACATATGTGTTATTATACAAATAAATACATAGCAGACGATCGTTACCATTAAAGCATCGATCATCAGTAGTACATTGTTGTCTTCTTGAAATACATTTGTCATTGATATTACATTTAAATCCAAAACCTAACTGTTCATACGATGAACAATTCAATATATTTCGCTCATCTAATCCACCGTAACAATCAACATGACCATCACCTAGTTGTGTTAGATTAATACATGGCCGATTTAATCGAAAGTTCAATGCATCATCTACATTCGCCAATAGACAAGCATATTCAGTTTTGATATCACAAAATCTCATGAATGAGCGTTCTGAATTCTTTTTTAAACATCGACTTTTCTGTTCGGTTAAATTTGTTCCTAGTAGCTGAAATAATTTCAAATTATGTCCACCGACAGTGTGTTCTGTTAATAGTTGAATGCCTTCTTCATCAGATCCATCTGAGCAATCCCATTCCCCATTGCACAACCAATTTTCGGAAATACATTGACCGGTTTGACATTGATAAAATCTTCGTGCGGAGTAATGTAATGGACATTTCCATTGTTGACAGTCAATTTCATCGGCACCATAACTTTTTTCCCAATAAGAATCACAATAATTCCAGAATTTGATCGAGTTATCGACTTTTTCGGTGGTGTTTGTGTCTAAGATGGATGATTCCGAAATGTATTGACGAAGAAATATACAATCGGCAGAATCTCTACTAACACATTTGAGATGGTTCAGTTGAAGATTGTACGTTTTAGAATATTCGTCGTGATTGTTTTTCTTACAACCGGGACGATTATCTCCAATTGATAAGACTGTCAAACAAGTTTGTTCAGTTTCTGAACATCGAAAACGATGTTTCCGAATTGATGAATAATCTTCAAACCAATTATCCATTGTCTCATCTCCCCCTAGAAAGAACATTAGAACAGTTTTGAATGATGAGTCCAAACAAAATATGAAACAATTAATGACATAATCAAGAAGTGCCCAGCGAAGCTGAGCTCGTAAAAATCCACCTAACTACCTGATGCAAAGATCATAGGGTACAGATGTATCGAGACATTTACTATTGCTCAACCGAAATGAAATTAAAAATTACTGTCGAAGAAGCAGTTTCTAGGAGCAATGGATAATAACATGGGGAGAATATTTGGAGTTGTACACATATCAAGTTTTCGTATAATTCATTCTTTTATATTGATATTTTCACAATGAGGGATTCTAATTCTTATGATCATTTGAATTTTCGAATTGAAATTCAAATGAATTTTTAGCCTTAGAAGAACATTTTCGTTTTTGTTTTCATATAAAATAATGAGGATCATGGAGAATTTCTTACCACGTGCACAATCATGAAAGCCATCTTTGACATGATATTTTGAGATACAATTATATGGTATTGAATCTGGGCAATGTTTAGCTTGATTGGGATACGAGTCATTCCAACAAATTCCATAGTTCGTTTGATTCGCATTGATAGATTCATGCCTCTTACACAAAAGCACTTCTAATGGATGAGCACTATATACTCTTACAGATGTGACTACTACATCTTCCGTGTAGAGCCAATCTTTCTGGTTTGTTATATCCGGCGTTGCTCGCATTTCATTATTACATTTAATACTACGAGTGAAAATAAAAACATCTGGCCATGTATTACGATCGAAATTGTGCTCATTGCTTTTGTAATAAGTCTCAACAAATGGCGTGAATATACGTCCAGATGGATAAGCAAATAATGAGACATTATTTGAACCACAGTAGCGATAGAAATGAGCACGACAACCATTACCTGTACACGGACACAAATAATGTTGACCATGTCTAGTTAATGCACATTTGTGAATGAAGATACAATCATCTTTTTCTTTCAGCACATTTGTTGTGTTATCAACATAGTCAAAACAATGGCCATTCTCTGGATTTGTCCACATGATCTCTCGATAATTTAGTTCACATTTCCATTGTCTCTCGCGAAATGAGTAGCAAGTTTGAAGAGTAGTGGACATTGACGCTTGTCGATATTGTTGTTTAAAAGATACGTGTGATCCATCACCGCACGAAATTTGGTCTTTTTTTTCTAATATTCTTTCATCGCAATCCAATTTGGGCCGAGCGAAACATAAGCTTGTAACAGCATAAATTGAATGACGTTGTTCATCTGATTGATCTTGACAATCAATATCTCCATCGAGAAAGTATTCCTCATCAATACACATTCCATTTTTGCAACGATATTCAGTCTCTGGATTGCACTCATTCAATAACAAATGTTCACAATAGTCTTCGTCTGTTCCATCCACACAATGTTGGGTTCCTTTATAATATAAATAAGGAAAGAAATTGAACGATTTTCATGAATGTACATATACAGGATGTCCAAAAAGTCTTTTCCTATATCT
>CAJNOP010000025.1:1859864-1909605 GCA_905250075.1 Rotaria sp. Silwood1
TTGAAAAATGTCAGTGCCAATGTGATAGTTTAAAAATTATTTACTAGATTTCTTTCCTCTGCATTTTTATATGTAGAACCCTTCCTTCTTTTTATATGTTCTGTGTACGTTTTATTTCACTTTTTTTTTCTTTCTCTCTTCTCATTTCTGGTACTGTTAGGATCTTAGGATCACAGTTATTGCATAATAAAAAAAAAAAATTATTTACTAAATTTTTGTAGACAATGATTGGTTGATTCGTTGTTATACTTCTAGAATAATAAATATTTCAAAAGAATGGAATAGTTGACATATTGGAAAATGAAAACTGAATTTCTTATCTATTATTGTAGAATATAAAATTTGACGATTGCAAGGTTTTGTCCATGCGACTATTTGTCCCTACAACGTTTTGTCCTGCAACGTTTTGTCCCTACAACGTTTTGTCCTGCAACGTTTTGTCCTTGCAACGTTTTGTCCGTGCAACTATTTGTCCGCAACGTTTTGTCCGCAACGATTTGTCCGCAACAATATGTCCGCGGCTAATTTTCCTACAACGATTTGTCCTGCAACGAAATGTCCTTGCAACGATTTGTCTGCAACGATTTGTCCGCAACAATTTGTCCTGCAACGAAAAGTCCTAGAACCTCCAAAAGATCTCCTCTCTCGCGAGAAATTCATCTTCGAAGGAAATTTAGTAAAGCTTTTGCCAAATTTCGTTTCACATCTTTATAGAGAAAAGATGCTTTTGTAACGATTCTTACATCTATGCCATTTTTAACTCTTAATAAATGCGGAAACTTCGGATTTAAATCCGAGAGTTATGTGTACTTCAAAAAGTGAATCATACAAATCAATCATCCTAGACTATCTGAGTATCAAAATTATACTGTGAAATCTACCATTTAAAATGTTGATTTCTATTGCGCGTTGCCAAACCAAGAGGACATGGGACCGAATACAGCTCAAGTTTGAACTCTTTCCCTTGATTTACCCTAAGAAAGTCGTTTTTCCTATAACTTCATTTCTATTGGTCACTGCACAACTAATAGTATTTCGATGGAAGTGCAGTACACATTCGAGTTCTCCACATCTGAAAACCTCAAAGTATCATCAGTGTGACCGGAAGATAAAGCTCTATTTGTGGATCAATTAGATCATGGACCAAAATATAACCAAGTTCTCTTTAATTATCCTTGTCATTGGTAAGTCAACCTTCTTGTTTCTTTATGTTTTATATATAATTTTGTAGTTCTTGAAATTCTCTATCGAATGGTATATAACAGTTGGGGTTTTAATTGACTATGATAGGAAAAGTCTTTTACGAAAGTCGCGATGGGTCCATTTTTCCACAGAAAGCTATAGGGAAAAATGGGTATTTTTGCAATAACTCAGGAACGGCTCGGCCGGTCCTTCTCATCTTGGAACTCGACCGAGACATTGTCAAGACTAAGCTGTGTAGAAAGTTTCATCGCAATCTGACTCTGCTGTCAATAGTTATCATGTAAACAGCCAACCGGACGGACGGACACACTGACGATTCTATAGTGTACTCACTTTTTGAGTACACAAAAGTATGATTCAGTTCAAAACTAATATCAGATTCAGAATCAGCGTTAAAAACTGAGTCGGTTTATGTATTTTGTGAATAATTATGAGCAAAAAATGTTTTTCGAAAAATCCCCGTAACCCCCCTCAGGGATAGTCTGATCAAAAATCACAATTTTTTCGATAACTCAGCCATTTCTTGACGGATCCTTCTCATCTTCGAACTCGACCGAGATATTGTCAAGACTAAGCTGTGTAGAAAATTTCATCGCAATCTGACTCTTCTTTCGAAAGTTATCGTGTAAACGGCCGGACGGACGGCCGGACATACTGACCGAATTTAGTAGTGTACTCACTTTTTGAGTACACTAAAAAGATCTTTTAGATTCTTAAAATATTATTAGATAGGTTAGTAGTAAGCCTAAATTCTTCGCGCAGTTCTAAAATGAAAATATCTTTGAGGATGCTTTTCATGTGATTGTGAGAAAGCTTCTTTTCACAGAATATTATTAGAGCGGGCTAAAATACATCGAAAATTTGAATCAACAGATGGATGGTACAAAAAGTAGTTGCTTTTTTAACTTTCAAAAGAGTCACTATGCAGTGTTTCTCCTTAATGCTTCAGTTTCTTGTAGCATTTAGACAAAGTAGATCTTTCGTTATTGTTTGTATGCAGTTTTTTTGATATTTCATTACAAAAAGAAGCGTAATTGTATCAAGCCTGGTGATCACCAAGTTCATAAGATCGGTTCATTTCTTCGTGATCACTGGACTTGACATTTCTATGCTTGTTTTGATAGCGAAATCTCGAAAAAAATGCATATGAACGATAGCCCAAAGCTTGAGCAATCAAAATGCAAGAAACTGAAGCATAAAGAGAGATAGACTGCGTAATGACTCTTTTGGAAGTCAAAAAAGAACTGATTTTTGTATGTTAATCGAAAGTAATAATTTGGGACATTCCCCAGTCGAACATCTTTTAAGCAAGATTTTGAATAAAACAAAAAGCGGCATCATTAATTTATTAACATATTTTAAAATTCTTTAATTGTTTGGAATTACGCTCCAAAACTCAATCATATAAACTTGTTAATGGCATAAATGTTTAAAAAATTGAGAAATAGTAGGAACATCTGCGAGCCAATAGAATTAAAGCTACAAGGAACAAAGGGGAAAGAAAAAATTATTCAACAGAAAATTTATAAAGTAGTAACAAAGTAATTTTAAGATAAATATAGTGTGAATTCAAAAAATATTCGTCTTTTATAAGAAGACTGTTAATGTTTCGTTACTATGCACAATGTTTTATAATTACAATTTTTTAAAGCGAAGTTTTCTTGAAAAACAATAAAATAACAGACGTTTTAAATTTTAATCAAATACGATATTTAGATAAGCCCTTGAATTTCTTTCTTCCAATAGTAATTTTTTTAAGACAGTTGAGAAATAAAAAATGTGAAATTTATTTTTCTTTTTCTAGCTTTTTATATATAGTTGTTTAAACTATCGGATGAAGATTTCCAACATACATAAACATCAACTTAATGTTATCATTATCACTCGATACCTTTAAATAAAAACCAATGTAAATGATGATTCAGCATCACTGACAATAACTAGAAATAAACAAATTGATATCCTGAAAAGATTTGACCCTAACAGTAATAAAAGCAGATGATATCAATTTTTCTACACTATAGCTTTTCTCTATTTCAATTCGCATAAATAGACATATTTTTAAACTCTTAAAATAGCTCATATGAATTAAAAAATTTCTTGCATTTTTGCAGTTCGTGTTCTCTTGTAATACTTTTTGAGGGAAATTAACTTGCATTACATGTTCAGATGAATATTTTCCACTAGTGAGTATAACATTAAAAAGCAGTATTTGAACTGCAGATATTGGAAATCTTGATTATTAGAATGAAAGATGCAATTATTGTGACGATTTTTGATAGAAGGGATGTTAGTGCTGATGGTATTACACTTTATTCTATTCCTTCATATCATATATTCGCATCGTTTACATACAGAGCACACGTTTATATACGCAAGTAGAAGCAGAGAGGATGAAGAGAGAGGAGATAAGACCAAGGAGAGAGTCGATATAGGAGAACAATAGGATAAAGACAGAAGAATAGAAAAGTAAGGACAATGTATAATATACGAGTGAGTGATATTGGAAAGTTAAGTATCATGTATGAAATCCAATCAACCGAGATCGTTACAATTATCAGAAACAAAGATCAGTAAAAACTATCACAAACGATCAGGTGTAAAATTCAAGATATTGAATATCTGCACTCAAGGTCCTATAAATGTGTACGCAAGTTCTTACGAATTTGTACACAAGACCTAACTACAGATCTTGCTACAAGATAATCATATTATCTTATACCTAAATTTTCAAGATCTGTTCACATTTCTGTACCTTGTCTCTTCGCCAAGATCTTGCTTATAAGATGTTCGACTAGGGTAAGTAGTTTTTCTAGCAACTTCTGTGAAGAAATGAAAAAAAAAACATTTTTTTGAATACTTAAAAAATTGATTGAAAAAACTTCAGAAAACATGTAGGAAAATGCATAATATACAATTCGATGCATATTCGTCTCCACTTCCAAACCCTGAAAAGTCGCAGCTCCGTATCTTGTTTCTACTAAAAGTTATTCAAGGGTGTGTGGTTAGAGCTAGCTGTCGGATTTTCACTTCGCATACATCAGAGTGTATTTTCCTATGGACAACAAAAAAAAAACAGAAAAAGCATTTGATGAGGGATGTGCTTTCTTTGAAAACTTGACTTCACGCAAATTCATGTGTGACTTTTTCAATGTTTTACTTATCATAACACAAAAAGAGTAGATGCTATTGGCTTCAAACTTTCGTTCATTTCTTTCAATTCTCTTAAAATGACAAACGAAACGTATCCCTTTATGTTTTATGTATCAATAGAAGAAAGACTATTCCAGTCAAATGTCCTGTCATCTTGTAATTAGAATCAATTAGTCGAAGCAATAAAACAATATGCACTCATTATACATCATTCGAAACTTAAAATTTTTTCTCGTTGTCAACTGTTTAAGCCATTTCTGTGAATTTGCCGAACAAATCCGACCCATTCTTTTGAAAAAACTCTCGAAAATATGAAAATTTAGCTATATGACTAAAAAGAAAGCAGATTGTTAACTGAGAAAGTGCTCACAATCATCTAAGATTTTCGATTCTGCAAGACAGCTTGTGATTCTCATGCAATGATTTAAATCAGCAAATATTTATCTTACTTTTCTTTCTTTGAATGCGGGCAAGTTGATTGGTCAAATTTTGAATTGTTTCTTTTTGCTTGGTTAGTTCATAGAAAATGGTGTTGTTCAACTTCTCTAAATAGAAAAATATAGGAATCTGAAAATTTTATTCATAATTGTGAATGCAGAATCTTTTCACGAGTATCAGAAACTGTATTAGCAAGTCTAAACCTGTGACTAATTTCTATGAACTTCAGACATAAGGGTGGATGTGGGTTGTGTGTGACAATGCATAAAGAGAACAACACCCAGATCCACCCTTTTTAACAAAATTTGAATGCGTTTTTTAAGAGTCTTACCTAGCTGGATTGTTATCATCTGATAACAAATAATTTATTACTTTGATATTGATTTGAAAGAATATATATCAAACTTAACCCTTTGACAGTCGACATAAAGGAAGGAAGAAATGATTTTTCAGAAAATTTATTTGTCTCTTTTCGAATGATTCTAGAGCTTGTCCTAGTAAATTGGTGAGTTGAGGAGCACATAGTGCCTAGCGTTTGTTCTTACGTAAATGCATCTAAAAAAGATACATTATGAATGACTTTTTTAGTTCACGCAAAGATGAGGCTTCCGACGCATATATGCGTCAGCGGATGCCAAAGGGTTAAAACTGAAAACAATTTAAAATTTCATGTAGATTCTTCTGCATTAAAATTAAACTAATAAGCCATTTGTTATAAGATGATAATAAGATTGAATTCTTATAAGAATTCATCTAATTAATGCTTCAAGCAACTCAGATCTATGGAATATGTAATTAGTTTCTCTACGGATACACTCAATTCAAGAATCGAACATGATCTCAGATGAAAAGACATATGATAAAAATTATTCTACAGTTAAGCAGCTCATCTAACTACGGCACATTCCATGAAGATACATATATATATATATAAAGATTGTTTCCTTGGCTTTGAATCATTTTGATTTTTTTGGGATTTTTGCCATTATATAAAATTGAACATGTATAGAAAAAATATATATATGGAACGTCTGAATGATCATCCAAAATTGATTATACTCAATCGACCTCACTATAAAGAATGTGCGTTATTTAAAAAACAGAATCGGATATATTTATCGAAGTATTTTAGAACGAGAAAATAAAAAATCGCACACTCACTGTGAGTCATCTTTATCCTCATGTTCTTATGGAATCTCAAGCTAAAAAGAAGTTTAGACGTGATTTTTTTATACATGGTTAAGATAAAAAATAAAATGAAAACAGTGAAAAACAACGTCAATAAAATTAGTGCAATAATTGTACTAATTAAGTATTTTCTTAATAATGTTATCAGTTCAGTGGAATAAATTTAAATCATAACTTAGATGTTAAATTTAAACATATCTCCTATGTCTGTTACACTTTGTATACTTGAAAAATACAAAAAAGAATCTAAGTATACTCAAAACTTATGAAATATCATTTATTCGAATGTGTGTAGAAGTCAAAGTTAGTATTAGATTCCTATTGAATATGCTCTAATTGGTGTGTTAATCGTTTCTGTATTCCAAACACACATATAAGACCGCAAAGATAAACCGATTGCCGTAGGAGTATAGCACGATTCTTTCTTTCTTTTGCGGTTTTCTAGAAACCAGGTATTTCAGCAAAATTCTTCAGAATCACACCCGCTTCTTAGACACAGCACATCTGATCAGGCTGACAATTTTTCTATAGATATTAGAGACACTTTAGCGTGCCTACTTTCTTTTTTATTTTGAAAAATATTGTACCACTGAGTTTTGTCAGATCTCGCGAGCCAAGCACTATTCAAAAAAATATGCGTTTTTTAGGGTACTCTTCATATTTGAGCTTTTTTATTCGAACGACACGAGATAGAAAAAAACCAAAACAAGTAGCCACCTTAAACAGTGTCTTGTATCTGTAAAAAGGTTTCAACTCAAATAAACATACCCCCTCAGAGAAACGGGGGCAATTATGCGATCCTTTTTTTACTCTTGTGACCTTTATATCTTCCTGAAGGAAGCACAGGAGAATTTTGAGTCTATGATAACTTTTGCTCTACTCATTGAGATCTATCTACTCTAAAAGTTTCAAATTTTTCTGGTAAGCTGTTCTCGAGAAACCTAGGAAAAGTGGGGTCTGAAGGCTCCTCTGTATCTCCTCTGATGTGACTTGTGACTAAGATACAATATTAGTCGTGAGAATCTGAATTCCAAATATATTCTTGGCTAAAACGTCAAATAGGAGTATTTAAAAACTAGACAATACTCCCTTCCTGTCTTTGCTCGAAGTACTTCAAAATTCTTGAAATTCTAGTCTATTTTCGAACACTTTCCACAGAATCGCCCATTTTTATTATCGAGAATGCTTTTTTTGTGCAAGATTTTTTTTTTAGATTTCTCATAGTTAATTTTTCGATTCTTTACTTTCAAATAATTTTACCGGCGACTCCAAAAAGTCAATGAGTGTACGGCTATTGTGAAGCTTCTTGTATTATGCTGCGTACGATATTTTATATTGTAATTATTTATACAGTACTAAATAATCTTCTCTTAGAAATGTATCGATTTTTTTCGTCTCTATTCAATAAAATATGAGAATATCCTGTCATGTTTAAAAACAACGAAATACTTGAAGTTGAAAGCAAATGTCTTCGTTAGATCTCCGCTCTTATTAAGGAATATTTTTGTGAAGTAAGTCATATTAAGTGCTAATTGTAATAGAGCAAAATTTAGCTCCGTTTCACTCAGCATAATTCTCTAAAGACTACGAATACAATCAAGACATCAAATAACTTTCAACTCCACCACAGCAAAAACCGTTTAGTATTCAGACAGAGAAACTAAACATCATTGAGTATCAGAATTGACGTTCTGGTCTTTATTTAACTCACTTTCTCAGTTTCTCAACAGAGTTCTCAGCACTTATTTCATTCATCTCTCTCTCATGCTATTCGGTCAAGCACATTCACACCTAACAGTATGTGAATCTCTCATCTTTCTAGTACTTATATAAGCGTTACCTTTTAAAATGAAAGTTAATCATTCGGAGAGTTATCTATCGATAACAAGACGAAACATGTGATCCAATACATTGATTTCTTTTCTAACTTAAGACATGACAGCTTTTCGCAGAGTTTGTCGAAGTGGAAAGCAAAACCATAGGTGCAGTGTTTCATTGCAACTGACTGTATTCGTCTATGAACACAGAAAGACAAAAAGTAGGAGAAGAGAGTTAATTGCGACTTGATGAATGACAATATGACTAGATAGCGAATGTTCATCAATAGAAAGTCTAATTTTACAGATTTCATTCATTGAGACTTATCTCTTTTCGAACTTACACTTTCAACACTAGACATGTGACATAAGACTTGAGTAGCATCGATATTCAACTCTATTAGTTTCAGAAAGTTACCATAATACGACATAATTTATAATGTTAGAGGTGTTTAGAGTAGAATGAGGTCGGATTATTCTCTTTCGTGATTGACTGTGTTCAAGCTCAATCGGATTAAAAATTTACATGTCTTCCTTGAATAAATGGGTGTTCACCGAAATAGCTCAAAAATAATGACTTTTTTGTAGTGCTATGAATGATTTCTCATCATAATCACAGTGGAAATTTTCCCAACTAAAGACAAATCAGCTATCAATTTACTTCAAGAAAGTTATCCAATTTCAATGTAAATAAATCTAGAGACTCATTTGAAACAGATTTCCTCTTATACTACTTACTTGCCGAGAGATAAAGCGCTAATGGAAAACTCAAGAGAATCAGAATACTGCTGATAATTAGAATCCATTCACGAGTGTTCAATTGTCGTTTGTATATTTGATGAGTCCATCGAGATTCATGAATGTGCTCTTTCATTTCGCTATGCACAGGTAGTGATGAACTTGGCATTTTTTTTTCGAGATTTAGATCTGTACAGGAGGTCGAACAATTGACAGTCGAATTTGGATCAGGTGGGATATGCATCAATCCTGAAAGAGAATTTTTGATCGTAAACAAAGTAAAGCCTATTGATACAAACTAGCCGAAGTCATCTTATCCTCATCGTCGTTGTCGAATAAAAGAATATCTTGAAGTGAGCAACTTCTTTGACTAAAATGTTTCAATGCTAACTGATATTCTGAAAAAACGATAACATAAAGAGCTCGTTAAATGTAAGTCTTGATAAAAAACAGAAGAAACAAACCTTGAAGCCGGTTTGCAGCATCATTACAATGTATTTTCGTGAATGCTTTAATAAGATAATCACAATCTTGATCGCTGATTATTGCCTTTTCGAAAAGAGTTTCCAGCACACGAAGTGTTCCACTAAGTGAAGAATCATCGCGCAAATATCTGGGAACATCTTCACCAAGAAGAAAAAGAAAACGATGTCGATCGTTGTCGGATAGAAGATCCTGTATTTTGAGTAGCAATGCCCGAAAATCAAAATCTCCACTCATTTGATAAAGAAAAATCAATGTCTATAAAATAATAATAGAACAATAGAACATCAATGGATATAGATTTCTACTGAGACCGATTAGTCAGCTATGTCTACAATGCACACAACTTGTATAAGACGATGACACATAATGTAGAGGAGGAGGATAGTAGAGAAATGTATGATACGATATTTTTTTCCTGTCTCATGGAATAAACAACACACAAGATGGATAACATGTTTGAAGGAAAAAAAAGAGCGTCGAAGTAATGAGAATACCATTGGCAACATTATTTAAACTCAACCCTAATTATACACTAGTGTCTATACATTGACGATTCTTTATATTCATGAATCTTCAGGTCGACAAGTCCTGTTGTGCTTACCTCTTTTCAAAGGTACTTTCTCTCGTTTCTTCGATTATACAGTCGATTTGGAGTTGCTTACTACGGTTAGAAGTTCGCTACTAGGCTCGGCTGTTCTCTTTTTCTATACTGAATCTTTCTTCAGTAATGGATATCAAAGAAAAAGAAACAAACCGTGGCAGAATGAAAGAATAATATTATACTTCTCTGGTTTTTCTAACACTTTCTTATCTATGATACTTGGATAGCCAATTTTCTTATCGGTTAGAACACAACAGAGGAAAATTTCACAGAGATAAGAAATAAGAGTTCTAGAGAAAACTTTATACACATAAAAATTATGGAACAATCGAGTAACAGTTTTTTTTTAATGAAGAGTAAAATGCAAAGAGTTGGCACGTGAGACGATGTCAAAAGTGTCAAACAATTAATCAAGTAGAAATATCAAAGGAGAAATTTTTGATAAAGATCTTTTTCAATGTCACGTAGAGTATCTCTTACGGGTCAAAAATCCTACACCGTATATCCATTTAGCAGTGTCCATCAATATAGCACAGTGTAATAACACCAAATATCACTATCTAACAGGTTTTGATTGTTATCGATTATTATCGGTTTCCTCTCGCTTTACTCTCTCTATGTATTTAGATAGATGACAATTTTAGTCAGGATGCTTTTTTTTTCTCTTTTTGATTAGTAAAATATATTCTGAACAAATACAAGAAATGTAAATTTAGATAGAAAATTTATTTTAGTTCATCATCTGAAAAGAAAAATGAAAATAAACAGGAGTTTTGGTCATTATATGACCATTATCGACCAATAAAAACCAGAAACTTGTTCGTACAACCAAAAAAAAACAAAACATTAATAGTAAAGTAAATTATTTGTTATTATTATACATCTGATTGATTTTCATTAATGTTATATTTAGTTAATATTGTTATTTCCTCGTGCTTGTCCAGTCATTTACTGTACTATTAGTTTTTTGTTTTTCTTAGTTATACCAACAAGTTTCTGATTTTTTTGTGGTTGATAATGGTCATATAATGACCTAAAATTCTCGTTCATTTTCATTTTTCTTTCCATATGATAAACTAAAATATATTTTCTATCTGCATTTATATTTCTTGTATTTGCTAGCAATTAAATCTCAAGATAGATACATATCTTTCTCATACATTATATATTCTAAAATTGTTTTCTTCTCGATTAATTTGAAGTATTCCTAATAAATAATTTCAATTTGGGTAGAAAATATACCACAATCTAGAAAATCATAGAATGTCTACTTATAACAACAGTTAGCATTCCCTTAAAACGAGACAAAAATTAGAGTATAAAGAACCTGAACAACTTTTTCATACGTTCTTAAACCTGAACTAATATTATAAATTTAATATGATCTACATCAGTTTGCGATCCCTTTATTTTATTAATCATAATAGAACACGATTTAACAAGCATCATAGTCTTCCAAATATAAAGGTTTTTCTTTCATCGAGATCTCTCCCTGTGATGGAGATATCTAACGATAGGATCCTATGGTATCTTATATCAAAGTGAGAAATTGCATGTTCATGTTTTATTTGTTTTCTATTTGTGTCCTGTTAAGAATGAAAACATGGTGTATGTTTTACATAAATTATATCAATAAAACATTCTGTAATTTTTCTTTAATTAGTATGATGGTTGATTTACATGATTGAAAATCTTGATCATTGACGTTTTTAAACAAGATATTTTATATGAATGATGAAGTCCATTTATAGTTGTAAAATAAAAAGATCATACTAAGATTTATTTTATCGATTCATGTTTACGAAACTTATTCACATATTGTTCTCGATTACAATAGCGAACATGTCTTATTACAAAGTTCTGATCAATAAAAGTTTGTTAATCCATTAATTGATTTGTATAGTATAATGTGATTGAATACTTATTTTCATTTACTTGATGACATCGATCAATCTACAGTATTTCAGTGTGTTGGTTTGTAATAAATGATGGGTTTCATAATTGTTCTTGAACTTGTATTTTTCTTTTCAAAAATGATTATCGCGTAATAGAATGAAAAAGTTCCAATTTACTATAAGCACAGTGTAAGAGTATGCGTCTGACTCTGAATGAAAGTCATCTCTTAGTTCATATATACACTCTAGTGTGCATGAATGAAAACTATAGCCATGACATTGGAAATTCATAATGAAGTTGTAGTAAAAATTCAACCGCAAATATCAACAAAATAAATCAGTCTTTTTCCTTTAAAATTTTTTTTTATACGATTGCATTTTTCTCACTTCCGATTACTTTTGTTTAGGAACAATAAAGGATGTGGGTGTGTGGGTGTTCTATTCATCCGTATCCACACACGCACTCTAAAGTCTTAGTGGTAGTTCTCTTCAAATGAACTCACTTGTGACAGTATTGAATGAACACAAATTGATTCGTAACAGCGGCAAATATACTGTATTTGGTATTCAGCATGAATTTCCAACACATTCAGACGTTTTTGATGCATTACTCAAAAAGGGAACGCAGTAAGTCGTATCGGTAGTCGTATATTAATCATAGTATGGTGTGAAAGATGTTTGACAATTGATACCATTATTATCTGAGTGATTTGTGCACAATAACAAAGAAAGGTAGGCTCAAGGTTGCCATGCAAAATATGGCGAATTTCATGTTGTATGGCGTTCATTCGTGGGTGTGGGTGTGTATGTTGGTATATGAGTGAGGAAACGACAGCACCAACACTCACACCCAACATCCTTATCATTTACTTAATCGAGTTGATCATAGTATTATTCGATCCCAAAATGAAAGGCAGGACATCTTTTTCCGAATAACTTTTGAGAGAAACGAGGTAGAGTGCTGCAATTTTCACCATTCGCAAAAGCAATGTCCGAGTCATCGATCGATATAGAACTTATTAGACGAAAGATGCTTTTTTTTTATAGATCCTTCTGGATCAACACTTTTTTCGTAGAGTATTTTCATTAATTTTTACAATAATCTCAACTCAAATTATGTCAAAATGTAGCTCAAATCATTTTTTTTTCGCTATACAATTATAACATAATTCATTACCTGTCAAACTTTTATTCTAAGTGGATTTAGAAAAAAAACAAATTTTAATTTTATAGCGAAAAACGGCTGATTTGAGCTACATTCTGACACAATTTGAGTTGAGATTATTCTGAAAAGTAATGAAAACACTCCAAGAAAACAAGTGTTGATACAAAAGGATCTATAAAAAAAAGCATCTTTCCTCTTAATGAGTTCTATACCGATCGATGGTCCGGACATTCCTTTTTTTCGAATGATGAAAATCACAGCTCTGTATCTCGTTCCTATCAAAAGTTATTCGAAAAATGGTAGCCTACGATTTATTTTGGATCGAATAATAGTTGTAATGATGAATGAATAATAGTAAGAGCTATAACTTTATTGATTGTATTTGGTAGAAGTACATGTATATTCGAATCATTCAATGCACTAGCACGAATTAATGAATATATTAGTAAAATCAGACCATATAATTTAATCATCAACAAATGCAACGCTGAGTGAATATAGAACATAATTATGACCAAAAAATGCCATTTTACATTTACCACCATTGAAATGACTGAATCTATATAGAATAAAGTATTGCAACTTCTAATGGATATTAAAATAGAATAAAAAATATTTTCTTTCTCTTGAAATAATTAGCAAATCATCATATTCAAATTTTACTTGTATTTTGGTGAAAAAAAGTACTCATCATATTTCGTAAAAAAAGAATTGTATTTGTAAATAACTATACTATAACCAAAATCGAACTTGCGAGAGAAATCCTTTCACTGATAACTCGTCTCAGAGTCGACTCTACGTAAATAGTGTAAATCCAAATGAGTTTTGAATTGACAGAAAAGAATTCTTACCCTTAGCTTATTGCTGCCGAGGTACTCTACTTTCACAGTAGTTTTTAAATGTTCCGCTCAAAAACAACAGGAAAATGATTTTCGAATTTTCGGTCACAATTACACTTAAGAAGGTTAGTGTTAATTTGTTAAGACATCTTTACGTAAACTATTTGTAAGCCTCATGTCGCAATCGAAGCACTCAAGACTGTTATAATGTCCAAGTGTTCAAAAATTTTAGAGTGTGAGCTGTTAGTGTTGTAAAAGGGAAGATTCATAATCACACGATATCATTGTATAATGAGCAAAAGAAATATGAATTTGTTAATCTGTGAAGATTTTCGAATACCTGTTCCTAGACAAAGTGGTGGTCACAAAGTACATAGTTATCATGATCTCAGACATTGATAAAAATGTAAATGAATTCTAGAGATTCTTTATTATCATAAGTATTTCACGTTACGAGAAACACTTTTTGTGCGCAGACAGCATCTGACGAAAGACTAATTTAATAATGTGCTCGAGTCAGAAGAAAGAAAACAAAATTTCTCTAACCAAGTAAATAATGAACAACTCACTTGTAACTCAAAAAATTTTTTCAACAAGAAATCCAATATGATTTATTTTCAACAAAGATATTCCTGGTTTACCTGTAACAACAAAGCAAGAAGGATTATACATCTAAATTTTGACTTTCTTTTGTCATTATTATTATTTTATGCATATTTTATGTACATTACTTATTACGCATTAAAGCAGTTGCAGATACTAAGTCTATGCAAAAAAAAAACGAGATTGTTAAAGTTGTGGAACATCGAAGCAGGTAACATTAATACAAGATATGTGGCTAATTTAATGACCGTGATCGTCGTTCAGTCAATTAACTTTGTTACAAACATGAAAGAAGAAACTGGAAAACTAGTTGTCCAAAACTTAGCCTGAAAACCTTGATGTCACTGAAAAAATTCGTAATTGACAAGATTAAACTGTTCGGCAGACAAATTAAATACATTTCTGAATTTTCAAGCCGAGTTCTATACAACGATAACAAATACTTTTCAATTTTCACGTTTAAGTTTTGAGAGAAAAAAAATGATCTTATTTTCCTACAGTGTTGTCCAAACAGCTAGTCGAGCAAAATTTCGCAATCCACCCATGTCCAACCTCCAAACTTTGCCAGAATGTTCTTCAAGTATTTTTACATTTTTCTGGTGTTGAGAAAAAAGTGTAATCGGAAAGTCTTATATTGAGAATCGACGCATTGAACTGTGTCTGATGCAATTATTTCTGAGCGAAGGAATCCATTTTCGAAAAAGAATGCGACATACCTGCCATGAGAACAAACGCACTGTGAGATGAGGCTAAATATTGGGCAGAAAATACTTTCATCTGCAGAGTGCAAGAAATGTTGACTGTGGAAGAAAGAACAAAACTCAACATGACCCGGTTCTTCTCACAACTGGCAACCCCACCATCAGACCGTTCTTCCTCAATTCTATTCACCTCACAATGACATTGTCTGCTTATTTTTATTTTATTTTCTATCAGAGAATAGTAAATGATATTTCAAAATTCGATTTTTGTTGAAAATTGCTGCTAAGCTATAAAAAATTGATAGAAAAACGGACATTTTGACATGAGTAGTATACAATCGAATTGATTAATATTAGAGAAGAAATAGAAGATGAGACAGTTGAGTAAATAGGTTTCATTTATTTCTATTTCCGAATATCATACAATTTTCAAAAACAAATCCACGACAATGAGAAAATTATTTAAGTTCAATCATTGTTCTATTGAGGATTTAAATTGTTTTCAAATAATAAATTTCAATTTAAATATCAATTTTGAAATGAATCAAGCTATCAGCTGTTTGAAAATTTCGTCATCAGTGCAAAGGTTATAAAATTCTTCTTGAGAAATTTTTCCGTCTTTGTTCAAGTCATGTGATGCAAAGATTGTATCCAAATGAGCCTTGAACGCTTCAAATTCTTCCTGATCGATCGATTTTTCTATTGATTTAGCTACAGAAAAAATGTTTTCGATCTCAGTGCGTGTAAGATAACCATCATGATTGAAATCACATAGAATAAACAGCAATGCAAGCTTTTTCGTAGGCGTACCAGGTGTCATCAAAGAAACAGTCAGCAAAAATTCATTAAAACTGACTTCTCCTAAACAAGAACAACAACATGATTATCTAAACAAGAAATGCTTGCAAAAAATTTACCGGAATGATCTTGATCGAAAAATGCGAAGATTCGCTTGATCATCTCATCGCTGTCAAATTGACTTGTTGTAGGTGATGTTTCCTTCCATAGTTTGAGGAACTTTCTCTTCGTAAGTTGGCCTGTGGGTGCTACTGCACGAAAGTTTGCTACAAATGAACAATGTAATGAGTTGAAGTTCGAATCAAAACTTTAGAAAAAAGTTGCTGAAAATTTTCTGAAATTAAGTTTCATATTTAATTATTTTTATTTGATTTAATAGAACAATTTCTCTCTAATTTAATTTTAATCATTAATATTATATCAAACACATTTATGAATGTGGTATCAACTATATTCTTAGATACGAACCGAATCTTTCTCGAATTTCTGTTTCACTGAGATGTGATCTTTGCTTGAGAGCATCGATATATGCTTCATTCAATTCGACTTCACTGGTTGATTCAACTGGTTCACTTGCCATTTCGTCAAATATTCAAATTGTTGAACACTTCTTAAATCGGTTTTAACGATCTAAACTAAAAAGAAAAAAACAAATCGACAACTTACGAATCTGTGCAAAATAAAATTTTCGCTCAAGGATATATCTCACGTATGCCTATTACTATGGGCCAAAGACACGTGTGTTGTACGTTGGTTGTGATTTGTGTATGTAGCAAGAGCATTCATGCAGAGCGTTGAAAATACATGTACATGTGATAATATCTAACAATAAACATCGATGAGAAGCACTGTACAGGCTTTTTCTTTCTTCATGATTAATCTAATCACTGAAAGTAGCAATGTATAAAGTGATAGTTCTATGTGTGACGTTGAACTATCTATCGTCATTCCATTGCCAATCTCACATGCTAATCCTATTGTTTTGTCTGATGTTTTGACGAGAAAAAGGTTTTTTTCATCATACGTGTATGCTTTTGATTGCTACTTACTGTTTGATGATCAATCGATCAACAACTTACAGATGAATTATAAATCTCTACTTGTATATTTTGTATTGAAGTTAAATTGGTTGACGATAATATTTTCATTATGCAAATAATAGTTTCTCTATGTCATGATGATGTTCGTCATTTCTAAGATAGAGTTTTATGTTGAGATAAATGAAAATGTTTAAAAAAACCTTCATTTTATTGTCATTTAGAATTGAAAAGAAGAATGACTTACATATACACAAAATATTTTGAAAGCATGATTCATTTAATTTATCTTTTTATTTAATTCCTTTTAATACATATTGTTGAAAAAAAATAAATAAAACAAAAAACAAAAACAACCCATTATAGAAAAATTGAAAATTTATTATATAAATTATTACACCGTCATATCTAAATGAAAATCACAAGATGTGTCAGCAGATATCAAATATTCACTTTTACCACATTTGAGTATGTTCGTTATCATCAGATACTGACATATGTAAATTTGATGTTGGATAGTAAATATGATTCTTCTAGAAAACAACAAATAGTTTGCTAATATAAAAAGTTGCTTCATCTTTATTTAAGTTTATAATATATTGAGTATTCAAATTTCGAATGTCATAAAGCTGGAGAAGTCACGATTAATCGATGGTTTGAACGACATGGACAGATCCTATGGAGGTTTATCATGATTCATCAAGGCCTACATATGAGAAAATATTAGCTTAGACGACGCAGACAGTCTGACATGTTCCCTTTAAGTGTTACTAGAAAAGTTTGATCCTGTTGCAATGTGAAACGATATCTTCTAAAGAAAATTCATAGACATATGTTGATAATAAATGAGTTGTGTGCACATTAAAATAAAGGCAACTATGAATTTCGTAATCACTTTCAATCTCGTCCTGGGACTAAAATCTTATAGTCACCTTTAGTTATTTAAAATTCTCATACGGTTTGTTAAAAACATTATTTATCTGACATAATTATTTGTATGAATAAACGCATAGTTCTCAGTCAAATGCGACAATGTAAAAAAAAGCACACGTTTATTTGCAGAAAAATTTTCAGATCATTTACTTGCAAAATATTTTTTGATTCGTTATACCTCACGCATGAGTATCTAAGTTATTTCACATATTTACAATTTTTGAGCATAAATACAAGCCAATGGAATATGCAGAAAAAAAAATATCCTATTGAAGCATTAGATGCATCAAAACAAATTTGATAACCATAAGAATAATTTTTCGGACGATCACTATATAATAATTTTCTTCTTACTTTTTTGCAGAGAGAGGGAGAGAGTTCATGAGAAGACTAAGATACTGATCGAAATTTTAATTTTGGATCTCTTTTTGTGCATTCTCAAGGCCATTATCTAAAATTGCTAAACTCAAGTCTTTAGCTAATTAAGATGTTCTGCAGTAGATATATTATGATAAGATTTTCTTGTGATTCAACAAAGAAAGCTCATTACTGTTATAAAATGTTATATTATTCTCGATGATAGACTATGAGTTTAGATTTTTTTCAATAGAAGAAAAAAAAATAAAGACATATTATTCATATTTTTATCTTTTTCAAAAAAATTGATCTCATACCAATCTACCATGTTGAACAAGAGCAAACCATCGATTACGCCTATTACATCAATAGTTGCCTAGAATTCGTTAAAAAGAAAATTCGGACACAAATATCAAAATCTGGCATAGATTTCATATAACTTCATCGCAACGACGCCAAACTATACATGTTCATAAAGATTTTTCGAACTATTTTGAATCGGAAGAGATCAAAATTATCCGACAACCATCGAATTCTCTGGAATTGGAATCATATGATTTTTAATTATTTGATCTAATCAAACAGACTAGAAGTGATCAAAGTAACTCACAACCGTTGCACCTTGTCATAACTAAAATGATGATAAAAAGAAATTTCCGATAAATGGCTTGAACGAATGCAATTATGTATAAACAACCAAGAGATCTAAATAAAATTATGAATAACTTGTCTCTATGTTTTCTTTTCCTTTAAAATCTCATTACTTTTGATATGGTAGTCATGAAACAAATATAATAATATGAAATGTATTTTAATAATGCTGATTATTCTTATGAACTTCATTTGTATTTACCTAAAAGCAGCATCTTTCATCTGGTTAAGTTAGTTATTTATCTATCAAAGTTATTCATTCAAATAGGTTAATTTTCAGTCAGGTATGGACATAATGTATAAGGAGAATTTTAGCATCATGCGTTCTACACTTTCTGCCATGTTTCTAACAATTGATACAGGCTTAAATCGTTGCTGTTAATGGTTGATAAGTCACTTTTATTGTTTAACTTAAAATAACGTCACTTATAATTGTTACAACAATTAGCGTGACAACAAAGACTAATTAATTGTTCATCATCGGTTTTCTAAAGAATATTCAAGACTTTTGGGCTCAAAAAAATAACTAATCGAATTAGAGTAAAATAATTAAACTATAATTCGTATTTTCTTCTATGTTTTGGACATCATATCAATCTAACATACTTGCTGGGGAGTGACAATTTCTAAATAAAACCTTCTGAATTGATGAAAATTTTGTCCGAAATAAAACATGTAGAATGGTCTTGCACTCAGACTCGCCATATCTGTTTCACTCATTAGACTTCAAAATTCATACACAAGTGGTTATTTATTAAAAAACAAACAATGATTACATTTATAAAACCCATTAGTAACAGCATCAAATTTTAAACCCCTATTTTGGTAAGTATACAGGATGTCTCGCGAGTCATTATCAAAAGAAAAATTTGAATATCTTCCTTATGGCTGTATAGGATGAACTAGTTTTAGTACTGCTGAGATAGATTCAATATACGTTGAAGTCCTTTTCCGACTTTTGAAAAACAATTTGTAGGAGTTTTCTTATATTTATTCAATTCTTTTTTCATTATTATGAGTTTCTAAATGTCTAGATCAACTTCTTTTCCTTTATAAGCAGTTACTAGATACTTGTGAAAAAACTAGAGTGATTTGTTATTCTCGCATCAAAAAATTTGATAGAAGGGAAACAGAATCAAGCGACGCAGTTTTAGAATATGTACAGCTAGCAAATTTGAGGTCAATATGTGTGATTTTTTCAAGAAGTATCAAATGAATGTTTATAAAGAAGAAGAAGGAGAGCTAGATAATTGAAAACTCGCAATAAAGAAAAATATTAAAGAAATATAAGAGAAGCCTTACGCATTATTTTTCGAGAGTCAGGAAAAGACTTTGATATGTTTTGAACCTGGAAGTAATACTTTATAAGAATATTTAAAAAACTTTGGATATATGAATAAAAACTTGGAAGTGTCCTCTATTACTAGTATAAAAGTTAGTTCATTCGATAGAGCCATAAGGAAAATGATAATAATGATATGAGGTGAAACTATTTTAATGATAAATTTAAATATAATTGCGAAGATGGTGCGTATCATGTTTCGTTTAAAGCTAGTATTTATGATAAATTCCCATGTCCTATGAACTTGATTTGTTGTTAAAAAATTTACTGATTGGAGAATAGATTTTAATCTAAGAAACATGTGACTGGGGCAATACAAGAGAAAGTTGTTTGAAAAGTAAAAAAAATCACATTTCACCGACTGATGTTTACATCTTTTTTTGTACAACATTCAATGTGAAAAAAACTAAATTTTTTTTAAAAAAGCCTTTGAAAATCTCTAGACAAACAAACACATTGTTTTCTTTCTATTTTGATGTTTCTTTTTGCAGATGGACTGAAATATTAAAACAGATTCATCAGACAAATTTTAATTCTACAATAGACTTATTATCTCATTTGAATAGAATTCTTGTGCTTTCACGAAGCATATGATCATTATCTAGACATTATTTTAGTCTCAATTTCATGCAACTAAAATAAATTAATTAAAGAATAGAATTTTTTCAATGATATTTATTTATTTAAAATATAGTTTATAAAAGTTTGACATCTACTTGTAAATATAATATTTCCTTTTAAAAAGTTAAAAAAATCTAATAATCTTAAATTATATTTCATGCTTAGTCTATTGCAATTTTTCCGGCATATTTCTTTTTACTTTGTTACGCGACAATAAAAGTAAACAGTATTCAACCTTGATAGCTAAATACTACATATAGAATATCATGCAATAAAAATTTAGTTATAGACGAAACACACTACTGAATTTTTATTAAAGGTAATCGTTTGGTCGGTTGATTAATATAAACAGTATGAAATAGAAAAAACAGAAGTGTCCCTTTAGCCATCCACATTCCTTTTTCCGTAGCAAAACAGAACAGAAAAAAAAGGCAAAACACATATTCACCAAATGTTTTTATCTAATACGATGCATTCATTCATGCATTTATTTTTGTTTTTTTTTTCTCATTTTCACATTCATTTCACTAGATATCAGACTGAGTCTAGAGGTAAAAATGTATATTTCTTCAAATATGATAATTATTTTCTTTTCTTTTTACTTTTAAATTCAATAATATTTTCTTATTCTATCAATAGGATTATATCATAATCACTCGATTGATTATTGTCATCATAGTTATTTTGAAAAAAACATCCATTCTTCAAGATTTGGCTTGTTGATATCTATCAAAAGCATCATTAGCTTCAAAGGTGATATCACAAGAAGATGCAGAAACTAATATTATATATAGGTGAATCGTATTGAAGTTTCTTCAAATTAACTAAATATTAAAAAAATATCAGTTATAACTCACGATATTAAAAACGAAAGCTATACTTATAGTTAATTTTTTTCGTTCTGCCTAGTTCTATTGTATGTCAACCACATCGTATAGACCTGATCTCCAATTTCTATAGAGATTTTTTTTGAACTTTATTGTTTATTCGCAAACACTTGGATCTATCTTTTGTAGTGTATAACATATTTAGACTACACTAGAAACAAACCATAGTTAGAGGAAAGAATTCTATATTTTGAGCTAGTTTCCTTTCGCAACAATTTTGTAGTCCTTTTTACTTACAGTTAGATACTTCATTTTCGATATTGTATTTTATGTCAAAATGAAAAATGACATTCAAAGTAAGAAATTACAAAAACATACGAGAAATAAATTATCTTGTGAGCACTCTTTGAATAATATGGTTATCGGCTGCATATTAACTATTTACAAAAAATAGTATTTTATTTTTCTGAATAATATTGCTTATGTTTATTCGTGAAGATTTATATTAATTGACATATCTTTTGTATTTAGTTGATTTGAAGTAACTCTTCCACAGTTTTGTTTATTGAAGTTGTAACTTTATCGACCGGTGTAACTTCAATACGACAAATATACATAATTAAAAACAGATTTTTTTATTTTTATAGTATTTTAAAAAACAATCAAATATTCTTTTTTTCCGAATGATGAATCGTTTCCAGCTGAAGCCTTCACAGAGCTTCTCGTAAAGTCATTATTCTTTTTTTCTGCCTATTGCAATTATCTTTAGAACATTAGAATTTCATTAAATTTCCATCATATGTCTCAATCATGTTCGATAATCAACTGCATCCTAACATCACGTGGGCTATGTGATTGTTGTCAGCAATATCTTTGTTTAAAACATTTGATTGAACATAATGCTTCACTCATTACTCAACTTAGCCCTTTAACTGATGAAATAATTGCACTTGAAGATCGTCTCAAAACACTAAACATTCAAAAAATAATTGACAATAGTTGTGAGAAACTTGAAGAATGGCGTCAAGCTTGTCATAAGAAGATTGATTCTTATTTTGAACAAAAATGTGAAGAAATTAATCAATTTGTTAATGAAAGAGTTAATCAACAACAAGAAGAACTCAATCGACTACAATTGAAGATAACTAAACTCATCAATGTACAAGAAACAACTCGTCTAGACATTGGCTTATTGACATCAACTATTCATCAACTCGAAAGAAATATAAATAATATCGACCAGACACATTTTACGATCAATACGTGTCCATTAGTAATAGATGATACCCTCGTTCATATCAAGAAAACGGCTGAACATGAACTTGATCTATCCACTCTTTCATCTGTCTATAGAACAATTCATCGTCCAGAGGGAAGTTTCCGACCATTTACTGTTAATGATCGATACTTCTTGATACATCAACATCCAAATATATGTTTATTTGATCAAGAAATGAACATAGTCAACCAAACATTATGGTCTTACGGTGGAATTCTAGATATATATTGGTCATCTACATTAGATCGATTCATTGTAATTGGAGAAAAGAACATGTTCCTCATTAACGAAAATACAATGTTAATTAATAGTGTACATACAATTGCAGAACAAAACTGGAAATCGTGTACATGTTCTGATACAATTCTCTTTGCAAGCACAACGGAATGGGGTTCATCTATTATGGAGTTTACACTATTTCCAGTGATCGAATTGATTAGAGAACGGAAATGTCCTCTTACATGTGGTAAAGGTGAAATTATTCATAATATTGCTTACCATAATGGAAACCTAGCTCTAATCGTTAAGGACAAATTTGACACATCGTCACGCATTGAATTAAGATGTGTAAACACGTTCGATCGCATCTGGACACTTCAGTTTGATATTATGTCTGTCCGAAAAAAAGTATTTCGTTGTTCTTCACTACCATGTAATGAATGGCTTATTGTCGACTGTGAAATTGGACGCCTACTTCAGGTTACAAAAGACGGAAAAATAAAGAAAATTATTCAATATCATCCAAGTCCCTGCTATGCTATTTTGTTCGATCGAAATAAGCTAGCTGTATCTACTGCGAATGACATAAATCTTCATACAATTCAATCAAATGAATGATTACTTTTGTTTAGTACGTTGCTTTACTTTTCGATGAAGAACTTGAATTAAAAATAATTAAACGCATATATTCGAAATATTGTTTAAGATAAATTTAATAGCTTATGAATAAACAAAGAAAGCGTTTTATTTTCGTGCATGATTGAAACAGGATGATCACCTCCTCATGTCAGAAATTCAGAAACAATGCAGAAAACTGTCCTTTGTAGACTCTTCATATTTCAATGGGTTTAAATAACTTGTTGATTCTTTCCAAGGCATTCTTTTATTCTCAAAGTTCCAAAACATAACGAAGATGAACATTTTATTAAGTGCATCATATATTGAATGCAATCTAGTGTTTCAACAAATTCTGTATTTCTACAGCCTTTGAGTCTACTGGCATTGAACTACAAAGATCATTGGACGAAGGTTTCAGATCAGAAAAAAAATTGTCATTGTAACCTCATAAGGTGCTAAAGCATGGAATTCACAAACTTTTACTGTTATAAATTTATGATATGTTGTCAAAGGTTTTCAAAAAATTTATTTTAAAAAGATTATCAAATTAGCGAATAAATCGAAATTATAACATGTCAGATATATCTCTCATTTTAATGATTTAGAATATTAACTCGAAAATTCAGTGATATTTTATCTCAAAACAACTCATAATAGTAAGAAACTTTTAGTTTTTTATAGATTGATTATTTTTGACTCATTGTGTAACGCAACAGTGGAATGAGTTCATTTGAATTTACACAAAACAGTATTATATTGAGCACATACATTATGTATTTCCATGGTTGACTCAATATCGACTCTACTAGGTTAGTACCAGGAGGGTACAGGATTAATAATAGCAAGAGACGATGAATACAAAGTTCTTGATGTACAACGTCAAATGTAAACGATATTGGCAAGAAAACTTTTACGATATGGATTGACTGTAGATCATTATTTCCCACAGATTGTGATTTTCCGAATCAATTCCTAAATCGGGTCCATATTTGTGGACTTTCAAACAATTATGATCAATTCTGATGACCAAGTAGGAACTTTAATTTAGGGACTGGAGGACTTTTATTCAGGAGCTTTTTAATATAGGAAATATCAAAGCTCTGTTGTATATATTATGTGAAAACGTTCCTAAATTAAAGTTTCTACTTGGTCACTAGAATGGATCATAATTGTTTGAAAGTCCACGAATTTGAACCCGATTTAGGAATTGATTCAAGAAACCACAATTTGTGGGAAATGATAGTCATTCGGTGTTTTAGAATTAGTCATAGCAGGTCGTGAAAGTAAAATATCATGTTAACTATCAAGATAAAAAAAACGTTTGTCTGTTGAAGAAAAGAAACAGGATTACTTTTCTATTTGCATAACAAAGGTAAAAGTCTTTTTTTCCATTTTCTATTCAATGAATGGGTGTCTTAAAAATAGTGACTCTACAAGAATCACTATGTGTATCTGAACTGCACGCAACTATTCGTCTAGAAATAGAATACTCATAGAATATGATTGTCAAATTGCTCGATCTTGAAGTTTCAAGAGGTTTTTCAAGATGTTTTATTTTTGTTGGCTTTTCATTTTTCCAAAATCCTTCTAGGAAAAGGTTCGATACAAAACTTGTACTTGTGACATCGCTCAACATATGTCAACTAATGGATGATAATAAAGTATTTATAGTCAGTTTTTCATTTTAAAAAGATTGGTATCATTTTTGATCATTAACTACAGATTAAGTTATTCTATTGTTACTTCTAGTTAGGTTCTTTAGTTTTAATCTTGCATTTTATGCCAAAATGAAAACTTTCATTCACAGGAAAAAATATTGTGAGAATTTTTCTAATTATGTGGTTATATACTGTTTAAATCAGGGAATACTATTATTCTAGAGTCCTCTTCTCGTTCGTTTGAGGCTTTAGTATTGTCAAAATAGGTTTATTATCATATAGAAGTATTAACAAAAAACAATATACTAAATCTTTCAAAATACTTCTTCCTATCTTTACTCGTATAGATTGATATTATTGTCTTTAAAATGGAAAAGTAACTATAAGTATACATTTTGCTTTTATCATTATTAATCAATTAATATTTGTATAGTAATTAGTCGATTTAAAGTGACATTGACAAATGTTATTGTTAAAGTAGCAATTTCCTAGACTGGTGTAACTTCGATATAAATATATAGTTACAGATTTTTGTCATATTTTCAGCATAAATGAATATTCTATTTTCAAACAAATAGTCACCTTCAAATCGACAACTGGTATGTTTATTGACTGTAAAATGGAAAAAAACGATACAACTTTCGTTATACGAATTCAAATGCAACCGGTTTTCTTTCGTTCGACTAATAAACATTTTTCTTATCTTGAAAGTTAACATGATATTTCATTGTGTCTTCCTACTATGACTAATTCTAGAACATCAAAGTTTTATTATTTTCATCAAATATCTCAATCATGTTCGATAAACAAGTGTACACAGACATAACGTGAATTATGTGATTGTTGCCAACAAAACCATTGTTGACCACATTTAAATGAACATAATGCTTCACTCATTACTCAATTGAATCTTTTAACTGACGAAATCAATATACTTGAGGATCGTCTCGAAACACTAAATATTCAAAAGATAATCGATAGTGGACGTGAAAAACTCCAATAATGGCGTTAAGATTGTTATAAGAAGATAGATTTTGTTTTTGAACAAAAATGTCAAGAACTTGATCGTTTTGTTAATGAAAGGGTTGGCCAACAACGACAAGAACTCAATCGAATACAATTGAAGATAACTAAACTCATCCAATGCCCAAGAAACAACTCGTCACGATATTGATTTGTTGACATCAACTATTTGTCACATCGAAAGAAATTTTTAAGAACATTGAAGAAAAATGTTTTAAGATCGATACTCGTCCATTGATAATAGATAGCACATTGGTTTCTATAGAGAAAACAATTGAACATGGACTTGATCTATTAACTCTTTCACCTGTCTATAGAACAATTAATTATCCGAAGGGAAGTTTTATATCACTAGCTGGCAATGATCGATGTTTATTGATTCATCAACATCCAAATTTATGCTTGCTTGATCGAGAAATGAACATAGTCAAACAAACATTATGGTCGTATACTGAAATTTGGGATATGTGTTGGTCGTCAATATTAGATCGATTTATTGTACTTGGAAAAAATAACATTTATCTTATTAACGACAATACAATGTCAATTGACGACGTGCACAAAATCAAAGGACGAGTCTGGGTATCGTATACATGCTCTGAAATAGCCCTCTTTGCAAGTACAAATGAACGTGCGTCATCGATTATGGAATTCGCATTATTACCAGCAATCAAATTGACTAGAGAATGAAAATATCCTGTCACGCGCACCAAAGATGAATTTATCACTGATATTGTTTACAATAACGGGAATCTTGCTCTACTAGTTATAAATATATTCAATAAATCACTACATATGGAATTGAGATATACAGAGGCACTCAACTGCATCTGGTCACTTCAACTTGATATAACGTGTGTCCAAAAAATAGCACCTCGTTGTTGTTCATTTCCTTGTAATGAATGGCTCACTGTCGATTATGAGACTGGGCGTCTACTTCAAATTGCAAAAGACGGAGAAATAAAGAGAACAATTGAATATCACCCAACTGCTGGTCGAACTATTCTGTTCGACATAAATAAGCTAACAGTATCAACTGCCGATGATGTAAATTTACATGTAATTTTATGAAATATATGACTACTTTCATTTATACTGTTACTTTTCTTTTACGATGAAGAACTTGAATTAAAAACAAGTAACCGCATATTGTTGAAGTATAGTTTACAGTCGGTTAAATCATCGAAATCAATCGAGATAGAGAACTTTTTTGTTTTGTTATATACAAATAAAAGATTAAAAACAGTTGATAAATAAAGATACAAAGAGTTATATTTTCGTAAATATTTTAATTGTAAATCTGAGATAGTGATGCTAAGAAAAAATACCATTTTTATAAGTCATACGACTTCTAATAATAATAATAGGTGATGATAAATCCAAAATTCTTTATCTAAACTTTTGGACGTAAACGACATTAAACTTTCTCCTCACAATAGATTGATTACTTAGAATGATCCATTTGGACTGAAATTTCTATGAACGATTGACTCTGAAGAGAAACACTCCTTGACTCCAAATTGAAGTCCATATCTGTGTGCAGTTTTTATCCGAACAGTACTTTAAACTCCGCTACGATTCATTTTCTATGATAATTTTAGTACATACGGTATTAAAATAAACAAAAAGTTTGTCACTTCATAACATAAAATCTCGCTTGTCTCAACACAGAAATCAGATAGAAAATATATGATCTGAATGAAGTTTACTCTCATTTACATTTTCAAAACAAAAAAACTATTGGTTATATCTTAAACCGGGTAGAAGTGGATGTGAATAAAAAGAAAATCTACCCAAAATTAAAAAATTGAAAAAGAACTGCGAAGATTTCTCAGAAAACACAATACCAGGGTAGAAGTTTTTCCTGAATATTTGTTTAAGTTTGGCCTTTTTTTTCTCGACAAGTCCCATCTGCTCTGAAAGAGAAAATTTTGCTGCATCTTTCTATCAGAAAGACCCAACTTCTATTTTGGTTTCAAAAAATATGAGTTTTCTCAATGGTGAACGCTCTTAAAAACAAAATTTTTAGATATAGTAAATTGAAATTATAACTCATTGTTTGTTCTTTCTCTGAACAGAACAAGATTCTAAATACTCTCTTATAAGAACTATAATTGCAATAGAAATAATTAATAGCGTATGTCAGAATACTTTTTTTTTCAGTCATAACAAAGTTTTCATAGGAAGTCTAACGACTAAATATTGAATTGAAATCTTTTATTGAAATAAACGTCATACATATCACATCGTCATAGTTATATATATTTTACTTGAGAATCAATGACTGAATAGCTCTCTCTGATGAGAATTTGTTTCTCCAATGAAAAAATATCAAACAAAATTAATTATTTTTAGATAAGATAGATATAATTACGGTATGGTTATCTATCGATCACCTAGACTTGAAGATGGTTAAGACTTAAAAATTAAGAAAGTCAAGTCTACCATTGGAAAAACAATGATCGATAGCATATGAAATAGAACCGTTTCTATTCCTGAGCAGTATCGAGTCTTTTAAATATGCGAAAACCTTCTTACTGTAAATAATTCGAAAATTTATGTAAAAGATAGCAGTGGAATATGTCATCAAACATGGATTGATAAACACAAAAAAATTCCTTAATTAGGTTTTAATTGATTTGTGTCTCCAAATAGAAATCATCGCATTTCATTTGTATTCGAATTTTGTTGTGTTTTCAGATCATTAAACATTTTGCATAGGTTTTGTTAATAAGTTTGCACATATTTTCTAATTAGCATTAAATTCTGAACAAAAAATTGCTTATTTAGCTTTTCAAAGAATTCTGCTGAATTTTCATAAGCAAACAATTTAAAAAAAAATAAATACACTGTTGTGATTACATTTAGAAAAATCCATCAAAAACAGAATCAAATTCTACACGTATATCTCGATAAGTGCAGAAAGTATTCAAAAAGTCACTAAACAAAAAAGAATTCGAATTTCTCTCTTATGGTTCAAGCATGTCTGAGATAAATATGTCTGAGTTTTTCAGGACGTACCAAATGAACGGTTATAAATGAAGAAAAAGAGACATAGAAAGTTGGAAACTCGTAATAATAAAAAACATTAAAGAAATAAAAGAAATACTCGACGTATTGTTTTTCGAAAGTCGAAAAGAAACTTTAATGAGAAGAAAGACCTCTTTTTGAAACAAATTCTCAGATTGTTTCTTTTTTTTCAAAATCGCAAGAAAAATGCTCTTTTATTGTGAATACTTCAAACTTTTGTTTGTTCTTTTGAAACATTGTTGAATGAATCATTAATCAATAAGAATAATGATTCATATGATTGTTTTATTGACCGTTGTTACTTATCATAGAGCTCTAATAGTCATTAAAATTGAGTTTTTTTTCAAGATTTTCATGGTTATCTGTATAGATACATGATTTAATTACCAATGAAAACTATGTTTTCTTTTTATTTCGAAATTTCTTTTTGCCGATGAATCAGAATATCAAAATACAATCGTCATACAAATCTTAGCTGTATGATAGACTTATTCCTCATGTTTGAATAAAATTTCTGTACTCTCATAAAATATATGATCATTATCTAGAAATCATTTTAATCTTAATTTATTGTATCTAAAATAAATTAATTAAAGTAGAAAATTTTTGAATGATATTTATTTATTTAAAATATATTTCATATTGATTACAAATAAATCTTACTAATAACAAGATTCAATCTTTTGTTAAGTGCATAGAAATATAAAAGATTGACATGTACTTGTAAATATAATATTTCTTTTTAAAAACGTTAAAAAAATCGAATTGTCTTACATTACACTTTATGTTTAGTCTATTAAACTTTTTCATGTAATATTTGTTACATAGTAAAAGTTTAGTTATATACGAAATAAACTATCAATTGCCGATTGAAGATGATTGTTCTATCTATTGATTTAAATAAACAATATGACATGAAAGACAATGGACAAGTGTAACTGTAGTCATTCATATCTTCTTTTTTATATAACAAAACAGAACAGAAAAAAAAAAGACAAAATACACATTCATCAAATAATGTTAAAATAAAACAATGCATTCATTCATGCATTTTTTTTTCTTGTTTTCTCATTTTCACATACATTATAGTGCATGTCAAACTGATTCAAGGGGTAAATAAAATCATATTTATTCGAATATGATCATTATTTTATTTTTTTTTTAGTTTAAAATTCAATTAAATTTTCTTATTCTATCACTAGTATTATATCATAATCGATTGATTATCGTTATTATAGTTATTCTGAAAAGACATCTATTCTTCAAGCTTTAGCATTCTCATATTCAACAAAATCATCATCAGCTGCAATAGAGAATTCACAATGAAGCATGCAAATTAAAAGTATATAAATATATGAGTCACTTGCAGTTAAACGGGATAAAGCAACCTTTTTTTTTTACTTTGATTCTTTATAAAGATTATTTTTTCTGAATTATTTCTATTAGTTTAGATATGTGTACAAATGTTGGCTCTTTCAGCTGACTATTAGGTACAGTAGTTCGTTATTTAATTAATGAATTGAAAAGTAATCGGCGAATAACTCTGTACACATAGGAGGAAAAAATTTCATCCATTTATCTAGAGACTCTGAAGAAGGGTTTTTATGTTGTAGAATTGGTTTTGAACTTCTCATTCGGTTAGAAGAGAATATTTTTCGTTTGTATATTTGTACCCCGTCACGTTTATAAAGAAAAGTTAATCGATTTTTTTGAAAAAACCTAGGTACAATCAAAAAAAGTTTTATATACAGAATGTACTATTTATTTCTCAAAAGTACTACCTCAAGTCGGAATTATTCTCAATTAATATACGTGACATGAATGATGATGTTCTTTTTTATGTCACGTCGATATAGAATTTCAAGGTCACTTGACATACATGTAGCAAATAAAAATTATCTTTACGAAAGTCCATTATTCGAAGATACATGTATTCTCATTTTGCGAAATTCTGTCGCTAACGAATGCTCGATCTAAATATAGCATATCACAGCTATAGATTCGTCGTGTAATAGTATAAAAGTTACATCATATGAACTAAATACTCAAAAAATATCAATGATAATTCACGATGTTAAAAACGAAACATATACCTATAGTTTATTTTTTCGTTTTGCGTATTTTCATTAGATTTCAACCACATGTACAAAAATGATATTCGATTCAGATAAAATTTTCAGATCTATAGAGCTTTTAAGTTTGACCATTTTGATAAAAAGTCTCTTTAAAGAACACAGTTTTCTCCCACTTGACTAGGTAGTTTTGTACATCACAACAAGCTCACAAATAAAATGGAAGATCATATTCGAATTCGTCGAGACAAATCTCATCTGCTTATACTAAACTTGTCATAGTTGAGAATAAAAACGCCAGTTCCGAATGTGGTTTAAGATGTCACCGACCAAAAGAAATAATAGTGGTTTCTGGCGCCCACGATTATTCCGAATGTTGTTAATTGGGATTTCACTAGATATTCGTTGAAGAAATGCTACCAACTTTCAAGTCGGTTTCGTACAATGAAAGGTCCAGTAAAACCTGAACTGGAGCAAATGTAAAGACTTCATTATTTTGTGACCCTCTTTAATCAACAAAAATGAATGTGTTTAGTATTTTAATATCATCCCAGAAATGACTGGATGGTTTTAGTTCGGAAACATCTCATTAGACAAAAAACCGGTATGGAGCACAAATTCATTCTATCTAAATGATCAACATAAAAAGTCGACTAAACTATTTAACCTGACAACTGTCGAAAATTCGAAAATGCACCTTCTTGTAAAGCAAGTGATACTATAGTTTTTTTTTTCACCAGATCTAGGTTGAGTATAGACGCATCCTTTAATATTGAATTATCCAGTGCAAATAACTTGGAAACCTACTTTTCAACAATTATGATGTGGTCTACACTAATTACTGTACAAAATCTATGTCTTGTAGAAAAAGAACTAGTATATTATTTGCTTCACAAGAAGAGTGCACTTTCAAGCTTTCTACAGTTTTTCAGTTAGAAAGTTTTGTCGAGTTTGTATAATGAGCATTGAAATAGAATGAATTGATACTGTATACTGATTTTTATCTAATGGACTCTTTTCGAATGCAAACCATCCAGTTTTTATGTTTATTCGTAAAAAAATGATATAAGTATTTTACTTTGTTTTTAATATCACCTCTTAATTCATATTTTATTTAATATGAAGTCGGTTTGAAGTAATTTCGATACGATATGTGCACGTCGTCTATAGTGTTACACATAATTTGAAAAATTCTTTTTTTTTTATCATATATTCCAAAGAAAAAGATGAATACTGTGTTTGCGGACGAACGGTCACTTTTAGAAGAAGTATTCATAGTTAATCTTATACAATGACTATTCTCACGATATCTGTTGATTGAATTTAAAGTTGAAAAAATAACATGATATTTTATTTCTTTTTCTAACTGCAATTATTTTCAGAGTATCAGAATTTTATTATTTTCATCAAATGTCTCAAACATGCTCGATGGAAAAATGCACACGTGTATCACGTTGGTTATGTGATTGTTGCGAAAAACACATGTGTTTACAACATTTAAATGACCATAATATTGCACTCATTTCTCAATTGAATCCTTTAACTGATGAAATCAATGCACTTGGAGATCGTCTCGAGGCGCTGGGTATTCACGAAGCGGTTGCGTACAGTCGTCAAAAACTTGAACAGTGGCGTCAAGATTGTTATAAGAAGATTGATTCTTATTTTGAACAAAAATGTCAAGAACTTGATCAAGTTGTTCATGAAATAGTTGGCCAACAACGAGAAAAAATGAATCACTTACAATTGAATATAACTGAACTCATCAATGCACAAGAAACAACTCGTCAAGATATCGATTCCTTAACATCAACTATTCGCCAACTCGAAACAAATATGAAAATCATCGAACAAACATGTCTTACAATTAATACTCGTCCATTATTAATAGATGACACGATCATTTCTATAGAGACAACGACGGAACATGAACTTAATCTATCAACTATTTCACCTGTCTTCAGAACGATTCATCGCCCAAAAGGAAGTTTTCGACCATTTACTGTGAATGATCGATACTTATTGATGCATCAAGAGCCCAATTTATGTTTATTTGATCGTACCCTGAACATAGCCAAACAAATTACATGGTCATATGATGCAATTCAGGACATGTGTTGGTCATCAACATTGAATCGATTCATTGTACTTGGAAAAAATAACATCCTTCTCATTAACGAAAATACAATGGCAGTTGATAATGTGTACACGATCAAAGAACGACAGTGGCTATCGGGTACATGCTCCGACAAAGTTCTCTTTGCAAGTACAAATGGACGTGCATCATCTATTATGGAGTTCGCACTATTGCCAACAGTCAAGTTGATTAAAGAATGGAAATATCCTCTTACATGTAGTAAAGATGAATTTATTGTTAGTACTGCTTACAATAACGGAAATCTTGCTCTGATGGTTGTAAATGTATTGAATAAATTGCTACGCATGGAATTGAGATATACAAAGACGCTCGATCCTATATGGTCATTTCAAATTAATATTACTTGGATTCACAAACTAGCATTTCGTTGTTGTTCACTTCCTTGTAATGAATGGCTCATAGTCGATTATGAGACTGGACGTCTACTTCAGATTACAAAAGATGGAAAAGTAAAGAACACAATTAAATATCAACCGACTCCCTGTCGTGCTATTCTATTCGACATAAATACTCTAGCAGTATCAACTATCGATGACGTCAATCTGCATACAATTCAGTAAAATGAATATTTACTTACGTTTAATTTTTGCTTTACTTTTTCGACGACGAACTCGAATTAAACATTGATTAATCGCATATTGTTAAAATGTAATGCATAGTTGATTAGTTCATCAAGATTGCTTTAGCTGAAAGTTTTTCATTTTATTATATGTAAATCAAAGATCAAATCTATTTGACCAAATATATTAAGAAAAAGTCTAAGAAATTATAAATGATCAACTCGATTAAATTTTTTGAAGGGATGTACTCCCTGGTGATATTAAGGCATTACTCATATATTATGAAGAATTCTTGATATCTTCTCATATTTTCAACTATTGTGTACTTTTTGCAGATTATTGTGTATTTTTTCTTATGTAATGTCAAGTATAAAGGATTCGAACTTAGTGTGTGCATATTCTTGATTAGGTCATGACACTCTTTCTAATCATATATAAAAAAAAAGGAAAAAAATTCTGCTTTAATTATGCATTTTCGGCACTTTACTTTTTGGAACTAAATTGACATTATCACTATTTAATAAGTTCTCCTTTCTATGAGCAATATAAGATTCTGAAAAAAAAACTTTTTCAACCATAACAATGTATTTGTAGAAAGTCCAATGATTAAATGTTGACTTGAAATCTATTGCTAATATTAATATAATTATAACATCCATATGACAAAAAACGTTAATTTACTGATACATTTCTTTGAATCAGTCAATAATTAAAACATATTTGACAAATGTTTAAAATATTTTCCAGTGAATTTAAGAGCTCTAAAAGACTGCATCTATTTAGAATTGGTTGCTTAGAATGTAACGGTTATTTACAAAGAATGAATTCATCTAAGTTAATATTCAAAATGATAGATTTATCATGTTTATTCTTGAATTGTATAATTATTGGGTTAAATTCAATTTCAATTGAATAAGCAAATATTCTTTTCATCGTTCTTATTATCATCGAACTGTTATTTATTGTTATTAAATGGTTATTCCTGCTTTGAAAATTATTGGTAGTAAAAGAAATAAGAACAAAAACTTGATTAATAATATGACAATTGTAATTAGAAATAGAAAGTTCTCTCTTGGATAAAAATCATTTTTTAGTCACTTAATTAATTCTCATTATCGTCTTAGTTATAATCTTAGTCAATAGCAAAAATTAATTTTTTGCTAGAATTTGATATCAGAGTGATTGATAAAGAAAAAATAGCGATAACAAATTTATATAAAACATGTGATATATTATTCATCTTCAGACCTTGAAATCTACTACAGACAAAGATCAGTTGTTTTTTTTCAATTTTTCTTTCTCTTGTATTATTGTACATACACTTGAATGTCATTGTACAGGTACTCAGGTCGACAATATTTGTACTGTATACATGTAAACATTTTATTCACCTTTTATTTTGTTTTGTTATACATTTTAGTGATATTGAGAGAACAAAAACAGTAATGTAAAGAAGAACAATATTCTATTTGATCATTTTCAGTTGTAAAATGTAGGTGTACCTAAACATCTCTTAATATTTTCCTATTGCAACTTATTATTGAATATGTAATAGATTTTTAAAAAGGAAATATTCAACTAATATCTATAATTATATCAAGAATTCATACAGCTAAAATTTCAAGAGGTTAACATCATCAGTCAACGAAATTTTTTCTAAAAGATTGATGGCAAATGAGCTAGAATTTATGAGGATCTTCGAATTGAGTTGATATTCGCTCACTTTTTATTGTTTAGACTTCTTTTCGGCATTAAAAGATGTGCAATGAAACTCTTAACGAATCAATTCAAAAGCGACTCCAGCTCAACTTCATAGATAGAACGATGCACAGATAATCATAGGCATCATCAATATGACGACAGAATACAAGTTTTAACTTAACTAATTAGGTAAAAGAATAAGAGGCTAACAGGTGTTGCTTGTTTCATTCAGATAAAGAAAGATATACTTGATGTCTAAGATTTTCCTGGAAAATGTCATTCCTGTCTCTTTGAAATATATAGAAAATAATTTTTCAAGGAATAACTTATGGTATAGTTATATGCAGGACTTAGTGTGTGTCACGATATTTCTATTCAAAAAAAAAAGAAATGACTTATTTGTGATTTTGGTTGAAATTGGAGAATTTTTCTAATATTATTTAACTATAGTGATTTTTTTCAGCACATATATATCTCATACAGTCGCATCTTTCGATATATAATTGTCCAGTGTAAATAACATAGGAATTAAGATAGCATCAATTACAACGAGATGTCTCGAAAATACGATGATTTTCACGCAAATTCCTTTTTTTTATTAACGCATCTTATGTCATATCGAAGTTAAAACTTCAATTCAACTAAATATCAATAAATGAAGACGTAGAACAAGTTATTCAAAAAAGCGAAACATTACTTTTGCTTAGTATTTTCTAGGATTTTAGACGTATTTTGACGACATGAAGGTCTATAACTGATGATAAGAGATCTCTAGAACAATATACTCAGACTTAGATAGCATATTATCACAATCAATCAAATACGGAGTTTCCTAACTGGATTTTTGAATATTATGTTTTAGTATAATCTAAATTTTTACAACAGCAAAATGCAAGAAAATGATGGAAAAATTAGCAAATGGATTGAAGCAAGTGATTGATCAACGTGAAGAGTAGATAAATACATATTGACGGACGTTTTTTTTACGTTTGAAGAATTTCGATTTGTAAATCACGCTCAAACTATTTTCTTTTTATTTAACTTTCCTAATAAAACAGCAGAAAAATCTTACAAATAATTAAAAAAATTTGTTTGAACTCTATGTTACTTCTATCTCTCTGTCTATAAGAAGTAGAAAGCTGAAACCCAAGCGACTAAAAAAATTTCGATTCAATTCCTCACGCAAAAAGAACGATACAATTTGTAAAAGAATTACTGCTAAGTTGAATAATGTAACTTGGTTTCAATCTTTGTTACAAAGTTCAAATTCTACCGAAAAGAAAACTATATGAAAAGAATATCACTTGAAGAGAATCAAACTCATTAGAAAGCTTTCATTCTATTTTCACACGAATAATTATGTCCACTGAAAGTATTCATAATTATTTTTGTACAGTCACTATTTGCACGGCATGTGCTTGTTGAATTGAAAGATGAGAAAAAAAAAACTTAACTTTGTTTCTACAAATGCAAAAAAAAGTCCTTTTGCGTTTCTTCAACAAACAAGCATTTTTTTTTTCTTAAGAAATAATGTCATACTCTCTTTCCTCTTCTTACTGCATCCACCTCATCACATCAGAATTCTATTATTTTATCAAATGTCTCAAACATGCTCGATCGAGAAATGCTTCCGTACATCACGTGGACTGTGTGATTGTTGTCAGCAACATCTTTGTTTACAACATTTAAATGAACATAATGCTTCACTAATTTCTCAATTGAATCCTTTAACTGATGAAATTAATACACTTGAAGATCGTCTCAAAACATTAAATATACAAAAAATAATTGACAATAGTCGTCAAAAACTTAAACAATGGCGTCAAGATTGTCATAGAAGGATTGATTCTTATTTTGAACAAAAATGTCAAGAACTTGATCAACTTGTTAAAGAAAGAGTTGCCCAACGACAAGAAGAACTCAATCGAATACACTTGAAAATAGGTGAACTCATCAATACACAAGAAACAACTCGTCAAGATATCGATTCTTTAACATCAACTATTCGTCAACTCGAAACAAATATGAACAATACGGAACAAATATGTTTTACGATCAATGCTCGTCCATTATTAATCGATGATATGGTCGTCTTTATAGAGAAAACGACTGAACATGAACTTCATCTATCCACCCTTTCACCTGTCTACAGAACAGTTCTTCATCCAGAAGGAAGTTTTCAATCAGTAACTAGCAATGATCGACATTTATTGATGCATCAACATCCAAATTTATGCTTGCTTGATCGAGAAATGAACATAGTCAAACAAACATTATGGTCGTATAGTGAAATTTGGGATATGTGTTGGTCATCAACATTAGATCGATTCATTGTACTCGAAGAAAATGATATTTTTCTCATAAATGAAAATACAATGTCGATCGATAATGTGTACACAATCAAAGAACGAAGCTTTATGTCGTGTACATGTTCTGATACAGTGCTCTTTGTAAGCATCAATGAGTGGGGTTCAACTATTATAGAACTCACACTATTCCCGGCTATCGAAAGGATTAGAAAATGGAAATCTCCTCTCACATGTGCCAAAGATGAAGGTATCGACGGTATTGTTTACAATGACGGAAATCTTGGCCTAATGGTTAAAAATGCACTCAAGAAATCACTGCGCATTGAATTGAGACATGCGAAGACACTCGAACATATATGGTCGTTTCAACTCGACACTGCGTGCATCCAAAAAATAGCATTTCGTTGTTGTTCACTTCCTTGTAATGAATGGCTCATTGTGGAGTATGACACTGAACACCTGATTCAGGTTACAGCAGACGGAAAAATAAAGAAAACAATTATATATCATCCGAATCCATACCGTGCTACTTTGTTCGATCTAAATAAACTAGTTGTATCGACTATGAATGATGTTCGGCTACATATGATTGAATAAAATGAATGACAACTCTCGTTTACTATTTTTGCTTTGCTTTTCGATGAAGTACTCGAATGAAAAATAATTAATCTCATATTCCTGAAGTATAATTTAAAATTGATTTGATAATCGAGATGATCCAAGTTACAGTATTATTTATGTTTTCTTATATGCACATAAAACATTAGAATTCGTTGGCCAATCAAAATAGAAAAAAAGCTATATACTTGAATGTTTTAAATATAAATTTGATATCACGACGTGAAGAAAAAGTGTATTAGCGCAATCTCTGTGAGCTTAAAATATGACATACGTGTAACTGCTTTTGCTACTCACGGATATTGTTCAATTTTAGCTATCTGAGGATACATTTCTTTACCACACTTTTACCTTATCGTCTAGAAAAGCAAAAAGTAGTTCGTATATTCAAATGAGTTGCTATTTATCGACGTCTTCCAGTACATATGAATATATTCAGCCTTTTATTACGAAAGAAATCGTACGAATAAGCCTAATATAAATTATTAGAACAAAATCTCTAATTTCTCACAAGATACAACTCTGTAGCAGGGTAAGAAGTAGTTACATGTCAGACTAAAAAGAATCTAAAAGGATACCTACTCATAGCATTCTAGACAAAAATTAATATCATTTTATTAGATTTTGGCTATATTAGATAAAAACTGAATAAAAGAATTATAATCTATACTTTTATCCGCAGATAGATCTAATGATTCTTAGAATATTTTGCAAGTTTCAATCAAAGCAAATATTCCTTTTCTGTGTTGGAATGACTCTCTCACAATGTATACGAGTTTTCTTGAAACAGTTTCCCAATTAATATACCAGTGAAAATATTCATATCTATTGAAAGAAACTACATCAGTTTATAGTCTCATAGGTTTTTTTCTTAAATTAAGAACGTCTATACGCACGCATCATATCATTGAAAACACTGTGGGTTAAAGTCTTTTCTTACTAAAAAAACACTAAAAACAACAACTCAATTAATAATATAATAATTTTGATTATCATAGATAAAAAGTTCTCTTTTAGAAAAATATAATAGGGTGTGGGTGTGAGTGTTATCCATTATTTCGCCCACACTCACACCCTGGAAAATTTGCCGTAACATTATGCATTTGAGAACCAAAAAAGCTCGATTTAGTTTGTTAAGTCTTTTTAAAAAAATTCTCTTTTTGTGCATAATGAGCGCCTTCATATTTTCTTGATATTTCTCTCAATTTCTATTCTACAAATCTCTTTTCGATATTAAAAAGACTGCCGTGAAATTATTTATGCATTGCTATGAACATTTACTTCTATATTCAAGATTATTAAAAACAAATATCAATCACAGGACATACCAGTTCAGTAGAGCTTATTCGTGATTCAGCTGTTTTTATTTTGGTAATAGGGAATAGAATATTTCTTTGTAAAATTAAAAGATACAATTTCAATTTGTTGTTTGTTTTGGTAACGGTCAACATTTATTAATACTTTCAACACATAGTTGAATAATAGATCATTTATTATTTAATTAGTACTAAAGCTGGTGGATATTCATCGGTGAAGTTAATCCTATTCATTCATGAAAGTTTGAAGAATAAACGTTCCACTAAGAAAATTAATAATACAAGTAAATAAGAAAAAAATGAATATTTTGATTTTTGTCAAAGATTTTGCTTGAAATAGATTTTTTTCGAATGGAACAAATAATCATGTTGTCGCACATACTCTTACAACTCGAGATGATTACATGCAGAGCCTAGAAGATAATTAGGATTCTATAAAATTTATGCATATGGTAAAAATTTATGAATACAGAAATGAAAAAGAGTAAAGAAAAACATGAAATGCAAAGTCATTCATTTTATTGAATTGTATGTAGTCTAACATCCTCCATAGTTGATACAGCTAGCTTATTCAGGTCGAACAGAGTAGCACGGTAGGGAGCCGGATAATAACGAATTATTTTCTTCATTTTTCCATCTTTTGTAATGTGCAGCAGGCATCCAGCTTCGTAGTCGACAATCAGCCATTCATTACAAGGGAGTGAACAACAGCGAAATATTTTATTTTGGATCCATTTAATATCAGTTTCAAATGACCAAATGCGATCAAACGTCTTGACATATCTTAATTCAATGCGCACTAATTTTTCGGAGTTATTCATAACTATCAGAGCAAGATTTTCGTTGCTGTAAATGATATCAGCGATAAATTCGTTTTTGGTACATGTAAAAGGATATTTCCATTCTTTAATCAATTCAATTGTTGCTAATAATCTGAATTCCATAATAGATGAAGCACGTTCAATTATGGATGCAAACAGAACTGTATCAGAACATGTACACGATCCCCAGTCTCGTCCTTCAATTGTATGCACATTATCAATTGACATAGTATTTTCATCAATTAGAAAGATGTTATTTTTTCCAAGTACAATAAACCGATCTAATGTTGACGACCAGCACATGTCATGAATTCCACCATAAGACCATAAGGTTTGCTTGACTAAATTCATTTCTAGATCAAATAAACATAAATTGGGTTCTTGGTGTTTCAACAAATATCGATCATTGCCAGTTACTGATCCACAACTGCCCTTGGGACTAGTAATGGTTTTGTAGACAGGCCAAAGAGTTGACAGATCAAGTTCATGGTCAGTTGTTTTCCAAAACGAAACAAGCGTTTCATCTATTACTAATGGACGAGTATTGATCGTAAAACACTTTTGCTCGATGTTGTTTATATTTGTTTCCAATTGACGAATGGTTGATGTCAGTGAATCGATATTTTGTCGAGTTGTTTCTTGTCTATTTATCAGTTCAGTTATCTTCAGTTGTATTCGATTGATTTCTGTTCGTTGTTTGACAACTGTTTCATGAACAAGTTGATCAAGTTCTTGACATTTTTGTTCAACATAAGAATCAATCGTCTTATAACAATGTTGACGCCATTGTTCAAGTTTTAGACGACTATTGCTAATTGGTTTTTGAATATTTAGTGTTTGAAGACGATTCCCAAGTGCATTAATTTCATCAGCTAACGGATTCAGTTGAGAAATGAGTAAAGCATTATGTTCATTCAAATGTTGTAAACAAAGATTTTGCTGGCAACAATCACACAGTCCACGTGCTGTACGAACACATTGCTCGACCAGACATCGTTGAGACATTTGATGAAAAAAATAAAATTTTGATGTTCTACATCCAGTTGTCGTAGAAGGCAAAAATGAAATGTAATGTTATTTCTCAAGAAGAAAAACGATTTGTTTGCTGAAGAACCGCAAAAAATCATTGTTCTTCACGTTCGCATAATGAAGGTTAAGTTGTTTTATTATTCAACTTGAAATTCAATTAACAGACGCTGTAAGAATCGAGACTTGATAAGAATAACAATAATTACTTCAACTGGAGGTCCTTATTCGTCGCAAAATAGAATATTTATTTATTTTTTGAGAATATGATATAAAGACAAGAATCCATGTTTATCTGGTATTACATTGTGGATTATTTGTATAAAATGAGTTGCAGAAGAAATAGAAAATTTGATTGAACCACTATATTATCGATTTCTAAAGTAATCATCTTGTTCTGCTGTTGAAAAAATCATATACCTCCAATGAGCGCTCTTACAGCTTCGAAAGTCGATATTTGTCTAAAGTATCATGCTGCGCAGACCAAATTCGATCACAAAAATAAACAAAAACTGATTTAAAAAGTGAAATTTTTCTAACCAGGAGTCTTATTAGAACTATGAGTTTCTAAGAACATCAGCCATCATCTCTAGAAACGATGCATGAAATCAATTCTCTTTGTGTTATTTATTCAAAATATTCCTGATCTAAGAAAACAACACTGTAAACGATTGTAAAGGATACTAAAAGACGATGTTATGAACGACGAAATTATACCATTTTTTTTTCACAAAAATGTCTTTTTTAGTATGAAAAACCAAAGAAATTTAATTTTTAATACACCATTGGAGAGATCACTATGTATGCTACAAAAATCATTATTAAATGTGTTTTTCCCGTTACTCCTCTGATATCAAAAAATGAAATTAATGCTAATGAAGATGAGCATACAGGATATGATTGGTAAATTACTACAATTTTATGAAAATGTCGTATTAAATGATCAAACTCTATTTCCACACTGAAACTAATTATTGAATATAATTATATCAGATTTCTAGAAAGTAAATGTTCAACATATAAAAACAATGATGTCAAGAATTCATAAGGTCAAAACTGCTGAAGTCTATCATTAGTCAATAGAATTTTTCCGTAATACACTGCATCTGAGAATGAAAAAGTTCGATCTAGTTCGTGAAACTCTTTAAAGAAAAGATTATCTCTTTGCGTGATATCAACATTATATCGAAATAATAATGAATGAGTCACAATCAATCAGATTTTTTGTATTTTGTTGATATTTCGCTCAGTTTTTATTGTGCAGGCTTCTTTTTGACACCATATGGTGTGTGATGAAATTCTTGATGACTTGATATAAAAGCGTCCTCACTTCAGCTTGATAGATAAAATGGTGGAGAACTTATTGATAGAATTCACGGTCGGCGCGAAATAGTAATCAAGCAATCGCTACTAAAACAAGTGCAAAAGAATTCCTTTCCTGGTAATCGTTGACTTTTTTATTTCTTAAGAGAACGAAACGACATGTTATAACAATATGTCTTAAAATAGATCAAAAGTTGAATGAAAAATCTGGAATAAAGAAAAAAATTGATGTGAGTGTGGGTATGATTGAAGACAATACCGACACCGACACCGACACCCTTGGTGAATTTCCCGAGTAAGATTTTTCTCTAAACCATCATACATTTTTTCTTAGAATATGAAGAAAACATAACTTTATTGAGTAAATTTTTGTCGACATATCTTAGCCTTACAAGAGAACCTTTTGAGATACTAAAAAGCTTTTCATCCTACTTTTTTTGTGCATATGTTAAGAATTACTAGACTAGAAACATTCATACGCATATGGATGAAAGTTATAATTTGTCCGAGATATCAACTTTTGACCGAGAACTTTGTACTATGGAGAAGTAAATTAAGATAACTTGTATCGAAACTTTCAGAATTTTTGAGAGATCAAGTTTGCAAAACTTCGACACTTCTCTATAAAAGAACTTGGATAAACGAAAACTTAATTTCTTGAAAATGCAATGTTCAACACTTCTGCGATTTTTTACCACAGGATAGCCTAACGGATCCACTAAAAATTCGATATCTCAGAGAAATCACAATTTGCACTCATATGCTCTTTGTGTGTTTCTAGTCTAGTGATCCTTAACTTATGCATCTACTATTGTTAAAAGATAGAACAGGTCAGATGATATAAACTAGCAATAAATTATGTACAGTTGTTACAACTTTTGATGAAAAATACTGCAAAAATTTGTTTTTACATCTTTGAAAGATAGTCGAGTTGATGATGCCCAATTATAGCTTGCTTGACGTTGTATTCATCAAGCTCAACTATAACCATTTTTATATTAATTTGCAGAGAACTACCTTCATGTATTTTGGATTACGCAGTAAGAATGATACTAATTAATAAAATGCCTTTTGGATTTGAATCAAAATTCAGAAATAGATGATGATATTATAATAAGAATATACATGAAAAATTATTATTACAAAGTAAAGAGTAAGCAGCGGGTGTGGGTATGGGTGTGGCGGTGTGGGTGTGGGTGTGGGTGTGGGGTGTGGGTGTAGGTTTGGGTAGAAATGCATTTAGACTCATATTCCACATTTCACATCCACCCACACCACACCCACACCCCACCCACACCACACCCACACCCCACCCATACCACACCCACACCCCACCCACACCACACCCATACCACACCCACACCCTTCCAAATAAGATCAATCCATTTTTTACGAATTCTAGGACATGTTATCGTCGAATCATCGATTTTATCTTGTCTTGTTGAATTAAAAATAGTTACGATTCTCATAGTAATCATCATAATAATTACTAATACCAATTTATTTTGACAATTTTATTTTCAACTATCTAAACAATGGTCAAATATCGTAATCAATTCATATATAAAATGATACTTTAATCATTACTCATGAGTTTCCCAATATCAAAATGTAAAGGATGAACTTCCATCTACTGTCTGCAAATCATCTTCCAATATGGAATATATAAGTAGAATTGTTACATTTTCTTCAGCAATGAGAAAGGATTCCATTTGAAACACTGCTATGCGATTTCACCATTTTAAATGCTGATTTAATCGAAATGAACCGAATTCTACAAACTGAGTAGGTTCCATGCATGCTGCACGATCAAACAATCTAACAATGACACGATTTTGAATAAATTGTTTGTTTGTTGTAAATTGTAACTGTTTACAATTTGAAGGATCCAGTTGGAATGTTCATATACAACATTTACCTTTGAATCCAATTAGATTTAGTGTCGAAACTTGAAGTTTCAAACTATTTTCGTACAAAAAATCTTCAATACATGTAGTTGAAATGGACGCAATACAGGAATATAAGTTTGTGTTATAGATTTTATAAAGAAAATTGATTTGCTTATGCAGTTTTTTGGATCAATAAAGCATGGTTCTAACTTGCTGGCATGAGGATGAACACTTAATCGTTCGTATATACAATTCAATAAATGTAGATTTTGATGATTCATAGACTGATAGATGATATCACAACAATTTCGAATTTCAGCTGTAATTTTTAATTCCACAATAGCAACCAATGCTCAGTTACGTTCGAATACCAATGAGAATTTCTAAATATTTTCAGATTGTTTCCAGTAATCATAGATATGTAACATCACCTATAATAATCATGGTTGGAACCCCATATGTAAGAAAACAGTTTATTGAGTTTATTAGGCGTGTTTATCTGTCTTTGGCGTGTGTGGTTTCTTGTATTTTATAGTAATTATCTCATTCAGTCTGAGCTTTAATTTAGAATATTATTACGTTAAACTTCATAAAATAAAGAATTCAAATATTTTCATTATTTTTCTTTTGTACAACACGTTCTCTAAAGCACTAAATAACATTAATAATTTCGTATCTCAGCAGTAGCCGGAGCTGAACCCTTCTCAGAATTTTTTTCTGGTTCCGCTACTAACCCATACCCATCCCACACCTCATGTTCAATACCCAGCTTCCGCTGAAGAATCAAAACAGGTCATTAGTTGTAGAACTCGATGTGTTCGAACAGAAAATAAGAAGCGTATAAATCGTCTCGCATTCTTATCGTGTACTGATTTGCTTCAACTTCTGTATGAAGTAGGCAATATCTCTTTGGCTGACATGTTTGGTTTACTTCATACGACCCGATTCTTATGTAACATGGAATATGTTTGTCCACGGTGTTGCAATGATAAGGTGAATACACTCTCACGTTGTATTCATTTCGTTGTTTCACCTTGTGCAGTATTTATTTTAATACACGTTTTCGGTATTGCGAAGAGCAGATATAAGTGCATGACGAAAGAATTTATTTTCACATAAGAAACGACAAAAGTATCAAGCTACGTTAATTGGTGACTCGTTCGTCCATCTACTGTCTCTAATTACAACAGCTTTTCTGTATTGATGGCCTCTGTCCCTGCTGTTCTTCCACCGTTAACAACAGCAGAATACAAAGAGATTTATGCATTATTTCTTCCTCGTTACTATAATCGTGAAGCAGTGTTCGAATATATAGGAAAGTGTTTATCTCAAGTGACATCACCGGATGAAAGTGGCCTTCATGTTTTGATCGTCGGACCCGGTATGAAATCATTTAGAATTCCGTCATCCAAATTGAGCCTCTTTTTCTTCATTGATTATATAGATCTTGAACAACTTGACAGTCAATGCTTACCATCAGCCATCGAAAAATTAAGCACATCAATCATACTTCGTTTTGTTATTCGACACTTCAATATCCAATTTCAGCTGTCGAACGACGATCCTCAGAGATGTGTGCCTTGGCAACGAGTGTCTCAAATTTAGTCGACGATGAAATCCGTACAAAGGTCGAGAAATCAGATTCAGAGACAAAACATGTGCTCGTGCACATCCAATGATCTAACGCAAGAATTCGACAGAAATCACTTGAACCACGAGTTCGAAATATTTTGTTTTCGATGCCAATTGACGAAGATCGAGAGCAGCTTGAGGTCTTTTTATGCAAAACAGATTCATAGGGTAGTCAAAAAATTCTCGCACTTTCAAATATTTATTCATGCAAAAAAAACATTTTATCAATTTGTTTATAGCAAATGTTTGATACAAAATGCCATCTTTTCACTCCACTTTTAGAATGTCTTTTGGTATTTTGTGAACAGATATAAAATTAAGCTCTTTGATTATTACTTTGCTTAAACTTGTTGCATTTGAGTGTGTATTAATTTTATCTTTAAAATAATGGAATAACTAGAAATCTGAAGGAACAACGTCAGGTGAAAATATTAGTTGAACATAATCTTGATTTTTCTTTTTGAAAATAGTTACTAACAATTTCTGTAAATATTCAGTACAAGTATTAACATTTCATTGTCATTTTCTTGAGTTAGGTCATGAGGCGTTCATTTTGACGATATCTTTCTGAAGCTAAGATTTTGCTTCAGAATAGCATCTATGCTGTCATGTGATATGTCTAAGATAGTAGCAATATAGTTAATGCTGATATTTGGATCATCATTTGCCGGATCTGTAACAGCATCAATATTTTGTTGAGAAAGGGTGGTTATTGAATAACTACTGCGAGAATCAGTTTTCCACGATTCTCGTCCATTTGAAAATTAATGAACTCAGTGGGCAACTGTATAATATGAAACGTAACCTTGGCCATAACCAGTAGTTAATTCATCGTGGATGTGTAGCAGTAAAACTTAATAATTAATGCGTTTTTATTTACGAGTATATGCACTCGTTACGTGAAAAGATAGAAAATGAGAATATTTCCACCTTGGAAAATCTTTTCTGTCAGCAACTCCTGTGTCCTTCATTTTTTCTAGTATGCCAATGATTGCTGAGTCCATCAATTTCTGTTGAGTTCGTCATTTTTGAACGAGCTTTATAGGAGAAACCGAGCTGATGGTACTTGCGTCCCATCAAATAGCTCACTTGACGGCGGTTGAGCCTAGCCTCGAAATGGCTGAAGAGCTTGAAGTGAACTTACGCTCTTCATTAGGCTTTATCACCGCATGGAATATTCATCGAACAAAAGTCGAATCTTATTTGCTGGAAGAGAACAACAACGATGGTCGTTTTGATATTATTTTAGTTTTTCATTCACTGTACCATCCACCCTCTCGTGATGATGTGATTTGCCAGCTTCGATCTCGACTTCGGTCCGTCTCTAATCGACTGATCATAACACATGTCGATGACAAGTTCGGCGCGCCTGGGCGCATCTTGGCTCCTCACTCAGTGCATACTGTCGGTACGAGTGATATGGAGTGAGATCTTCATGATGTAAACATTCCATTCGATTGTCGTGTTGTTGACGTTACGTTTGATCTAACAGGTGTCAAGGGAAATGACAAACTCGAATAGGCTTTCGCCTCATTTTTCTTGGATTTCAATACGGCTTCAGGAAACAATAACCTGTCATCACAAGTTATCTCAATATTGCTCAATATGGCTCAAATGACTAACGATGGGCGAGTAATAATACACTCGGGCGAGAGTATTTTCGTCATTTAACCGGCCCACTAAAGTCTCCGAAGTTTATTGCCAAAGGTACTCTCTATGAATCATATGATCGAATTAGTATTTCGTTGAATTTTTTGCTTATTAACTGTTCATTTCTACTAAACATTAAACTCTTTCTTGATTCTTTCTTTAAAATATGATTATTCAAAATATATTTGATTTTATGAAAGAACGATTATTTCCAGTAAATAAGTCGGACTCATTTTCGATTGTTGTTTAGAGTATATTAGCAAAAATTTGAAAATTGCAATGCAGAATAGTTGCACTGAAGTCTCTCTTAGAATTCATCATTTCATTAGCCAAATGCTCACAGTAAATAGAATTGATTTCTGAATAGTGCACAAGTAGTTTCGATATGAACAGACAAAAATTATGTGACATTTCTTATTCTACAACGATTTTCTTAAGAAATTCTTGATAACGATGGAGCGAGCAGAATCTTTAGATCTCTAATTGCAATAGTTTGATAAAACAGCGACTCGGTCTGGAATTTTTCGATCATATGAAAGACATTTAATCAATGGAGGACCGATGTTCTCAATGATCGTAGAATCAGATTCTCTTAGGATGTGGTTCTTCTCTTCATCAACACCATCACTCCAAACTCTCATCCACATAGCCACACTGACACCCACGTACAACACTATATATATTTTATGGGGTTAAACACATTTCTATAGTATCTGAAATGCTGTAGCTAAAATGAAACATTCGGCACATCTAACCGTGCTTAAAAATGTGAAAATTGAAACAATTAGTTTTCTTGCAGAATAGAACTACGGTGTCATTTGAATTATAACGGATCGCAAGAAAGACTTGGTACAAAGATGTTTGATATTTTTTCTTCCTTTTAATTCCACCATTTTTTTTCAAAATAGTCATTCTGTGAATAGATCATATCAAGGACGTTTATTTGATACTAATTCATTGTATGCATTTATTTTTAGATAGGAATAACTTGTTCTGATAGAGAATATCTCGCAAAACGTATTGTAATAAAAATGTGCATGAATGATTTTGACTCGTCTATAAAATCAGCATTCCTCTATATCCGTGTGTCAGAACTACGACTACTATTTCTAGAAGTAGTCCTGGAATAATTTTTGCAAGATTACACATCAGGTTTTAGATTTATGCTCGTATTTCCAAACAGTCATAGTTTTTTTTGAAATATAGAGAAGTACAATAACTAAACTCAATATGTTTTGAACCCGAAACTAATACTTTGTAGGAGTATTTAAGAATATTTAAATATAATTGAGAAGATAAAGAATATCTAATAGCACATATTTTAATCTAAGAGAGATCCGACGCAGATAATTATATTTTTCCAGATGACACTTTATTAGAAACAAACAGACCTTTCTTAAACACAGCATTCAAAACCTGTAGAAATACGATTAAGTTGTTTTTTTT
>CAJNOP010000025.1:1909705-1934271 GCA_905250075.1 Rotaria sp. Silwood1
TATCCAACTGATATTGATGGTAAAAAGTATATCATCTATTAGAATATGATAATTATTTTATCGTCTTTTTAGTTTAAAATTCGATTGAATTTTGTACTCATATTAGTAGTATTGTATAACAATCAATCAATTGATTAACGTAATTATAATTGTTTCGAAAAGACATTTATTCTTCAAGATTTAGCTGCCTGATATCCAACAAAAAGCAAGGCCCAAATTTGATCTGACTACTTACCGAACAGATAGAAATACAGTGCTATCTTGTACCCTCGATTATTCTAAAAAAGTTGAATAGCTTGATACAGTGGTATAGAGTATTCGATAGAACATCACTCTCTTTACACCCATAATCTCTTAATAGGGAGCTTACCAGATATCCGTCAGTGAAATGCTTTTAACTTTTAGTTCATGTATCTTAAATGAAAAGTCCACGCAAACTGCAATCGAATTCAAAATACTAAATCGTTGGGTTTCACCTTTGAAAAACGGGACGCGAAACAAGTATAGACTACGAATATACTCTATTTCAATGTCCACTACAGAAGGTAAATAAGGCATTCTAATTAAAAAACTGTCGAAAACTCGAAAATACATCGTGTGAAGAAACAGTATTTCGAACTTTTCTTTTGTGACACAAGTGATACGATACAGTTTTTTTCTGACTAGATATAGGTTTCATACAGATACATCTTTTGACATTGAACTGATCAATATGAATAACTGGGAGACTGCGTTAGCCTTAACCAGGATGTTATCTACACTTATTAGTAATCACTAATCGTGCTCGTAGAAGTCATGCAATCTTTTTCAAAATCGACAAAATGACTTCAGACTTGTGTTCAGCGCACGAATTAAGATCTTAAAAATTGAATACCAACCTTGTTCTTTTAGTGTCCACCTTGATCGAGATCATGAGTTTACCTTATAAATATAGGAATGATAAATGGTATCGTATAGTTTTTTTTTATAAAGCTGCAACTCTGTACAATTTCTAAACTTCAAAAACACGAGTTACTTGATTGTCGTTTGACGTCTATTGATGCTCTGTAAGTTCTGATACTTTTTTCGATTAGGACAAATTTCATTTTTGAGAGAAACGTTTCTGTGCATTGAACTTGAATAATTAGATCATTTTTTCCATTTTCAAAGAGAATGAACCACTTATACGAACAAGTTCAATCTCAAGAGATGTGTCTGAACTGCATTTTCAAAATTTTCCACAGTTTTTAGTTAGAGGGTTTTATCTACTTTCGCTGTTAGTCACTAAAATAGAATGAATTTATACTCTATACTGATTATCATGGGCTACTATTTAAGCGGTCAGTAAAATAAATTAAATGATCAGTAAAATAGATGAAATGGTCAGTAAGATAAATGGTCAGTAAAAAGTATATAAATGATCAGTAAAAAGATTAAATGGTCAGTACTTAGACTATCACTCATATAAAAAAAAAGATTGGAAAAAATCTACTTTTAATCGATTTTTTAAATCAAACCAGTGATTAAAATAAATTAAATTTATAAATATTAATTTTAATGGCGGCGACGGTAAAATGCGTTTTCTCAAACTTTATGTTGAAAACTCAGATGTTCGATCGCTTTTTCGGACTCCTTGCCTCGGAAAATTAGTAGATATGATGCTAGATCGACCTTTGACATAAATTCCATGCTTCAAGACTCGATATCAATTGGTACTTATTCATTTAAAAAGAAAAACTATTAGAATTGATTAAAATCGATCTAAAAATTTTAATCGATTTTAATAGATTAAAAATCGAATAATCTGACTAAAATTGAGTAAAATAGTCAATGAAAAAATTTTAATCGGTTAAAATGGATATTTATAAATTTATTTTATTTTAATCACTAGTTTGATTAAAAACCTGGTTAAAACTGTCCCATTTTAATCGATTTTTAATCACAAAAAAATCGATTAAAATCAGATTTTTTCCAATCTTTTTTTTTATATGAGTGATAATCTAAGTACTGACCATTTAATCTTTTTACTGATCATTTATACATTTTTTACTGACCATTTATCTTACTGATCATTTAATATATTTTCCTGACCATTTCATTTATTTTACTGACCGCTTAATAATATCCCATTATCATGTAATGAGATGCTTCCAAGTTCATGCTATCCAATCATTCCTGAAATAAGGTCAAAATATGCAACATCAACTTTTTTTATCATCACTTAATTCATACCTATTTAGTATTGAGTTTATTTGAAGTAACTTCGATACGACATGTGCAAACAAAAGATAAAGAATCTATTTTCGGAAGTTAACATCATATTTCATTTTCTTTTCTTTTTGAAATTATCTTCAGAGCATCAGAATTTTATTATTTTCATCAAATGTCACAATTATGTTCGATTGAGAATTGCATCAGAACATCACGTGGACTGTGTGATTGTTGTCAGCAATATCTTTGTTTACAACATTTAAATGAACATAATGCTTTACTCATTTCTCAACTGAATCCATTAACTGATGAAATTAATGCATTGGGGTATCGTCTTCAAACACTAAACATTCAAGAAACAATTCAAAATGGTCGTCTAAAACTTGAACAATGGCGTCAAGATTGTTATCAGAAAATTGATTCTTATTTTGAACAAAAATGTCAAGAACTTGATCAACTTGTTAATGAAACAGTTGATCAACAACAAGACGAACTCAATCGAATACAACTGAAGATCACTGAACTCATCAATGAACAAGAAACAACGGGTGAAGATATTGATTTATTGAAATCAACTATTCATCAGCTAGAATTAAGTATGAATAATATCGAACAAACATGGTTTACGATCAATACTCGTCCATTATTGATAGATAACAAATACGTTTTAATTAAGAAACTAGCTGAACATGAATTTGATCTATCAACTCTTTCACCCGTTTACAAAACGATTGATCGTTCTGCTGAAAGTGTTAGGTTACTAATGTGCAATGATCGATACTTATTGATGCATCAACATCCAAATTTATGTTTATTTGATCGAGAACTGAACTTAGTCAAACAAACGTTATGGTCTTACGGAGAAATTCAAGACATGTGTTGGTCGTCAACATTAGATCGCTTCATTCTGCTTGGAGAAAATAACATCTTTCTTGTAGACGAAAATACAATGTCAATTAATAATGTGCTAAGCATTGACGAACGAGACTTGATATCATGTACATGTTCTGATACAGTTCTATTTGCAAGCACAAATGAACGGGCTTCATCTATTATGGAATTTAAACTCCTTCCAACAATTGAATTAATTGGAGAATGGAAACATCCTCTTACATGTGACAAAGATGAAACTATCTGTGATATTGTTTACAATAATGGAAATCTTGCTCTAATGATTATGAATTTATCTGAGGAATCGGTACGCATTGAATTGAGGCATGCAGAAACGCTCGCTTGGATCTGGACACTTCAACTTGATATTAGATGCGTCCAATATATAGCATTTGGCTGCTGTTCACTCACTTGTAATGAATGGCTTGTTGTCGACTATGAGAGTGGACGTTTGCTGCAAGTTACAGAAGATGGAAAAATAAAGAAAACCATTATGTATTATCCAAGTCCCTATCGTGCTACTCTGTTCAACCTAAACAAGTTAGCTGTATTAACTATGAATCATGTGAACCTACATACAATTCAATACAGTGAATGACTGCTTTCGTTTAGTGTTTTGCATTAGGTTTTTTTTTTTGATGAACTGCTCTAATTAAAAATAATTAATCTCATCATCTTGAAATATTATTTAAGACTAATTGGATGATCGACATAAATCACCTTACAATATCTTTGTATTTTCTAATAGGCAAATAAAACATCAAATTCAATTGATCAATAAGAATAGAAAAAGTTATATTTTTTCTTGAATGTGTGGAATATAAATCTGAGAGCGTTATGTGAAGGGAAAATAACCGTTCTGTAAGTCATAAAGTTTTTGAATTCTATTCCATGTCCTGTTACTGTTGATGCATTCATCAAAACTATCTGATTAGCAATGAAAACTACCCTTTTATCTCGTTTCAATAAAATTTTTGTGCTCTCATAAAAGTGTTTGATGAATATCTTTAAACATAGTTTTAGTTAATTAGAAATAAATTTTATTAACATAATTCAATATCCTATTTATCATGCTCATAGAATTATAAAATTGATATCTAGGAATACAAAAGGTTGACATATACTTGTAAATATATAATATTTCCTTTTCTTTTAAAGTCGAAAAATCTAATGTTTAGTCTATTGTAATTTGTTAGATAATTTTATTTTTACATTGATGTCACATGAAAAATAAACTCTATTCAGTCGTGATATGTAAATACTATATATAGTATATTTAGTTATATACTTAATATACCTTCAAATGTCTACTTGAAGTGATTGTTCAATCTGAGGATCATCGTGATTAAATTTTTTTTTTAAAGTTTTAACTAAAACTTGGTCACGAACAGTGAAAGATACTCGAATAGTGACCTATCCTGTGTTTGTGCTGATTACATTAGTTTTTTCAAAAACATAATTTTTATATTCTTAGTTTATTGCGATAATTTATTCATTTTTTTCTTTTAAATAAAATAACTATGCATAAATGTTAAAGAAGAAATTAAATTTGTGACTGAGAATCAGGTATATTTTGAATTCTAATTTCTTTCTACGACAAAAACATCACAACAAGCACAAAACATAATAAAAACACATGTTTTGTTTCAAATACAGAAAACGAAAAAAGACGTATTTTTTACTATTCGATTGAATAGAGTCAAATTACCTAACCACATAGGTATTTTCTTCTTGGTTAATAATCTCATCATTTTTTTTCTCTTTATCGAATTTTTGATCGAGATTCAAGGTTACGACGATTATAGATTGTTGTGGTCGTGATCGAAAAACTTGATGACTTCAGCAACTAATCATATCTTCTTTTTATATAGCAAAGCAGAACAGAAAAAAAACTAAACACATTCACCAAATATCGATATCTATTACGATGCATTCATCCATGCATTTTTTTTTCACACATGCATTTTAGTGTATATTAAACTTATTCTAACGGTAAGAGTACATTTATTTGAATATGATCATTATTTTCTCTTGTTTTTAGTTTAAAATTTAATTGAATCGTCTAATAGTATAAATAGTATTATATAACAACCGATCAATTGATTATTGCTGTCACAGTTATTTCGAAACGTCATCTATTTATTCTTCAACATTTAGATTCGTGATATCCATCAATAGCATCATTAGTTGAAATAGAGAAATCACAATGAGGTATACAAATTAAAACTATATATATATATATATATCGTATCGAAGTTATACTAGTAAATGAAGTTATTTCAATTCAACTAAATACCAAAATAAAAACATCGATTATAATTCACCATATTAAAAAAACAAAGTATATATGTATTGTTAATTGTTTTGGTTTTACTTATTACAACTAAATCTCAACCACGTGTACAAAAGTGTTCTCTCATTTCGATGAAAGTCATTTCTGCATGTACGGTTCAGATTACATGAAACTACAGTTTTAAAAACAGTTATATCATTTTTATTTACGATAAATATATAGAAGATTTTATTGACCACAGTCAAAGTTTATTTTTTATGAATACATATTATGATATTAGATTTATTCTAAGAACTATAAGTTCTGTTATTAATGATGAGAGATCTCTAGAATACTATACTTCAATTTAAGGAACACTCTAACCTCATATTAATAAGAAAAATGCAATATATATACAAGGATAACTTCAACACTAATCAGAATCAGATTCACATGAATTGAAATAAAAACTTCGTCTGATTAGATTTTTTGAATATCATGTTGCAGTCCAAACTAAATTTTAACAGTGAAGTTAATGCTGAAGTGATGGCCGGAAAGTGAAAAAGATTTTCTTTTTATATCTATTGATTATATTAATTTAAAATGCACTTTAAAAAATCATAACCTAGAGATTGAGAAACCCTTGCATTATTTTTATTTGATAAACATTAAATATTTCGACATGGGAATAGATAATAGAGAAAGAGATCAAGAAACTTCTATTCCTTTGTTTTAGATAATAAGCAATAATAAGAAGAAAAAAAAACAACCATTCGTCTTATTGACAAAATATATACGCTAAAAATAGAAGATCAAAGGTGGGGAAAACATCTAGAAGAGTCGAAGAGAAAGAAAGAAAGAAAAAAATGATGCACTTTATAACTATTTCATTTATTTTATTGATCATACATCATATTACCAAAAATAATGTTTGATTTTTCTGAATAATATCTTATAAGAATATGCATAAGAATAGGATATAAATGTTTTTAAAATAAAAAATTAACTGTAAGTGTATATTTTGTTTTTAATATCATCAATTAAGATTTTATATTTCTTTAATATTGAGTTGATTTGAAGTCATTTCAATAATCCTTTTTTTGTCGAAATTGTCACTTCGATACGATATGTATACACAGTCTTCAGTTGTTACGCATTATTAAAAAGTTCGTTTTTTTTTCGTCATATTCTCCACAAAAAGAAAGATAAATATTGTATTTCCTGATGATTAATTACTTTCAGCTGAAGTATTTATAGTAACTCTTGTACAATCACTATTTTCATGACACCATTTTATTGAATTTAACGTTTAAGAAATTTTAAAAGTTCGTTATACGAATGCAAAAATAATCCGCTTTTTAAAAAAAATAACACCAGATTTCATTTTCTCTTCTAATTATAATTTTCTTCAGAACATTAGCATTTTATCATTTTCATCGAATGTCTCAATTATGCGCGAACGAAAAATGCATGCGAACATCACGTTGGCTGTGCGATTGTTGCCAGCAATATCTTTGTTTACAACATTTAAATGAACATAATGCCTTACTTATTTCTACACTGAATTCTCTGAATGATGAAATTAATGTACTTGAAAATCGTCTCGAAACATTAAATATTGATAAAGCAATGGTGAATAGTCGTGAAAAACTTGAACAATGGCGTCAAGATTGTTATAAGAAGATTGATTGTTTATTTAAACAAAAATGTCAAGAACTTGATCTTGTTAATGAAGCAATCGACCAACAGCGAGAAGAACTTAATCGAATACGATTGAAGATACCTGAACTCATTAATACACAAGAAACAACTCGTGAAGATATCGATTTTTTAACATCAAGTATTCGTCAGCTTGAAAAAAATATGCACAGTATTGAACAAGGATGTTTGACGATTAATACTCGTCCATTAGTAATAGATGATATATTCATTTCAGTAGAGCATCCAGCTGAACAGGAACTTGATCTATCAACTCTTTCACCTGTCAACAAAATAATTCATCGTTCTGAAGGAAGTTATCGACCATTTACTGTTAATGATCGATACTTATTGATGCATCAACAGCCCAATTTATGTTTGTTTGATACAGAAATGAACATAGTTAAACAAACACCATGGTCATACGATGCAATTCAGGACATGTGTTGGTCGTCAACATTAGACCGATTTATTGTACTTGGAAAAAATAGTATTTATCTTATTAACGAAAATACAATGTCAATTAATAACGTGTACACAATGGAAGAGCGACATTGGCTATCGTGTACATGTTCTGATATCGTTCTTTTCGCATGTACAAATGGACGTGCATCATCTATTATGGAATTTACATTATTTCCAACAATTGAATTGATTCGCGAATGGAAACATCCTCTGACATGCACTAAACATGAATTTATTGTTAGTACTTTTTACAATAACGAAAATCTAGCTCTGATGGTTGTGAATGTTTTGGATAAATCGCTGCGAATGGAATTAAGATATTCAAAGACGCTCGATCGTATCTGGACACTACAACTTGATATTAGTTGGGCTCAAAAGCTGGCATTTCGCTGTTGTTCACTTTCTTGTAATGAATGGCTTATTGTTGACCATGAGACTGGTCGCCTGCTTCAGATTACAAAAGATGGGAAAGTAAAGAACACAATTGAATATCATCCGACTCCCTGTCGTGCTATTCTGTTCAATAGAAATAAACTAGCAGTATCGACTGCCGATGATGTAAACTTGCATACAATTCAATGAAGTGCATGATTACTTTCATTTAGTATTAAGTTGTACTTTTTCGATGAAGAAATTGGATCAAAAATAATTAACTGTATATTGCTGAAATATAATTTACAATTGATTAGATCATCGAGGTCATTGTAGTTAAAATTCTTTTTTTAAACTTTTTTTATATGTAAATAAAACATGAAATTTACTTGAACAATAAAGATAGAAAAAGTTATACTTACCAGGAAAACCGCTTAAGGCGGTCCCTTCTGATTTCAGTGATTCTTTTCCTTTCGATTCTATCTTACATACAGTTCTTATAAAAACTCTACAAAGATTTGCGTTTCTATCGATATTTTGAATCAGACTAAACTTTGAATAATTTTTTTTTCGAGAATTCAGTGTAACATTAAGCAAAACAAAGAAAAAGATACACTGGTTGCAAGGGGGAAACGGCGGACTTTTGGACTTGAAGTTACTTTGAGCTACTTCAAGTTACTTTGAGCTACTTGAAGTAGCTTACTTTGAAGTACTTTTCAACTTCAAATGTACCTGAAGTTACTTTAAGTTACTTTAAGCTACTTGTTCCTACTTTGGACTACTTGGGTGGTACTTTGAGCTACTTCAAGTAGTCTACTTTGACGTACTTTGGCGTACTTTTCTACTTCAAGTCCGCCGTTTCCCCCTTGACTGGTTGTCATCTTAAAAAACTTTGTTTATACTGAAGAAAATGTTGTTGTCTAGCTCAATTTAAAAAAAAACAGAAAACTGATGCATCTGAAAGGATTGAAGACCATGCAAATTGTCATATTTGCTACCGAACATTAGTTTATATATCAACTACTAGTATTCGAAATATATTTGTTCATTCATGTGTTAAAAACTTTTTCAATATTATTAGATCAATGGCCCCTGTGAAACCAAAGTTGGATCAACTTTCTTCGACCCAGACCAGACAATTAAGACCTCGGACATAAAGTACCGATGAAAAAGGGTCTATACTGTGAAAGTCTCATACCTCAAAGAAACGTTATTTAAAACTTCTGAATTCTCTTATGAAAGTAAATCAAATTGACCTTGTTGTATACTCAGAAACTTTTAGGTGAAAACTCCAAAAATAAGATTTTTTCCAAAAAAAACTGAAGCAATACAGAAGTTCTTAGAAAGTAGACGTATGAGAAATTCGACAGTTTAGTCAAATCTGAATAAGAACTAGATTCCTTCTAAGGTATTTATTATGACACTATATAGTATATATAGGCAAGGAATTATTTGAATTGAAAGAAAGCATCTGAAGAAGTTCTCTGTTGAGTGATTGAAAGATGTTTTGCATTTTGAAACAGATAGATTTTAATCACAATAGAAACTCACCAGTCTAGTATTCTGCACAACCAGTATTTTGGATTTTTTTTGAAACAATTTGATGATAATTGACCAATCTTACTCAAGCAGAAAGTTCTGAATACATATTCGGAAGAAGCAACTAAGTCTGATTACAACTGACTGCTTGTGGCTCTAACCAGTTTTGTTTAAGTAGCCAAAAAACGAGTGAATAGTTTTTGTAAAGATTCTTTCACCATACGCTATCAATCATGTACATATAGTATTTATCTTCATTGGATAGAGCACATAAAAAGAACTGACTAAATTTTACTTGTTAGATCGCAATAAAGAACGATGCCTGAGATCTATTGTTTTTAAAGTATAAGAAAAACTAGTTTTCGTAAATTCGAAAAAAAGCAATGATTCTTTTATGAAACGCACTTAAGTCTTAGAATTTTTCTAACATTCTTGGTAGACACATCTGCTCGAGTTCTACACACTAGGTCTGAATTCTGTCTGTTTCTCAAAACTTTCAATTGACAAAACTGTGAAGACATTTTTTAACGTTTCAAGACGTTGGCCAAGTTGAGTTTGCTTCTATTTCAACAAGCAACATAGAATGTAGACAAAGCACTCTAACTCAAAATCTGTCGAAAATCCGAAAAGCACCGATCGGATGCTAGTAGTATTTCTGACTTTTCTTCCATAGCACATGTGATTCGTTTGTTCTTTTCTCAGAAGACATAGTTCTCATGTAAACGGATCGTTTGATATTGAATTACCCAATGTAAATAAATTGTGGACTGAGTTAGTATTGATCAGAACGTAGTCTATCTGTCTTATTGATCATTAATCTTACCTATTTAAGTCATTCGATTTCTTTAAAAAATCGAATGGTCGAGTTACCATAAAATAGAGAATTAAATGATAAACATACGATTTCGGCAGACATCATATCTTCTACGACTACAAAGAGAGGACTAGGGATGAATTCTTCGATGAAAAAGAGTCTCGAATACACTTCTAACGTAAAAAACTTATCGACTTTCAATGCTACTTCCAAATATGGTGTCGATTTCATCTTTGACTGTACTTTTCATACCATAATTTAAGTAAAGACTTGTCACAAAAGTGCAACATCGTTTTCCAAGAACAATGCGCCTAAGTATGCTCTAAGTGGTGAGTATTTTGGAATATTTGAAACCGCACAATATGGTAGCTTTCGAAAAGAATTATAAAATGGTAAAATGTCAAATTCGATATCCCTTAGCACTCATGATCTTGATTTTACTGTACATGAGATGAACACGATTCTTTAGTAACTTCATGTTAATGTTCTTACATTGAAATATAATACATCTGTTGCAGGATCTATAAGTTCAAGGAAATTTATTGGCGTGATTCAACTATTTTAACTTGTGCAACAAGGAATAAAATATTGCTTTATAAACTAATATAATAAATTCAAGATCAAAATATATAACTTTAATTTATTATTTAGTTCGATAATGGTCAACATTTAATAATACTTGCAGCGCATATTCGAACAATAAATCATTTATCTTATGATGAAGAATAGAGATTGTTTGATATCCGTTGGTGAAAATACTCTCATGTATCAATCGAATATTGAAGAATGAAAAAATATGCGTTAAATATTTTTGTTTTTTTTTAAAGATAAATCGTGATCGAAATCTGGATATTTCTCCAACAAAATCATTGCAAGCTCATGAAGATATGATTGATGATCTTTGTCCAATATTTTGTTACCGGAAAATATTCATATCTATGCTTATTTTCTAATGAAAATTATTCAATATGTGCATCATCATTATCTACAACAATTTATTGTAGTACAGAGATTGGTACAATTTTCTTTATTTTACTAAGAACATTAACAGCACAAGTATTTGTTAAAACCCAAATATGTTGCTTTTTTTGATAAAAGATTTCGTTTGCAAAATTTATATTCTCTTTGTTGAACTTTATGTTAGCTACCAAAAAATAGTGAATCAGCAGTTATGGCAGCATCAACATTTGTTTAAATGGCTTATTTCTTATTTGAGCAACAAATGAATTCATATTAATTATAAGAAAATATCTTAGTCACATATTTTGTATCTTACTTTTAGGAAAAGTACGATTAATTGTTTTTATTTCGTGTTCTTCATCAAAAAAAGTGAAGCAAAACACTACATAAAAGCAGCCATCCATTTTACTGAATTGTATGCAGCCTAACATCATCCAAAGTCAATATAGCCAGTTTATTGAAGTCGAATAAAACAGCACGACAGGGGGTCGGATAATATTGAATTGTATTCTTTATTTTTCCATCCTTTGTAATCTGTATCAGACGTTCAGTTTCATAGTCAACAATGAGCCATTCATTAAAAGTGAGTGAACAACAACGAAAAGCTACTTTTTGGAGACACTTAGTATCAAGTTGAAGTGACCAGATGGGATCGAATGTTTTTACATTTCTCAATTCAATACGCACCGATCTCTTGGATTCACTCATAACCATTAAAGCTAGATTTCCATCATTATAAACAGTATCAGCAATACCTTGATCTTTAGTAGATGTAAGAGGGTATTTCCATTCGCGAACCGGTTGAATCACTGGAAATAATGTGAATTCTAATACAGATGAAGGACATTCATTTGTACTTGCAAAGAAAACTGTGTCCGAACATGTACACGATCCCCAGTATCGTTCTTCCATTGTGTTAACAGTATCAATTGTCATTGTATTTTCATTAACGAGATAGATATTATTTTTTCCAAGTAGAATGAATCGATCTAATGTTGATGACCAACACATATCATGAATTGCATCATACGACCATAACATTTGTTTGACTATGTTCATTTCTGTATCAAATATACATAAATTGGGCTGTTGATGCATTAATAAATATCGATCATTGTTAGTTAATGATGGAAAACTTCCCTCATTACGATGAATCGTTGTGTATCTTGGCGAAAGAGTTGATAGATCAAGTTCACGTTCAATTGGTTTGTTTATAAGAACGAACGTATCATCTATCAATAGTGGACGAGTATCGACCGTAAAACATATTCGTTCGATTTTTTGTATATTTATTTTGAGTTGACGAATACTTGATCTCATTGAATCGATATCTTGACGAGTTGTTTCTTGTGCTTTGATAAGTTCAGTTATTTTCGAATGTACCCAATTGAGTGCTTCACGTTGTTGGTCAATTTTTTGATTAACAAGTTCATCAAGTTCTTGACACTTTCGTTCAAATAAACAATCAATCTTCTTATGACAATCTTCACGCCATTGTTCAAGTTTTTCACGACTATTACCAATAGATTTTTGAATATTTAGTATTTTGAGACGATCTTCAAGTGCATTAACTTCATCAGTCAAAGGATTCAGTTGAGAAATGAGCAAGGCATTATGTTCATTTAAATGTTGTAAGCAAAGGCTTTGTTGGCAACAATCACACAGACCACGCGATGTACGAGTACATTTTTTTATGAAACATAATTGAGACATTTGATGAAAACAAATAAAATTTTGATGTTTTTAGAGATGATTGTTGTAGAGAGAGAAATTGAAATTTTTTTTGTTTTTTCTCAAGGAAAAAATTGCTTGTTTACTGGAGAAACGACAAAAAGCTTTCTTTTTACATTCATATAACGATCATTAAGGGTTTTTTTAACTTGAAATTCAATAAACTGATGTCGTACGGATAGTGATTGTACAAGAATAACTATGGAAACTTTAGCTGAAACTGATTATTCGCTAAAAAAAAGAGTAGTTAATTTTTTTACAATATGATAAGAAAAAAGCTATTTATTATTATTATTGTTTAAAATTATAGCCTATGTGTATATACATGAATTGTAAAGGAAATGGAAACAATGTAAAACTTCATGAAGCCACATTACGGACTTCTCAAGCAATCACATTTTCTTTTGGTAGAAAGAGAAGCGTCTGAGCTACACATTTCGTAATACACATATTTTTCTAGAACGAATTAGTGTACGAGGAAAAGTCAAAAGTCAAAGACCTATAAAAAACGCTCTTGTCATTCGGATATTTTGTATTCTTCAATGGTTTTAGGCTACATCGACTGAACTTCATCAAAACAACATAAAGATGTGGTTCATAAAGAATTGGCTTTCGTCTCAGCTGTTTTAAATCATTTTAGATTGATCCTGAATTCTTCAGTCAAAAAGACTTGAAAAATAGAATATCTAGCTAGAACTACGTATTTCCAAGAACACCAACTATCGTCTTCCGAAACCGTGCATGAACTCAGTTCTTTTTGCATTATTTGTCTGATGTACCCCTAGTCGAAGAGAACGAAATCGTAAACGATATATAATAGCAAAAACAGCACCTTTACGTCGCGATTTTTCGTAAGCTATTAAAATCGTAGAAATAATAAGCGATGTAAAAGTCTTTGGAACAATGCTGAACTGCACCGCTCATCCATTGTAGAAGATGAAAAGCTATTTTGTTCATTAGAAAGAGCATGACAATCATTCTAGTAAACACCATACAAATTCAATTGAACGAACTTGAGGTATGTTTGATGGACTGTCAGCACGAGAAATAAATGGTATGTTCTTCTCATTCCAATGTTCTTGAACAATATTTAATAAATTTGTCCTTACTGCATCTAGCCAGTACAGATGATTTCCATTACAATGATATCAATCAATAAAAGGAAAGTCTTTTATTAATACATTTATGTATATATAGAGTGTCCAGAACATCACTCGACAAAGAAAAATTTGAATAGCTTTGCCATATTTCAACGATATAGAGTGATATTTTTACCATTGCAATTCATAATCTTTGTCAAATATCAATTGAAAAATTTTATTTGCTTTTAACTGCTTTATGTGATTTTAGTGTTCGATTATGTTTGAATAGTCTTTGTTTTTTTTCCTAACATATTAAACTTTGAATTTTACTTATGGGATATTGTTAGAGGAAAATGTTTATGTACATTCTTATTTTTTAATGAAATTCGTTTGATGTGCGCATCATCATTTTTTACAACAATTTATTGTGATAGAAATATATGGTAAAATTATTATTGTTCCATCACGAACATCAACATCACAATTTATAGAGAAATAAATATTTTGCTTTTTTTTGGAAAAGATTTTGTTTTGAAATAGATCTTTTCTAATGAAACAAATCGTGCAGTCCCAGTACATACTCTTGCAACTTCAAATAGTTAACTATGCAAAGATCAATATGTTTTTAGTATTCTACGAAATTTATTCCTGTAGTAAAAATTCATGAAAACATTGGTATTTTCATGATTTTTGTATTATATTTTAGCCATCAGTGAACGATGAATTAAATGAATCAGCACCTATGACAGCACCAATATTGTTCAAGTGTCTCATTTATTAGTTGAGCAGCAAATCAAATCATCTTATTTATAAGAAAACTTCTTTCTCAGATATTTTGTATTCTTTTCTTTCATGTTCTTTCATAAATTATTATTATGATGATTACATGGCAGATCTCGATTATTATAATAACACTAAATAAAATATTATTAGGCAAGTGCGGTTACTGATTTTTAGTTCGACTTGTTCATCGAAAAAGTGAAGCAACACTGAACGAAAGCTGCCATTCATTTTACTGAATTGTATGTAGTTTAACACCATCGACAGCTAATATTGCCAGATTATTTGAGTCGAATAGAAAAGCACGATAGGGACTAGGATAATATTGAATTGTTTTCTTTATTTTTCCATCTTTTGTAATCTGTATCAGACGTGCAGTTTCATAGTCAACAACGAGCCATTCATTACAAGTCAGTGAACAACAACGAAATGTTATATTTTTGACGCATGCAATATCAAGTGGTAGTGACCAGATGTAATCGAATGTCTTTGCATGTCTCAATTCAATGCGCACCGGTTTCTGGTATAAATTCATAACCATCAGAGCAAGATTTCCGTTATTGTAAACAGTATCAGCAATAGCTTCATCTTTGGTACATGTCAGAGGACATTTCCATTCTTTAATCGATTCGATCACTGGAAACAAGATGAATTCTATAATAGATGAAGCAGGCCCGCTTGTACTTGCAAAGAGAACTGTGTCAGAACAAGTACACGATATCCATCTTCGTTCTTCAATTGTATATACATTATCAATTGACATTCTATTTTCGTTGATGAGATACATATTGTTTGTTTCAAGCACAATGAATTGATCTAATGTTGACGACCAACACATGTCCTGGATAGCACCGTAAGACCATAACATTTGTTTGACTATGTTCATTTCTCGATTGAAGAAACATAAATTTGGATGTTGATGCATCAGTAAGTATCGATCATTGCAAGTTATTGAATCGAAACTTCCTATCGGAGAATGAGTTGTCCTGTAGATCGGTGAAAGAGTTGATAGATCAAGTTCATGTTCGGTTGTTTTCTTAATTAAAATGAATGTTTCATCTATTACTAATGGACGGGTATTGACGGTAATATGTGTTTGTTCAATGTTGTTCATATTTGTTTCGAGCTGACGAATAGCTGATGTTAATAAATCGATATGTTGACGAGTTGTTTCTTGTGTATTGATGAATTCAGTTATCTTCATCTGAATTTGATTGAGCTCTCTTCGTTGTTGGCCAACGTTTTCGTTAACAAGTTGGTCAAGTTCTTGACATTTCTTTTCGAAAAAATAATCAATCTTTTTATGACAATCTTCACGCCATTGTTCAAGTTTTTCACGACTATGGTCAATTATTTTTTGAATATTTAATGTATTGAGTCGATCCTCAAATGCATTAATTTCATCAGTTAAAGGATTCAATTGAGAAATGAGCAAGGCATTATGTTCATTCAAATGTTGTAAACAAAGATTTTGTTGACAACAATCACACAGACCACGCGATGAACGAATACATTTGTTTATCGAACATGATTGCGACATTGCATGAAAGTAATACAATTCTGATACATTGAAGTTATGATACAAGAGGAAGAGAAAATGAAATATGACGTTTTTTCGCAAGAGAAAATGTTTGTGTGGTGAAGAAACGAAAAAAAAAGGTTCCTTTTGCATTTATATAACGAGCATTAAGGTTTTCTCCAACTTGAAATTCGATAAACAGACGTCACACAAACAGTGACTTTACCGGAAGAAGTATGAATATTGTAGCTGAAGATATTTGTTTGTTAGAAAAAAAATACTCATTTGTTTAAATATGATAAACAAAAAGAGAATCCATCTTTATTAACTGTAACCTTGCACATTATGTACAGTATGTGTTGTAAAATCATATTATCAACTTCTAAAGCAATTGCGTTTTTCTGTTGGTGAAAAGAGCAATGTCGAAGCTACAAACATCGTACCCGATAGATTTTTTCAAACTAAAATCAGAAAAGAGGAAAAGTCTAAGGTCAAAGGTGCACCCAATCTTATCGAAAAAATGTGTAAAAATCTTCCTATTCTAAAATCAAATCTGTTACTTTAATTATGAATTTTCAAAAACACCAGCCTTCACTTCTAGAAACTATGCACGAACTTATTTCTTTTTGCATTATGTGTTTGTAATATTCTAAATCGAAGAAAACCGGCGTTCTTACGTTGGTGTTTTCCAAAGGCCGTTAAAACGTTGAAAATAGTAAGAGAAACAATAATCGCTTGTAAGCGATAAACAACGATGTAAGCTATTACAGTAATATGCCGTTAATGACGATTGTAATTGATCATCCTGGAATGTCAGTTTATAGGAACTTAACAGAAAAAAAATAATCCAAAAAATATTTATTACCATTACAAAACGGTCCGATGATATGAACGATAGAATTAATCCATCTTTTTTACAAAAAACAATATTTTATTATAAAAATCATGAACAACTTTAACCTTCAATGTACCATTGCAAGAGCTACTATTCATGCCATAAAAATCATCATGGAACGTTTTTTTTCTATACTTTTCTAATTTGATTATTGACAGAAATCAAAGATTACCTTTTGTTAGTACGTAGCTCTCGGCGATATGAACGTGCTTTGCTTTGAGAAATAGAACAAGTCCTAAATAGGACTACTGTATTTTCTTTATCAATAGACCTAGTTCATCTGAAAAGAACTGGTCACTATGTTCAGTTCTCAAAAACAACTTTCAGTACTACCTATCAGTTCAATATACATTCAACCAGTAAAGCTAATCTCTAAGAAGAACATATCAAACAAACATCATCAAGAAAGTGGAAGATAAAGCAGTAAGAGAAACTTGTAATCTTGTGATGATATCATCAGCGTGGTGTTATAAGGATTTATTTTTTGAGATTCATTGTTGATATTGATACACTCGGATTTAACTTCTGCATTATATAACATATGTTGACTGTATTAGAAGAAAGCCACAAGCCGGAGAAGGCACTCTGCCTTTTGAGTTAGTTTGTTTTCGCCATAATTTTGTCTTCGTTCTTACTTGCAGGTAAGTGCTACATCTTTAATCTTCCATTTTATTTCAAAATAATAACTAAGGTTTACAGCAAAAAAAAACATCACGGAAGTAAATATATTGGGAAACTTATTCGGTCTATATGGTTATTTGCTCTTTAAACCAGAACATAGTATTCAAGAGACCTCTTGTCATTAGTTGAAGGACTTGGTATCATTAGAATAAATCTATACTCAAATAAAGCATTCAAAAAAAAACATCTGATTTTGCTGAATAATTACTTCTATGTTTCTTCTCAAATATATCATACAAATGGTTTCAAAATGTGAACATAACTATAAGTATATATTTTGTTTTCATATCACTCATTAGGGTATATTTATTTGATATTCAATTGATCTAATGTAATTTCGACAAACCTTTTTGTTCAAGTTGTAACCTCGATAAGACATATATACATACAGTCCACAATGTTACACATAATAAAAACAAATTCTATTCTTTCTATCATATTCTCTATAAAAAAAAATGAATATTTTGTTTTCGAACGAATAAATACCTTCAGCTGAAGTATTCATTATTATTCTTGTAAAGTCATTACTCCTATGACATCTAATGGGTACGCCAGAATGAATGGCCGCATTTTGCATTTCAATTTTCATTCACTTAACATGCTGTATTAAAAAAACAAAGTACACCACAAGATGCAGCATGAAAAGCTCGACAATTTATATAAGACCGCCCTTCTGATAGTTTCACTTTTTCCTTTCAAAATGGTCAAAATTTTGAGCAATCAAATTTTAGCCGTGGGAAAACGACATTTGTTTTGGCACAAGATGATTTCGTTGTTTCTTATTTCATATTTTTATCACCTGATATCTTTCATTTAAAAAAAAATATCCCACAATATACAGCGTGAAAAGCTCTACAATTTACACACTAAAGCTTATTGTAATTGTTTTCAAAAAAAAAAATTCTCTGCGATCAATTTTCGCACAGTTGCAATTTAATTGCTTCAAATTTTGTCTATTCTGAAAGCAAAAAGTAAAACTATAAGAAAAGTGGTCTTGTGTTAATTGTAGAGCTTTTCACGCTGCATCTTGTGGTGTATTTTGTTGATTTAATACAGTATATTAAGTGAATGAAATTTGAAGTACAAAACGCGGTCATTCATCCTGAAGCACCCGTTATTTATTGAATTTACCGCTAGTAAAAAAACCTGTATTTTCTTTACACAAATGCAAAAAACTCTTTTTCGTTCCTTCAACAAACAAACTTTTTTTTTGTATTCAGATATAAAACGTGTTTTATTTTCTCTCTCTCTCTCTACCGTAGCTATCTGCAAAACATGAGAATTTGATTATTTTCATCCAATGTCTCAAAGCTGTTCGGTTGAAAAATGTACTCGTACATCGCGTGGTCTGTGCGATTGTTGTCAACAAACTCTTTGTTTACAACATTTAACCGCACATAATGCTTTACTAATTTCTCAATTGAATCCTTTAACTGATGAAATTAATATACTTGGAAATCGTCTGAACACACTAAATATCCAAGAAACAATTGCTGGTAGTCGTGAAAAACTTGAACAATGGCGTGAAGATTGTCATAAAAAGATTGATTATTTTTTCAATAAGAAATGTCAAGAACTTGATCAAGTTGTTAATGAAAAAGTTGATCAACAACGAACAGAGCTCAATCAAATCCAGATGAAGATAAGGGATCTTATCGATGCACAAGAAACAACTCGCGAAGATATCGATTCATTGACATCAATTATTCGTCAACTCGAAACAAATATAAACAACATTGAACAAACATGTTTTAAGATCCATACTCGACCGTTAATGATTGATGAAACATTCATTTTAATTAGAAAAATAACTGAACATGAACTTGATCTATCAACTCTTTCGCCTGTCTATAACACAATCCATCGTCCTGCAGAAAGTTTTCGATCACTTACTTGCAATGATCGATATTTTTTGATACATCAACATCCATGTTTATGTTTGTTTGATCGAGAAATGAACATAGTCAAACAAATGTTATGGTCTTACGGTGCTATTCAAGACATGTGTTGGTCGTCAACATTAGATCGATTCATTGTGCTTGAAAAAAATAACATTTATCTTATTAACGAAAATACAATGTCAATCGATAATGTGCTTAGATTGGGAAAACGACGCTGGATATCGTGTACATGTTCGGACACAGTTCTTTTTGCATCCACAGATAAACGTGCTTCATCTCTTGTGGAATTCACATTATTCCCAATGATGGAGTTGATTAGAGAATGGGAATATCCTCGTACATGTGCCAAAGATGAAATTATTGATGGTATTATTTACAATAACGAAAAACTTGCTCTGATGATTGTGAATTTATTCAATGAATCGTTACGCATGGAATTAAGATATTCAAAGACACTCGATCGCATATGGACACTTCAACTTGATATTAGATGCGTTCAAAAAAAAGTATTTCGTTGTTGTTCACTGACTTGTAATGAATGGATCATTGTTGATTATGAAACAGAACGGCTGCTTCAGATTACAAAAGATGGTAAAATAAAGAAAACAATTCAATATCATTCGAGTCCCCGTTGTGCGATTCTGTTCGACCTTAATAAACTAGCTGTATCGACTATGAATGACGTAAATCTGCACAGAATTCAATGACATGAATGACTACTGCCGTTTAGGTTTTTGCTTTAGTTTTTTAGCTTTCTAAATTAGGAACTCGAATTAAAAATAATTAATCCCATTTTTCTGAAATATCATTCAAGGTTGATAAGATTTTAGAAGTCTATCAAGCTGAAGCTGCTATATTTTTTATTCGCTGATACGCAAATAAAACATAAAAATTAGTTGATTAATAAAAATAGACAAAGTTGTATTACTTGAATCTTTTAAATGAAAAAATTTGACATCATGACATAAAGTAAAAAAGGTTGCCAACGCAATTTCTGTAGGATTAAAACATGAAACACGATATATCTCTTGTTGCTAATAGCAACGAGATCCTTTTAGTCTCTCTATATTAGGATATATTTCTTCCCCATCCATTTGCCTTCTTATCTAGGAAGCTCGAATTCTGTTAGGTTTTTTCACATCATATTTAGAAACTAAGTTAAAAGGTCGTGCATAGAAAGTAGAATCTCTAGAAGATTACATCTCTGTAGAATTAATTGCTTTGAATATGATATTTATTTACAATGAATAAATCATTATATTTGCAAAGTTTAAAGGATATAATAACAAGCTAAATTCTTCTAAATTACTACCCAAAACGGTTTTCTTGTCCATGAATATTGCATCATATCACATCACCATCAATCTACATATTTTGTTTCATAATGAATGAAAACCTTTATGATAAAGTTTACATTTTTTTAACTTTTCCGTACTCCTAAGAATGTATCTCTAATTTCAATAGTCCTTATTGATTAACCATTTTGTATAGAATATTCGAAAGTTTACTACTCAGAAAAATGTTGACGGAATTCCATTATAGTTTAGACTGGATCAAATATTTTTACACAAGGAAGATATATTTAGCATATCTATTTTTTGAATTGTATAATTAATAAGTTCTATTTAATTTCAAAAGAAAAAAAAATAAGCAAATACCTTTCACATAGTTGCTATTATCGAACTATGATTTATCGTTATTCAATGATCACTTCTAGAAACATCACTTAATAACTCATTTAGCAACATCTACTTACTTTCGTACAATTTTTATAATTTAAAAACTAAATTAGGTACCTATTTTTTCTAGACATCATCGAACTGCACCATCCAAATAACGATTTTTATTTTTGCGTAAAAATATAAAATTCTTATTTATTATTTATTTCAATTAATGAATAATGTACAAAATAGAATTAATACTTATCAAGATGTACATACAACACCTATTTAGTATTTTATCACAATTACTAGAAAATTTTGTATTCAAATATGACTAACTCAAATTTTTGTATCTAGCTTTAAGACAAACAGGATTACACAATAGAATGAATTTGAAAAAATAACCAAAAACATTCTTCCACATGACCTAAGGTGAAACTGATTAGAGTCAAGTGTTGTTGAGATTCATACAATTCTTATCTTAATTGGTTTTTGAATACTTTAAGTTTTTCTTTAGTCTTGTTTACTTTTGCAACTTTTTTTGAAATAATCATCAATTAATAAGAATAATGTCTAATGTTATTGTTTTATTGTCACTGTTACTTATCGTAGCAATGTGTAGACTGTTGGGATCGTTTTTAAAAGTTGGGGCTGATATCCTTTGATGACTTTCTTGATTTCAATACCTTTCTGCATGCAGACATTTATTAGAAAGTCTGTCTGAAAATATTACCTCTATTTGCGACGCGAGGTAGAAATCACTGGATCCGACGATGTCTCTATCTTTCAGATACTTTACATGATTTGATTATCAACGTAAAATGTTTTTTTTCTTTTTATAATTCAAGTAGTTTTGTCTCTAGACTGATTATAGAATAGCAAAATATACGCATCATACAAACCTTAAATATAAGATAGACTTGTTATTTTATTTTGATAAAATTATTGTATTCTCATGAAATCTATGCCAAATATCTTAACATAATTTTAATTTCAATTTCTTGCAACTAAAATAGATCATTTTCGATGATATTTGTTTACTTAAATCACAATTTATTCATTACAAATGAATCTTATTAGCTTCATCTGATTGCTTTTTGTATGGGTATGAATATAAGAGATTGACATGTATTTGTACATATAAACCTTCCTTCTTTTTTTTTTGAAAACTTCAAAAATCTAATAATCGTGCATTTTTTCGTTTTGCTTAGTCTATTACAATTTTTCATGTAACTTTTTTTTTATAGTTTGGTTCACAAGAAAACAAAATTCTATTCAATCTCCAAAATAAATATTGCATATATTACAGGGCATAATAAAAGCCTGATCATAAACGAAATAAACTTTTCACCATATACTTAGGTCAATCATTTGATATACTAATTTATACAAATAGTATCATATAGCAAAAAAAAATGCAAGTATAGTTATTAATAGTCTACTCATCTTTTTGATATTAGACATGATTTATTTCTCTTCTTTTATTTTTTTTTTTATTTTTGAATTTAAGTCAATTTATTTGATTTGATATTAATAATTTATTTAAATTTAAAATTTACAAATTGTGACGTTTCGTATCTCGATGAGATAACTTCATTAGACCTTACAATTAAGACAAATGACATGTACATATAAACAAATAATTTGTTTTTTTTTCTTTTTCTTTTTCTTTAGTATTAGTCATACTTTTGATAGTGATATGGAAAACAAGACGGTAATAGTAATAGCTAGATAAGAATCGAATCCTTTTCTGTTTCACTATCAAAAGTATGACTAATACTAAAGAAAAAGAAAACAAAATGATTTGTTTATATGTACATGTCATTTGTCTTAATTGTAAGGTTTGATGAAGTATCTCATCGAGATACAAAAAGTCACAATTTGTAAATTTTAAATTTAAATTAATTATTAATATCAAATCAAATAAATTGACTTAAATTTAGAATAAAATAAAATAAAAGAAGAGAAATAAATCATGTCTAATATCAATTTAACCTTCTTATCAAAACATGTACTCATCTTTTTCTAATTATAACAAAATAGAGTCGAAAAAAAATTACAACATGCATTAGCTAAATGTTGTCAACTAATGCGAAGTATTCATCCATGAATTTAGTTATTGCTTTTACTTTCATTTTTACATACTGTTTAGGCGACAGCAGACTGTTTCTAATGGTAGAAAAAAGTATATTTATTTGAATATAATCATTATTTTATCTTTTTTCTAGTTTCAAATTCAACTAAGTTTCCTAATTATATCAATATTATTACATAAAAGTGATGCAATTGATTATCGTTATCATAATTATTCCGAAATGACATCAATTCTTCAAGATTTAGCTTCTCGATATTCAACAAAAGCATCATTAGTTGAAATAGGAAAATCACAAGGAGGTATATAATTTAAAATTATATGTATCAGAGCTGTCCATAACCCATTCTTTTTTCTCTACCTGACCCGGTCCAGTTTAGCTCGGAATGCCTGAAGACCAAATCCGGCACATTGATGTATCATTCTAGTTTCAGTTGTTCACTAAATGTATTTGCATAAAGATACGGTACAAGCAAGTTCGTGCATACAATAATAAACTGAGACCAAGAGATAATGATCAAAATAATTTCTCATGTAAAAAAAGCCTTTAATTAACGTAATGTGTTTGATTATATCTTTTTTATTTTCGCATTATCGAAAAAAAAATGTAATTAACATAACTAAAACAGCATAAGACAAGAGTTAAAACACACAACTGAAAGAAAATATACAAAAACAACTCTAGAAAAAAACTGATATTTATAAAAACATGCAAGGATGTTAACATTTAACAGTCAATTTATGAAACAGGACGATTGCTAAAATTGTTATTCAATTCTTTTGATCTAAAGAAGTACTGCTAGTGAATACAAGTCCTACAACGCTAAATTGATGTTCAACTCAAGTATTTGCTGCTAGAATCTAACGAATTTGTTAACATACTATTGAATAAAAAAGCGATACATTAGCATTTGATTTTCAGCACTTAGAAATCAGACCAGCAACTCTAATATGTATAGATTTATTTATTTTTAACACATAGGAAAATCTTTATGGGCTATGGCACTTAGTGCATATGCACCA
>CAJNOP010000025.1:1934371-1964233 GCA_905250075.1 Rotaria sp. Silwood1
GATAACCGTGGCTATATCTACGATAATTGGCTGAAGCAAGTAAATAAGAAAAAAAAAGATTTGATTAAAGAAAATAATGATTATTTATAATGGCCGAAGAAAATAAATTGGAATAGACGAACCCAAATCTGAATTCAGATTCTTAAATTTTTCAATTTACTTTTCCCAATACTAAATCCTTTTGTGAAAGTCGTCTTTTTTTAGAGAATTTTATTCTTAAAAAGCGTTATATGTGAAAAACTAGAACTAAAAATTTTCAAAAGTGGACTTCAGATTCGAATTCTTTACCCTCGATTTATTTTTGTCAACCTTTATAAGAACATAGTTATTTTCTTTAAAAAGTTTTGTTTTTTTGTGACAAGCGGTTTAAACTGATAACTGTACCTACGATTGTCGTAGTAAGACAGGCAAGCATAGGTATGGTTGTCGTAGTTGGATCGGTAATCATAGGTAAGGTCTATTATAATAGTTGGACTAATAATCGTAGGTAAGGCCTATTATAATAGTTGGACCGATAACTGTAGGTACGGTTATCGTAGTTGGACTGATAACCGCAGGTACGGTTACCGGTCTATGTACGGTAACCGTACCTACGGTTACCGTAGTCGGACCGGTAACCGTAGGTACGGTTACCGTACATGGACCGGTAACCGTACCTACGGTTACCGTACATAGACCGGTAACCGTACCTGCGGTTATCGGTCCAACTACGATAACCGTACCTACGGTTATCGTCACTGTTGCATCCCTAATCTCGGGTACTCGTATTTTTGAAAAATCGAAAATGGATACATTTTGATATTGAAGTCAAAAGTGACAGTTCAAAATAGTATCTGTTAACGGTTTTGTTATTAAAATAAAACTTAAAAGAATATGCTATCATGTTATTAAAAAAACGATCAAATTGCTTGAATTGTATAAGAGATATTTACGAAAAATTTTCTTGGGAACTTTTGGGACACCCTGTAGATTTGTTGTGACCACAATAAGAACCAGCGCTTCGTTCTCTATTCGCACAAAAAGGGCATCGCCGTTACGTGTTGTTGAGACGATCCTAAACAAAAAGAAGAAGAGTAACTTATATTGTAAGATTGAACTTACCACTGAATTGATTATTTACAAATTCCCAAATAGATAACAACAGTAACTCATTTAACCCTTTGGGGACCGACTTTTTTTTCGAGAAGAGGTAAATAGTATCGTGGAAATTAGGTATAACTTAGAAATTATGAACTATATACTTGTGAGGCTAGCTCTTCTTTCTATAGAGTATGACAATGAACTCTCTGGTGGAAAAGGAAATAAAATATACAATGATTCCATTTCGAAATATCCAAAGCAGTTGGGTCTTCTGTTTCAGTTGTGAGGACGTATATATACGTCCTTGGTCCCCAAAGGGTTAATCATATTGAACTTGCATTTTAATTGATTATTGCTACATACCTAAATAAAGAAAATATTGAAGTCATTTAATCAGATTGCAATTACCTTTCTATCAATAATTGTGACATATCAAAATAGGTAACAGAATAATCACATTTTATAAGTTACCACTTATTATTGAATTGCTTAACGAGACACACCTGCACAGGTTCATAAATCCGACAATGGGATATGATCGGAGCCGGCCAGATCTCACAGCATTCTGATCGAATCCCCTCGCATCTTATAAGGGTCCGATAGGAATACATCAAATGCCCGGGTTGAGTAATCCGACTCGGATCCCCAGAGTCGAAATCGATGATGGCGGATTCGGATTTCTGGACCTCAATAACCTATTTCAAACTTTGATCAGAATTCAGATTGGAGTTGAAATAAAAAAGTCTAACTTTGCAGCCGTCGAATTTTTGATGGACCCAATTTCTGACCAATGGTAGCTCGGATCGAAAAAATGATGACGGATTCGGATTCCTAGACCTCGATAACCTATTTCAGATTTACATTAGTTAAATCATGTTCAGAAAATATCGCATCTTGGTTTTAGCCGGAACCATTTTGGAAAAATGATTCAGCGTAAAAAAATGGTGCAAGACAGAACCCTTTCAAACACCCGGAACTATGCATGATCTGATATGGTTCTTTAAAGTCGCTAGAACCCTCGATGGTATATTAATAAACGAATAAAACCTTGAAAGGTTCAGTATCTTCGGTAGAAGCATTTTTGAGCCCAAATGGTTCAGTATGACGCCTTTTTTTTCGAGAGTACGAAATGTTTAAATCATCGGGAACCCTTTAAAATGTTCAATGAAAGTTCGGACTCCTATTTTAGTTGACTGTGGCACCATTTTCAATTTAGGTATTTTCGTATACCCATTTTGGATTCTTATGATACCCTTTTGAAATTGGGTTTTTTCGAAAACCGTTCAGGAAATGAAAAGGTACTTTCGCATACCCTTTCGGATACTAACTCAGTTTTTCTTCTAATATGGGTTTTCGACAATGCCTTTCCAGTGTCCGAGACAACATTTGGGTTTCCGACAGCAAGAAAAAGGTATTCTAGAATACTTTTAGAGTGTCCAATTGGGGAGTGTAGGAAACCTCTAGGTTTCCGAACGTTCGGAAACCGAAAGGGTATTTTTAGAAACGCTTTCACTGTTCTGAAACCCTCTCGGAAACGGATAAGGGTTTCCGAGTGGGTTTCCGAACCTCTTTCGGTTTTCTAGGATACGGAAATTCTTTAGAGTGTACGCACACTCGAAAATATCAAAATATTCATACCATTTCCTATTAAGCATGTAACAAGAATAGTAAAGCCAACATAAATCGTCAGCTGTTGACTAATCTATAACAATAAAATCATGATTCTTTCAAGTCTGAACAATGTTAGATTATTTATAAAGAATTTTTCAAAGTTTTCAATCGATGAAAAAATCCTTGTGCGAAGCAGTGAATTATTTCATACCTACATTTAACGATTTGAAATGGTTATCTAAAGATAAAGAAAACTAATAGACCATAATGTAGAATGAAATATGACAGATGCACCATCTGAAATCTTCTTTTTATCTATCTACCCAGTAAAAATATGGTTGAATAGAACACGGCACATCGCCTACGTTCATCGTAGAAATCGAGGCAGTGATGTTTCACGCATCTCGGCTCATCATTTTTTTCACTGGAGTGAACAAATTCTTCCACATGACATTATCATGTGTTCATCAAATTTAACGTTGTTCTGCTCAGTTATGAACCGACAGAAACATCATTATAATAATCATGCTCTTTCAGTTCTGTCTCGAATTCATAGCAGTTGTTTTCTAGTAATTTTATGATCAAACAATGAAAAAATGCCGATATACCAAGTGTGAGACAGTATTTTCAGTTCTTTAAAATAAATGTCTCATCAGCTGCAACTTTGTGCGCGGTATGAGCAAAAACACGGAATAACATCAGACCTGGTGTCACATTATCATCTATGATCAGTTAATGAATTACATAATAATGCTAAAACTGATTTCATACATTACGGTTCAAATGATCAAATAGGATATTGATATATTACTAAATATAGATATAGACAATTTATTGCTTCAAATATGAGTTAAAATCTCTCATGTGACAAGTAACGTTAATATCATGACACTCAATAGAGTAGTGGCAGCAGAAAGTAGACAAACAAGTAATTTCGACGTCTTGGAAGCAGATACGTATGTCTATTGCGGATGTGGAGGTGGGGCACTTCATTTATATCCTCATACCTACACCCACACCCTCGGGCTGTCGCATGGTGTCTTACAAATGCACTCAATCACATCGTATAAATGCACTTAGCTGCAACCAAACGCGTTTCTCTTCAAGCATTTGAAACGCAGCAGAGACACGTTTGTAAGCCTTTAAAATTATTTTCACACAACTACCCCAAAATTACACGTTTGTCCTTCGAGTGTTTTTCGCTGATAGAAAACAAAATACGAAAATATAAGAACAAGAAAGAAAAAATATCGCCATCACAGATAAAAATCCGTGTGTTTGTTTTGTTTCTTATCATTCCGACATTTTCACTCATATACATTCACACATACAAGGACACTATGGCCGACATTGAAGAGTATGCTTATGAAATCATCGATAATATGGATGATGCTCGTATATGTGTTCAATTACTAGCCGAAGAATTTTCTCAACATGAACGGTTGACGAGTTTTTGCAAAATTCCAGCACAATCATTATTCGATGGTTTGTGGTCAGCAGTAAAAAATCTACTCGACCAACGTTTGTCGTTTCTTGCACGACATCGTCCATCAGGTGAAATTGTTGGTGCTATTCTAGCTGATGATTTCTATGAGAAGCATAAGAATTATTCACCCGATTCTCCTCCAGCACCATATCCGATTCGTGATTTTGCCAATGAACTGAATAATCAATTCATTCATAATGATTTCAATCAAGAATTAAAACCGCACCTGGTCGCATATATCTGGTTGGGCGCTACTCGAGCTCAGCATACGGGCAAAGGTGTAGGTAGTAGATTACGTACAATGGTATGTAATCAAGCACGCATACAAGGATTTCAATATGTACTGGTGCAAGTATCAAGTCCAGCAACACGTCATATCTATACGAAAAAATTGGGCGGGAAGGAATTGAGTGTTATCGATCCGAGAATGTGGATCTGGAAAAAGAAAGGCGATGGATCGTGTCCATTCAAGGACTGTCCAGGTGATCCAATACCAAATATTCTTATTCGATTAACATCCGATAACAGCGAGTGATTAATTTTTCGAAAACAAAATGACGACGACAAAATGTTTTACGACTCGAAATGATATCCTACTGTAGATTGCAGTTAAAATAAAAAAGTATTTCCAATCGATTCACTATCACTCACAATCTTTCATTGGATTTGTGGGCGCAGTTTAGTATAGCCCTCCCCCCACTATAGAAATCAACACCGAAAACATCTCACAATAATAGAGGCGACACATGCCTATTGCATATATGCGCATACCTCATGTTAATGAAAATATTTGTTCGCAGTTTGATATTTTAGGCTTATCCAGACATGAGGAAAATCTATAATAGGTGGGAGCTATACTAAACTGCGCCCTCGATTTTCCTTATTGTTTTTCTTTAAGCATCATGGTCAAACTGGGTGTGGGTGTGGGGTGTGGGTGAGGGTGTGGGCGTGGGTGTGGGTGTGGGTGTGGGTGGGTGTGGGTGGTGTGAGGTGGGTGTGGGTGTGGGTGTGGACATGGGTTTGGATCACCTCTTTACCCATATCAACACCCCACACACCCACACCCACACACACCCACACCCACACACACCCACACCCACACCCTCACCTACATCCTCACCTACACCCTCACCTACACCCACACCCACATCCACACCCACCCACACCCACGCCCACACCCCACACCCACGCCCACACCCCACACCCACACCCCATCTTACTTGAAATGAAACGTGCTGATAGTTTAAAACGAGTGGTGAAAGGAATCGAATTCTGTCAATCTTAATGGGAATTTTAATCTTCATGCACTATCTCCTAGTATATTATCATTCTATTAATGACATATATTTGATTTATATTATTTTAACTCTATCATTCATCTTGTTGTTCATGATGAAGCTTTGTCGAAGAAGTCAAATGGAAAAAGACAGACTGATGAAGAAAAATGTTCGAATCATATACCTATGCATCCGAGTTTTAATCATTGATCTTATTCTAGGAACTAAATTAATTCTCAGCCTAAAGACTCATCATTACTTCTTCTACTCGACTAATAATGATAACTCTTCAGTTAAGTTTCGTTTGTTAAAATGTACAAGGATCTTCGCACTAATATCATTTCAAATAAGAAATTATTGAATTCAAAAGAATTAATTTAAATAAGAAAAAAAAACACGTCATTCAGATCAGATAGAGAGCAGTTATGCTTTTGAGTTAGTTAACTAGAAACCGAAGAAAATCACTGCACTTCATTGGATAGTCAACGAACGAGTTTACTTGCCGGCAGGTTCTGAACATTGAAGATGAAATTTCTTTACAGATTCTCATCGATATGAGTTCATCGAACTGCTAATCATCGACACATCTTTCCAATAAAATCAATGATCATATAGCGTTTTCGATCGATACGCAAATGAAATATATAGGTCTTTCAATATTTGTCATTTATTATTCTGTGGAAAGCTTTTCAATATCCATAGTTCAATTCAAAACGATACTAGCTGCCCTTGTCCATTGCACATTTTCATATTTTTTCCATTGAGCTCAAGTGGTGCTAGAATCGAACTTAATTTGCTTTGTACTGCTTTCAGACAATTGTTGTGAGCCTTATATTCACAATTGAACACTGCCTTGTTTGCTATAAAGGAAAGCGTGGTTGAATTCAACGTATTTCCATTGATAAAAAGTTACCTGTAATGAATGGTTGAAGTGTATTACATTCATTATACTCCCAACATTGTTCGTTGATTGCCCAGTCAAAATAAGATACGAGATCTCTGACTTGATCGACATCGTTCTTCAAACCAATAGAAAGATCTCGAGCATGAGCTTCTTGAGCCAGCCAAATATTGTATGTCAGTTGATCTTGATAAGTTATTCGGAAGCCTCCACCATTCATTTGAGTATAAACATCGATATTATCTGGCTCGACTCCATCACAACTTTTGTTCTTGGCTAGATCCAGACGGTCGCGCATGATTGGTCCGAGAATATCTAGTCGACGAATATCCAACCACCATTCACCACTCCTATTTTCTTGTATGAGTATATCAAAAAGAAAAGATCTTCGTTCCTACCAATCGTCCAACTTATTGCCTTTGACAGAGGCAGGAAAACGAGCCTTGTCTGGACGCCAGTCTTCGTAACTTCCGGCACTAAAATCTCCAAGAAAGTTGTAATCATCGCCTGTTATTTATTTGTAAGCGATCATTCGAAAATCAATAAAAATCTTCACATTAATCTGATCGTCTCACTCATCAAGATAGATGATCGAGTACAAGTATTCAAACTCAGAAAGACGAGAACGATATACTCTATTCGAAGTCTTCCAGGAGCATTTATTCAAGCATCAGCAGCATTAGGTTTTTACAAAAGAAAAACTACGTACTCGATATGGTTGGATTGAAATTCATACATAGTTCAGATGATTACAATCCTCCTAAACATGAACGTAGGGCTACCGGAAGATCGATAACCGATATTATCAGCGGAAAATAGAAGTGTTCTACGCTAAACATGTTCTATCGCCCCTCTTTTGAAAACTTTGAGACTTGTAATTTTCATGTTCAGTAGAACAAGAGATGATCAATAAGACATGAGTTTTTACCTAAAATAACATATAACTTTTCTGCCTGCTGATTTCAATTGGTTGATTGTAGCTTTTGACGTATCCCAGAGATCGATGTCGTACATGACGACATTTTTGGTAGTATCAATTGTACCGGACAATTGCCAAGTCCAGTTGGTAAGAGGAATCGGCTTCCAATAACAATCAACAGTTGATACGATAAACAACGTCCAAAGAGGATATTTTGCGAACATGTCTATTTTTCGTTATTTCTTCACTTTCTTCAAAATGTGTTTGATTTAAAAAGCCTATTTCTCCCGTGCATCATCGGGCTTTTTTTTATTTGCTTGAGGATTGACTTCTTGCACAGAAAAAAGAAACAATACTATTGTCAATGTGAATTTGCTCTGTAAATTTTGCAGTATTAAATCTGAGATTCTGTTTTCTCTTATTTGATAAAACTTTGTTCGCATTCAGTCGTTTCATACAATTAGGTCTCTTCGTACCGAAAAAAGAAACCAATTTGAGACTGCTATTTTTCCTCGTGCGAAATCTGTATAAGGGTCTACTTTTTTCAACGAGAACGAAAGAACTAGTAACTTAGTATGCTTTTTGTCTATAGAGAAACAGCTTAGCAAGCACCATTTGCAAGGATAACTTTACTCTCTCTAAATTTTATTTGATATTGGATCGAATATCATGATTTAAAGGCTAGGCATACTAAATGTGTTGAGTGAGAAGCTCAGAAGAAAAAAAGAATAGTAAAGTGATCGACATTGCTGTTTTCTGTCTTTTCTACAAAGCTGGATGTAAATAGTTCCAGTCTATTCTGCTATTTTCGAGACGCTGCCACATTAATAAATGAAGTTTTGCACAGTCATGATTGAATCTGAATTTGTTTCGTAACATGTAGACAGAATTTGTATTTTAATTAGGTGCAAAACGACAAAGTAACTTGTTTTTATTAAAAAATACGCTAAGACAAACTTAATTTCAACTGAGAACACTCGCGAACTCTACAACTTCTTAGTGGACTTCAATTGAAGTTAAATATAGCTTAATATAGCAGTTCTTTATCCTCGCCTTTTTTGATTATTTCAGCTTTGCCAAACACATATATTTAAATCATTCATTCACTTAGTGCAATTTTTATAGAGAAAGTGGGCTAGAAATTGAATATTTCTTATCGAATATTATTCAACATATTTGTTAATTATAAAACACAAAGAAATATTTTTCCACTACGTAATAACATTGAAATATCTTCAATAGCATTCGGAACTAAAAATGTTAAGCCAGAATGTTCTAATTTTCAATAATTTGTCTCTTAACTAAAATTACGAAACTTCTAATAATTTCACTTTTCGAAAATATTCTTATTGAATATAATATTATACACGTATCAGAAGTCCGAACAGGATGACATTTTGTAGACCTGTCTATTTTTTTACACTAATAACATAAGAATCATAAAATATAATCAACTGTTAATCTTTATAGGAAATCCAACAAGTCAATGGAATCAATTTCGATGGCACTAGCAAAAACTCTCTAGTATGAGCATTGAAGAAAATATTTAAAAGTATTCGACAGAGGCGTTGTCTTCTCGTATGCGTACTGTAGCATGTAATAATAGGAACAGAGAAAAAAATTCACGTCGCAAAGTTTATTTCAGTTGGTAGAAGTCAGAAAAAAAGAGCTCATAGTTCATCAAAAGGAAACTTTCACTAAGAAAAAATTGATTTTACACAAAAATCTTATACAAGGGAACGTACCCGACTAATCCGAGCCATTTTCAATGATACTTTGCCCATATGTTGGGAACATTATTCTAAGAAAAATCTTAAAAGCGTTTGAGTTTATGAAGCTTACTTCGAAGACTATGATCATCGTATTGATTTTTCTATCTAGCATAAGGTGCACACAGAAAACATGAACAAGGCAGGTTCAGTCTGAAATGCCGTTCATATGTAGTTCTCGCGGTCTTTAAAACATTCTAAAAATTTCAGTGGAAAAAGTTTTCATTATCGAGATGAACAACTTAAAAAAAAAGTCAATTTGTCAAGACTTGATAGATTATGAGAGAAGTTTTTAAAAATTGATACCTTCAAAATGAAACATCTTTTTTTTCATGGAAACTTTTACAATAGTTCAATGATCACACACTTCGAAGTAAACCTAATCAGTCTAAGCCTCTTAGGATTTTTCTTAGAATAGTGTCTTCAGCATATGAATAAAATATCATAGAAAATGGCGTGAGCCAGGTGAAAATCCTACCTGATTAGTGCATTCAAAAGCAATTTTGACCCTTGGTGATGAAGATGTTTAAGACAAGATGCAATACTCGTCAATAAGGAAATTGTTTTGGATAATAACTTAGATGAATGCAATATTTTTGAAGTTTTCAAAATCTGATGATTCACTCATTTTAAATAAATATTAAATTCAATGCAGAATATGTTAACTTTTTTTGAAAATATACTTTGATGGCTCATAAATCCATAGATATGTAGTTCATAAATACGAGAAGTTGCTATAATATGTACTATCTGATAGCAAAAGATAAGATCAAAACTCAATGAAGGGACTGCAGTAATTGTTGAGAAAGTCAAAGGTAGATGTATCTATAAGATTTTCTTAGTCTCAATCATATCTACTTCTACGCATCGTATAGAGTTAAATCTTGTACGAACTTAGGGAGATTCTTTTATGAATTGATATGATTTTTCTCTTTATGGAAGAATGAATATATTCATATCTATTGAAAGAGACCATATTAGTCCGAATTCTCTTAGATTTTTTCTTAGCATCAAGTTCCTCACATGTACGCATCATAGTAGTGGAAACGGTATGTCTAAGTCGAGTAACTTTCCCAAGCTATAAAAGATTTCAAGTTAACAGGCAATCATTTGATACACATCATTGATTATTTCTATAGTAAATATAATTGTTCTTGATAATCTTATACTATTCAGATAAAGAGCAAATTATTATTATTATTATTAATCAAATAATTTTTACACTTTATTTACATAGAAGAGAGTCAAAAACTATTGAAATCTAACTAATTTTGATTATCCAATCAATTTTGCATTATATTTCAGGAATATAAGATGAATTATTTGTAATTCGAGTTCTTTGTCGAAAACGTAAAGCAAAACATTAAACGACGATAATAATTCATTTTAAACGATTGTATGCATATTTGCATCACATGTAGTTGATACTACTAGTTTATTTCGGTCGAACAGAATAGCACTGTAAGGAACTGGATGATATTTAATCATTTTTTTTATTTTTCCATCTTTGGTAATCTGAACCAGACGTCCAATCTCGTAATCGACAATAAGCCATTCATTACAAGGAAGTAAACAACAGCGAAATGGTATATCTTGAACGCACTCAATATCAAGTTGACGTGTCCAAATGCGATTAAACGTCTTTGCATTTATCAATTCAATACGCAGAAATTTCTTAACTACATTTTTAACAATAGGCGTGTTCCACCAGAAAACCATCTTAAGAACGGCTGAACATATCGAGCTGTCCCTTGGTACTTAAGGGTTTCTCGACATGCTCTTTCTTTTGTCTAGCGGACACTTTTGTCCGAAATCCTCGGAAGTAGGTTTTCTAGAAAACCATGGTTTTGCAACCAATGATTTCGAAAGATTTTTTGTTTTAACAGCTTATAATGATAGAGCAACCAATTCTCTACAAAATGAGATGTCTCCGAGCTCTCTCCGATGTTTTTTGGCCGAGTTACACCAATTTTAATGAAGAGCAAAAGCCATTTTTACGTTTTATCCCAGAGGAAATAGCGGAAAAAATGGCTTTTGCTCTTCATTAAAATTGGTGTAACTCGGCCAAAAAACATCGGAGAGAGCTCGGAGACATCTCATTTTGTAGAGAATTGGTTGCTCTATCATTATAAGCTGTTAAAACAAAAAATCTTTCGAAATCATTGGTTGCAAAACCATGGTTTTCTAGAAAACCTACTTCCGAGGATTTCGAACAAAAGTGTCCGCTAGACAAAAGAAAGAGCATGTCGAGAAACCCTTAAGTACCAAATAGCGTTACATTTGGTTAACACCGGAAAAAGTTAGCCTGGACCAACTTTCGAGTGGAACACGCCTATTAGAGCAAGATTTTCATTATTATGATTAATATCATCAATAATTTCATTTTTCGTACATGTAAGAGGAGAGTTCCATATTCCAATAAATTTGATCGATGGAAGTAATGTGAATTTCATAATGGATGAAGCTCGTTCATTTGTGCATACAAAGAGAGATGTATCAGAACAGGTGCACGATTCCCAGTTTCGTTCTACAATTCTGTACACATGATCAACTGACATTTTATTTTCATCAACGAGATAGATATTATTTTTTTCAAGTACAATGAATTTATCTAATGTTGATGACCAACACATGTCCCAAATTGGACCGTATGACCATAATTTTTGTTTAACTATGTTCATTTCTCGATCAACTAAACATAAATTTGGCTGTTGATGCATCATCAAGTATCGATCATTACTAATTAGTGATACAAAACTTTCTTTTGGATAACGCATGGTTCTATAGACAGGTGAAAGAGTTAACAGATCAAGTTCACGTTCAGTTGTTGTTTTAATCAAAGTGAATTTGTCGTCTATGACCAATGGATGAGTATTGATCGTAAAACATGTTTGTTCAATGTTGTTCATATTTGTTTCTAGCTGACGAATGTTTAATGTAAATAAATCAATATCTTGACGCGTTGTTTCTTGTGCATTGATAAGTTCAGTTATTTTCGAATATATTCGATTGAGTTCTTCACGTTGTTGTCGAATTTTTTCTTCAACAAGCTGATCAAGTTCTTGACATTTTTGTTCAAATAAATAATCAATCTTCTTATAACAATCTTGACGCCATTCTTCAAGTTTTCGACGACTATTCGCAATTGCTGTATGAATATTTAGTGTTTTAAGACGATCTCTAAGTACTTTAATGTTGTCGTTCAAAGAATTCAGTTGAGAAGTGAGAAAAGCATTATGTTCATTTAAATGTTGCAAACAAAAGTTTTGTTGACAACAATCACACACCCAACGTGATGTTCGGGTGCATTTCTTTACCGAACATGATTGAGACATTTGATGAAAGAAATAAAATTCTGATGTTCTGAAAATAAATGCAATAGAAGGACAACATGAAATATCATATTATTTCTTAGAAACATATTTGTTTTTTTTCCTGAAGGAATGAAAACGGAGTTTATCCTTTCATTCGTATAAAGAATTTTATAATCAAATAACCATTTCGGATACAGTCTCTCTTTTATTCAATGTGAGTCTAACTATGATAAAGATTCAACTTTTTGTTGTATGTACTATTTTTCTTATTAATATACAGTTAGTGTTTGTTCTTTAAATTAGAGCATAGTATTCTGGAGATCTCTGATTATTAGTTACAAAATTTGAAAATTTCATCGAAATAGGTGATAAATTTTATATGCGTGGTTGAGAACTTATAAAAATACTCATATGAAAGATTATCTGCATACATATCTTTTGTTTTTAATATTATCGATTAATCGATGTGTTTATTTGATCTTGAATTGAATTGAAAAACGTTCGACAATTTTTTTTTCTTGAAATTCTAACTTCGTCAAATGTTATCGTCGAAATTACAATGTTGTCGACAGGTATAACTTTGATATGACAAAAATGTTTTTTCTTTATCAATTAGTGATGTTATTGTAAAATATATCAAGAACGTAAATTATGAAGAAGAGATTAATCTAATACTATTGATATTGATAGAAGATTTAATTGAGTTTTAAACTAAAAATAAAATAAAATAATGATAGTATTTAAATAAAAATACTTCTTACAATTAGAATCACTTTCATGTACACTACAATGTATAACAAAATGAAAAAAAAAAAAATAATTGCATGGATGAATGCATCGTATCACTCAATAACATTTAGTAAATGTTGGTTTTTCATTTTTTTTCCTGTTGTCTTGTGCTATAGAAAACATGATATGTGTAATTACAATTGCTCTTCTACTTTTTTTTTCTATCTTCTGCTATTTAATTGATTCTGTACAATGAACAATTACCTTCAATATACATTTGATGATTTATTTTATATACATACATTATTTGCATATCAAGACTGAATAGAATTTATTTTTCTTTTGACCATGAAATAAAACAATTTATTTAAAAAATTGCAATAGACTAAACATGAAGAATAATACATATTTTATTTTTATAAAATTGAGATTAAAAATTAGATGTTTGTTCATGTTTCCATAAAAAAAGCAAATTTCCATTTTAACTTTGTTTATCTTGTCAATGACAATTAAATCTCTAGTTAAAAGATATCCTTAAAAATCACTTTACAAAAATAAATTTGATTATCTTTATTTTTCTACTATCGGATAAATTAACTTTCTTATTGACGATAGAGAATACTTTCAATTTTCATTCATTTATTCGAAAGTTCTTAAGTATTGTCACCTAGTAGTACATTTATGTTCTATAAAAATTTAAGAAATTTTTCGATTTTCAAAAAGCAATACATCGGATTTTTTTTTTTTTTGAGTTTAAAAATTCTGAAGATTCTTTTAAAAATCGATCATAAATGATGAATTAGTATCTATTGTCATGATGATTGTTATAACATGATGTACTATCAATAATTCGATTTATCAAAAAATATTGATAATTTATTGAATTAATGAACATACAAATCATGTTTGTTTTAAATTATATTGTAAAAATAAATTATGAATCGATGAATAGCAATGACTAATTCTAAATTGTACAATTTTATTATTAATAGATGAATTTATTTAAATTGTGATAAATATGTTCCTGTTTTGTCAAGAACAATGTTATCAAATCTGATTATAATAACTTTATATTTAAACAAATCAGACATGTGTTATTTATTTGATGTCAATCAATATTCTAATTAATATGTAAATATATTTTATTTTTATGAAAATGCTTAGATTTGCATTGAATTAAAATAATTTTTATTATTTTAAAGTATTTTTCAATTAATATATAATGAAACATAAATGAGCATGATCGTATTTTGTTGATAGTGTGCTCTATTTTTATTAGTACGCCTTATTTTTGATATCAAAATATGTGCCATAAAAGTTCTTTACAAACTGGTATATATATAGTGGTTGCAGCTGAGTTTGATGCACATCTCATTGGATAGGTTATAGTTGGTGTCGTCAACTTTACCTATTTCTAAAGATGTAAGTAAATCTTTACAGTTTCATTCATTAAAAGTTGTAACAAATAGAACTTATTGTATGAAGCATTAGAAATATATCACAATTTAGACAAAAATATCAAATGTAGAGTATAGTGCTTTATTCAACTGTAAGAAGCAAAACTTTTTCTATTTTCAGTCCAATTGAGATAATGATTATATGTCCATGAATAATAATATACTTTCTCCCAAAAGTAGACAAACAATACTAAAGTGTTTCTGAAAACGTTTCATATCTCGATCATGTTAAGGATACCAACAATTAGTTGTACAGCGTTTAATCTATCAAGCTTGTGTGAAGGTACCTTTACGTGAATTCGTCAAGAATTAGAAAGTACATCACTTCATATAAAAAAACAAGCCTGAGTATCATACCAATTTACAGTTAAAAATTTTTCTTCCTATTGTGGACTACCCTGCCATGTTTTATATGAAGAATTCTGCAGCTATAAACGATTGTTATCATTAAAAGTTCTATGACTGACATAATTGTTATATTTTCTTAACATTACGATTTCTTATTTCTATTTCAAACATTCAAATAAATATAGCTTTTTCTATTTTCATGAACTAACTGATTTTCATATTTTATTTTCATATAACAAAATAAAAAAGTATTGCAACATGATTGACCTCGATGGTCTAATCAATGCTAAAGAGAATTTCAAGATTATATATTGAATTATTTGTAGTTTGAGTTCTTCATCAAAAGAGTAAAACAAATACTGAACGAAAGTAGTCATTGATTTGATTGAATTGTATGCAGATTTACGCTATTCACAGTTGATATAGCTAGCTTATTTGTATCGAACATAAGAGCACGACAGGGAGTTGGACTATATTTTATTTCTGTTTTCATTTTCCCATCTTTTGTAATCTGTAACAGACGATCAGTCTCATAGTCGACAATGAGCCATTCATTACCAGTGAGTGCACAACAACGAAATGGTATCTTCTGAGCACATCTAATATCCAGTTGAAGTGACCATATACGATCAAGTGTCTCTGCATATCTCAATTCAATGCGAAGTGATTTCTCCGACTGATTTTCCACCATCAAAGCAAGATTTTCATTATTGTAAACAATATCATTGATAATCTCATCATTGCTACATGTAAGATATTTCCATTCTCTAATCAATTCAATTGATGGAAATAATATGAATTCCATAATAGATGAAGCATCTTCATTTGTGCATACAAAAAGAACTATATCAGAACATGTACACGACAGCAAGTCTCGTTTTGAAACTGTGTGCACATTATCAATTGACATGGTATTTTCATTAATGAGAAAGATGCTCTTTTTTCCAAGTACAATGAATCGATCTAATGTTGATGACCAACACATGTCCCAAATTGCACCATAAGACCATAAAGTTTCTTTGGCTATGTTCAGTTTTTGATCAAATAAACATAAATTAGGTTCTTGATGCGTCAAAAAATGTCGATCATTACCAGTTAATGATCGAAAACTTCCCAGAATACGATGAATCGTGGTGCATGGAGGCGAAAGAGTTGATAGATCAAGCTCTTTTTCAATCGTTTTCGTAATAGAAATGAACGTATCATCTAATAGTAATGGACGCGTATTAATCGTAAAACATGTTTGTTCAATGTTGTTCATATTTGTTTCAAGCTGACGAATATTTAATGTCAATAAATCAATATCTTGACGAGTTGTTTCTTGTGCATTGACAAGTTCAGTTATTTTCGAATATATTCGATTGAGTTCTTCACGTTGTTGTCGAATTTTTTCTTCAACAAGCTGATCAAGTTCTTGACATTTTTGTTCAAATAAACAATCAATCTTCTTATAACAATCTTGACGCCATTCATCAAGTTTTTGACGACTATCCGCAACGGCTTTGTGAATATTTAGTGTTTTAAGACGATCTCCAAGTACATTGATTTCATCATTTAAAGGATTGAGTTGAGAAACTAGTGAAGCATTATGTTCATTTAAATGTTGTAAACAAAGATATTGCTGACAACAATCACAGAACCCGCGTAATGTTCGCATGCATTTCTCGATCGAACATGTTTGTGACATTTGATGCAAATAATAAAATTCTGATGTTCTAGAGATAGTTAGTGTAACAAGACAAAATGAAATATGCTGGTGTTTTTTGGATGATTTTCATATTTTGGGTTTGTCTCACAAATGGCTGAATGATATGAACTGCAAGATGATAACTCATTAGGAAAACAAGTTAATATAGAAGATAAAGTCATTCTATTGCAATGCCCAACATAAATATTAGACAAGATATTCTAACTAAAAAACTGTCGAAAACTCCTGAATATATTCCTCTGGTGAAGCAATATTTTTAAATTTTCTTCTACGGTGCAAGTCGTACTATAGACCTTCGTTCATCGTATACGGGTTTCATTTAGATGCATCTTTTGATGTTGAATTGTCCGATGTCAATAACTTGGAGACATAGTTAGTATTAACAACAGAATGGTCTGCACGTACTAGTGACTACTGATCTTGTCCGTAGGAACGATGTAATTTCTTTCAATAATTGAAAAAGTGACTTCAGATTTGTGTTCAGCACACGAAATTGGATTTCTCTATAATGCGATTTTTCCAGCTGAACAAAGAATTCGAACTTGCAAATTGACAATTGAGGCTAAACGACAGATAAATCAATGATAAAAATACTATGTTGATATGCATCCTGCTTTCATAGTTGTGGAAGAAGGACTGCAAGCAAATTCTTCAACAAAGAAGAACGTCAGCAACATTGATAACGTAAGAAATAGATTCGTTATCAATGTTTCTCGAGATTATGACATAAGTCATTGACACAGACTAAATACGATTGTAGCTTCCAAAAAAGACTATAAAAGCGTAAAAACAACCTCGAACTCAATTGTCTTTAGTATCCATGAATTATTAACGAAACAATAATACATCACCATCGTTCATCTATTCATAAGGCACATTCATTACCTTTTCGATGTAGTTGGACACTATAAGTACAAAATTCTTAAGCCATGTTGTCGATTTCGATAGAGATTGCATGGCTTCTATGAAAATTCAATATCAAAAGATGCATCTGGTTGATAAATATGTACGGTTAAAAAGAAAGACCATAGTATCATTTGCGCCATAGAAAAAAAAGTGTGAAATACTGTTTCATCAGAAGAGTAGATATTTCAATTTTCGACAATTTTTCAATTAGAATATCTTGTTTACTTTTTGTTATTACACATTGAAAAAAAAATGACTTTGTACTCTATCAAGAATTTATCTAATGAAATGTCTTCGAGTACAAACCATTCAGTCATTCGAGAGATAATATAAAAAAAATAAACATCAATATTTAACGATTAAAAAATCCCACTAAATGGAGTTTTTATATTTGATTCAGTTCATGTTTTTCACAGATAAAACGAATTGATTTAATGTTTTAAATTTGAAAGTGAATTAACAGTATTGACGAAAATACTACTTAACTAGGGTGAATCAAAACTTTAGCACTAATAACAACGCTGAGCATTCTATACGATCATGGTTATAGAGGTAGTGACGTTCTATCGAATACATTATACAACTATATTTAGCTCTTCAACTTTTTGGAATAATCACAGACACAAGATAGCACTGTATTCTTATCTGCTCAATAAGTAATCAGACGATATTTGAAAGTTGCTTTTTGTTGGATACTAGGAAATAAAATTTTGAAGAATAGATTACTTTTCGGCATAATTATGATAACGATAATCAATTGATTGATTGTTATACAATACTACTGGTATTAGTAGAAGATTCAATCGAATTTCAAACTACAAAGAAAGATAAAAGAATTATCGTAATCTAATACATGATATACTTTTTATCAAAATCAGTGAGATATACACTAAAACGTATGAAAAAATGAGACAAAAGGAAATAAATATATGGATAAATACATTAGATTACCTAACAGCATATAGTCAATGTGCGTTAGTCCTTTTTCTTCCTATTCTACTTTAATATAGAAAAACAGAGATGAGTAATCACACTTACGCATGTATTTTTTTTAATATCATATTATTTATGTGAATCAGTCGACCGAATGATTACCTTGCATAGATATTTGAAAGTTTATTTCGCATATAACTAAACTTTTATTACATGATTTTCACATAGTAAAAGTAAGCTTTTTTCTTTTTATTATATTTTTCGGAAAACAATCAATAATATATTTTTGAATAAATAATTACTTCTAGTTGAAGTATTCATAGTTATTTTTGTCAAATTATTCCTCATATGACATTGTTTAATTGAATTTGAAATTTGAAGAAAAATCTTTACCTTCATTATGTAAATAAAAAATAAATTCATTTTTTCCTTTTTTTTTCACCGAAAAACTATTTTTTCTCTTAAGAAATAGCATCACCTTCTATGTTCTGTTCCTACTGAAATTATTTCTAGGACATCTGAATTTCATTATTTTTTATCAAATGTTTCAATCATGTTCGATAAACAAATGTACTCGTACATCACGTGGGCTTTGTGACTGTTGCCAACAAAAACTTTGTTTACAACATTTAAATGAACATAATGCTACACTTCTTGCTCAACTAAATCCTTTAACTGACCAAGCTAATACACTTGGACATCGTCTTAAAACATTAAATATACACACAGCTATTGCAAATAGTCGTCAAAAACTTGAACAATGGCGTCAAGATTGCTACAGAAAGATTGATTGTTTATTTGAACAAAAATGTCAAGAACTTGATCAACTTGTTAATGAAACAGTTAACCAAAAACAAGAAGAACTCAATCGAATACATTCGAAAATAACTGAACTTATTTATGCACAAGAAACAACTGGTCAAGATATTGATTTATTGAAATCAGCTATTCGTCAACTCGAAACAAATATGAACAGCATCGAACAAACATATTTTACAATAAATACTTGTCCATTAATATTAGATGATACGTTCATTTCTATTACGAAAACAATTGAAAAAGGGCTTGATCTATCAACTCTTTCACTTGTTTACAAAACAATTATTTGTCCTGAAGGTAGTTTTGGATCTCTAACTTGCAATGATCGATATATATTGATACATCAACATCCAAATTTGTGTTTATTTGATCGAGAAATAAACATAACTAAACAAACTTTATGGTTTTACGGTGCAATTCATGATATGTGTTACTCATCAACATTAGATCGATTCATTATACTTGGAAAACAGAACATCTATCTCATTGATGAATCTACAATGTCAATTGATGATGTACACACAATTGCAGAACGAAACTGGAAATCATGTGCATGTTCTGATACAGTTCTCTTTGTATGTACAAATGAATGGGCTTCATCTATAATGGAATTTACATTATTCTCAGAAATCAAATTAATTCATGAATGGAAATATCCTGTTACATGTAACGAAAATGAAATTATTCATGATATGACTTACAATAATAGAAATCTTGCTTTAATAATTAAAAATAAATCCCAGAAATCACTTCGAATTGAATTGAGATATGTAAAGACGTTTGATCGCATTTGGACACTTCAAATTGATACTGCATGCGTTCGAACAATACCATTTCGTTGTTGTTCGCTCGTTTGTAATGAATGGCTCTTTGCTGATTATGAGACTGGACATTTGTTACAGATTACAAAAGATGGAAAACTAAAGAAAACAATTCCATATCATCCAAATCCTTGGTGTGTTATTCTGTTCGACCGAAATAAACTCGTTGTATCAACTATGGATGATGTTAGGCTGCATACTATTCAGCAAAATGACTGACTATTTTCATGTAACGTGTTGTTTCATTTTTTTCAATGAAGACTTTGAATTAAATATTAATTAATTGCTTACCAAGAAATAAAAGATATAAAATATTTAAAAAAAGAAACTTTTTTTTTAATATGAAAATGGATTGATTTGTTGCTCAAGTAATAAACGAACCACATCAATAAATATTACTGCTGCTATAGCTACTCATTCGTTTGGTTGATTATTCATCAGTGCCTAAAATAAAATTTAACAATTCGGAAAATATCTATGTATTCATGAATTTTTTACCATAGGAATAAGTTTTATAAAATCCCGATAAGATATTGGTCTTTCCAGAGAAAAAAAGCTCTTTTACAAAACAAAAACCAGTGATGATTTTACTTCTTATCAATACATTGTTGTAGAAACTGATGATATTCACAGTGAATAAATTTCATTAGGAAATAAATATGTACATTAGCATTTTCCTATAACAATATTTCATAACGAAAATTCAAAACTTATTACTATAGAAAAAAAAGAAAACTTTTAAAAATAATTCTAATACTATAAGATCACTTGAAGCGATTAAAAGTACATGAAATTTTGTGACTGATATTTGACAAAGATCATGAATTGGATCTGTGTAATCTTGAAATGATTTCGTTTGAGAAACACATTCAGATTTCGATTAAAGACCTTTTTCTTTAACATAAACAAAAACTATATATTTGAGTTTTATTTTTCACTCTTCAATATTCGATTGATACATAAGAACATCTTTATCAAATAATCAATGATGTATAATTCCAATATGTACTAAATGTTTATCATTATCAAATGACATAAGAAATACAAATTATACATTTTAATTTTCAATTTATTATTTTTCTTTATAAAGAAATATTTTATTTCCTATTGCACAAGTGAAGAAAATTGAGGCATGAATAAATCTCATTGAATGAATAAGTTCTATAATATTAATTTTTAATGATCTGGAACACGGAAATAAATATAAATCAATACAATCTTATTTGACTATTTAATTGTCAAACAAAACTATACTGAGAGATATTCTCTAGGAGCAGTATATATATATAATCAGAGAACATAAAAGACCATGACATACGAAAGGGCATGGTATTTAAATATTAGATGAACACTAACACAAGATTATTCAAGAATACTGTTTAACTCGTTTGCAGCCAGACCAAGGCCATGAGTACTTATGAATATATGAACGATTGATCTATCACTGATTCATTAAGAATTCATGAATGGTAAGGAGTATCGAGTTGAAAGTGGCCCTCTGCTATAGTTGTTTTCGAACGCTACAATAATGTGTAGCATCCTCAGCTCAAACATTAAGCTTCACATGACGCATACTTTGTTGTATTGTTCTCTGACGAACCATATTGTACCTGTTTGACCAATCTTTAGTCACTTATCATCAGAAAATCACAACCTCGCTCAAAACTAATATCATATCTGGAAGGAGCATCCCAGGATGACTTGTTTCTTACGTTAAAATGATTTTGATGCATCTTTTCATCAAAAAGTTTACTACTAACCCTCCCTTCGTAGCTGCAGAGGATGTAACGTTTATCAAGTGGAAAAATACCGTTTTCGAGGAAACTACCGCGAAATCTCTCATAGCAGATACCTCCGTATAGCGCACACTTTTTGAAATCTCAGCTATTAATTTTTTGTTGAAAATGAATCTAACTATTGTGAATACTTTCGACAGGTTCCAATGACGTCCACGACAGAAAAATATTACTATATTTTAACAAGAGTTAATTTTTCGAGAAGGAAAAGGATGAAAAGTGAAGTAACAGTAGGAGTACCTAATTATTTTATTCCCTGACACTCTTTAGATAACGAGAAAGCTAGTCTGTTTCTTGTCAAAAAAAATTCTGCTTTTAGAAAAAATCTACCCTTCCTATGGTGAATATCTCTCTATAGTAACCACGTTTGAAAAGTCTACAAGGTGTTCATTATAGAGAGGTTCCAGTATATCAAGTAATTATAATGTCAATTCGCATTTGCAAAGTTTTCTTCTTATTGCTGACTATATTTTATGTTTTATATGGAGCATTCTGTAGCTATAAACTTTTGTTATTATTATTAGTTGTATCGCTAACATAAATATTGTATTTTCTTAATATCACCATGTCTTAGTTCTATTTCAAACATTCAGATAAATATAGCTTTCTCTATTTTCATGGGTTAACTGATTTTGATATTTTATTTTCATATAATAGAATAAAAAACTATTTCAAAGTGATTGACCTCGATGGTCTAATCAATGCTAAAGAAAATTTCAAGATTATACATTGAATTATTTGTAGTTCGAGTTCTTCATCGGAAGAATAAAGCAAACAGTGAACGAAAGTAGTCATTGGTTTAATTAAATTGTATGCAGGTTTACTCCATCGACAGTTGATATAGCTAGCTCATTTGTATCGAACATAAGAGCACGACAGGGAGTTGGACTATATTTTATTTCTGTTTTCATTTTCCCATCTTTTGTAATCTGTAACAGACGATCAGTCTCATAGTCGACAATGAGCCATTCATTACCAGAGAGTGCACAACAACGAAATGGTATCTTCTGAGCACATCTAATATCAAGTTGAAGTCTCCAGATACGATCGAGTGTCTCTGCATTTCTCAATTCAATACGAAGGGATTTCTCTGATTTATTTTTAACTATCAAAGCAAGATGTCCGTTATTGTAAACAATATCATTGATAATTTCATCTTTCATACATGTAAGAGGAGAGTTCCATTCTCTAATCAATTCAATTGATGGAAATAATATGAATTCAAGAACGGATGAAGCACCTTCATTTGTGCATACAAAAAGAACTATATCAGAACATGTACACGACAGCAAATCTCGTTTTGAAACTGTGTACAGATTATCAATTGACATGGTATTTTCATTAATGAGAAAGATGTTCTTTTTCCCAAGTATAATGAATCGATCTAATGCTGATGACCAACACATGTCCCAGATTGTATTGTACGGCCATGACATTGATTTAACCATGTTCATTTCTCGATCAAATAAACATAAATTAGGTTCTTGATGTATCAAAAAATGTCGATCATTACTAGTTAATGATCGACAACTTCCTTCACTACGATGAATCGTTGTGTATGGAGGCGAAAGATATGATAGATCAAGTTCTGTTTCAGTCATTTTCGTAATATAAACGAACGTGTCGTCTAGTAGTAATGGACGAGTAGTGATGGTAAAACGTGTTCGTTCGATTTCGTTCATATTTGTTTCAAGCTGACGAATAGTTGATTTTAATAAATCAATATCTTGACGACTTGTTTCTTGTGCATTGATAAATTCAGTTGTTTTCGAATGTATTCGATTGAGTTCTTCTCGTTGTTGGTCAACTTTTTCATTAACAAGTTGATCAATTTCTCGACATTTTTGTTCAAATAAACAATCAATCTTCTTATAACAATCTTGACGCCATTGTTCAAGTTTTTGACGACCACTATCAATTGTCTTTTGAATGTTTAACGTATTGAGACGATCCTCAAGTGCATTAATTTTATCAGTTAAAGGATTCAATTGAGAAATAAGTATAGCATTATGTTCATTTAAATGTTGTAAACAAAGATGTTGTTGACAACAATCACACAGCCAACGTGATTTGCGCATGCATTTCTCAATCGAACATGGTTGACGCATTTGTTGAAAATAATCAAATTCTGATATTCTAGAGATAGTTTTTATAAAAAGATAATATGAAATATGATGCTGTTTTTTAATACGAATCTTTGTTACTCGACGAAACGAAACAAGTTTATGTTTGAATTCGTATAAGAAAAGTTAAGGATTTTTTTGAAAGTGAAATTCAATGAGCAGACATCGTAAGAAAAGTGTTATTATAAGCATTACTACGAATAGTTTAGTTGAAGATGATTATTGTTCTAAAAACGAAATATTGATTTTTTTTCGAGAGTATGACAGAAAGAAAAGAATCTGTTTTTATTATACATAACATTGTAGACTGTGCTCTTATGTTGTATTGAAGTTGATCGACGAAGTTATAATTTGAACAGAAATATTTTTCGAAATTACGTCAAATCAAATAATTACCAATGTAATATCAATTAAGTGATGATAATAATAACGAAATATATACTTATAGTTCAGTCTTCATTTTAATAAGATTGATATGATTTTTACACAAATAAACATAAAAAATTGGTGTGTGGTATATTTTGACATTATCTTCATAATGTCTGGATGATATGGATTCCGAGATATCTCATTACGAGAAAATCAATGTAGAGCACTACTTAATTCTATTTTAATGTCCAATGCAAAAAGTAGAAAAGATTTTCTAACTCAAAAACTATCGGAACCGAACGATAGATAGCCAAATGATAAAAATACTGTTCTAAAGACATCAAACCCTTTACAACCGTAGGAAGAGGACTAGTACTGAGTTTTTTGACGAAAACTAGTCTTGAAAACATCTATAGAATAAGAAAGGAGAAAACTTTAAGTGTTCTCTCTAAATATGGCATTAGTTCTGAGTTAGACTGCAGCTTTCTCACTATAAGTAACTAAAGAATTGTCAAAAAAGGTACAATGCCGTGGACTGGGAACAATGTGCCTATGCATACATCAAGTGATGTGTGTTTTTGAACTTTAGAAAGCACACTGTATTATTACTTTCACAAAGCCCTATCAAAGAGAAAAAACTTCAAACTCGATACCTTTTACAACAATAAAATACATTCTTGACCTCGATATAGGTGGACAAAAAGAATGAGATTGTTCAGCCACTTTTTCTTTTTTGAAACAGACAACCTGACTTCTATAAGATAGATTTATGATCAATAAAAAGGATAGAATGCATTGTCATCAAGACTAATGTGATCCTCAAGTCAGTTACACTGAATAACTCAATATCAAAGGATGCATTCGAGCGAAAACTGCATGTGTGAAAGAAAAGAACTATAGTATTACTTGCATCATGAAAGAGAAGGACTCATATTTTCGACAGATTTTCAGCTAGAGCATTTTGTCTACTTTTTATATCGATCATCAAAGTAGAAATAATTTGTAGTCTATACTGTTTTCTATCTAATAAGATATTCTCAAGAGAGAACCAACTAGCCATTTCAGAAATAATATCATAATACTTAAGACACCAAGTTAGGAAAATTAAAAAACGTCTAAAAATGGAGCGATTCTATTTGTTTCAGTTTGTATTGTTTACAGGTAAAAGTAAATGATCTATTATTTTAGATTTGACTGCAGTTCGATTAGACTCTTTACTTAGGAATACCGGATCAAATACTACATATGTTTTTTTTCGACGACTATATAGTCAAATCTCTTAAGGATATAGATGAAAATGTTACTTAACAAAGTAGACTTAATATTTTAGCTATACTAACAATGCTGTAAATTCTATAATATGACAGTTGTAGGGCTAATGAGTGTCTATCACAATGATGACTGATACCATATTCGAGATTTACTTTTTCTCTAACTCAATTACTACTAAAAGTATTTTGGGAATATCTCTGTCAAAGTAATAATTTCTCAAAAAGTTCTTTTTCTTTATCAAAAAGATTAGACTTAAAAACTCTACAAATACTAAAAATTTCATCGAAATCGAATATCTGTATTGTACGCGTAGTTTTCATATAATAGAAATACGCAATAGAAATACGCAAAACGAACAATTAACTATATAAGTATATACATATTGTTGTTAATATCATCAATTTATTGATATTTACTTGAAATAAAGTGATTTCAAGAAACTTTTTGTCAAAGTTTTAACTTCAACAAGTGTTGTAATTTCGCTAGACATATATGAATAGCTTTAATATGTATACTCTTTTGGGATTATTCTACAATAATCAGTAATATTTCTATTAAATATGAAAAAGCTAAATGTTGAAGAGTAGATATTTTCTCAGAAGAGTTATAATAAAGATAATCAATTACTTGATTGTTATGTAATATCGTTTATATTATGATAAGATTTAATAGAATTTTAAACTAGAAAAAAATAATAAAATAACGGTCATATAATGAATAAATATACCTTATCACCATGAGAATCTATTTGATGCACGTTAAAATGTACATAAGAATGAAAAAACAACAACAAAATAAAAGCATGAATGAACACGTCATCTTTTATTAACAATAATTTGGTGAATGGGTGATTGGTTTTTTTTTATTCTTTTTTTGCTATAGAAAAAATGACATGAGTATTTACAATTGCCCTTAATCGTTTTTTGTTTATATGATGTTGTTTATGTAAATCATTAGACCGAGCGATTGCCTTGACTAAACATTTGAAAGTATATTTCATATATAATTAAATACTTCTAACATAATGCAGTATTTATATATCAAGATTGATTAGGGTTTATTTTTCTTATGGCAACGAAGTAAAACAATACACTTGCAAAATCGCAATAGACGAAATATGAACAAAAAATGCGAGATAATTTGATTTCTGAACTTTCTAAAAGTACAAACATTACTAATTCATTGTTATTTGTAAATTAAAATAAATTGTACATCTCTTTTTAGATTATGGTTTTAAAATTGATAATAATAATTTTATATTTAAAAAAAAAAGATATGTCTATTTGATTTGATATCAATCAATATTCTAACCCCTATGCAAAAAGTCTTCGTAGAACATTGCTGTTCGAGTTTCATGCTCTTTTTACACATATATTCAGAATTTCTTTTTTTTGTGACTTGAAATTTATTCATTAACAGCAAATATTCAATGACGAATAAAAACGATGTTTGCACAAAATATTTTATACAATCTGTTTTCTTATAAGAATCTGTTGGAATTTAAATAACAAGATTCGTCAAAACGAATTGTTTCTAAAAAAGATCATCTCATGTAAAGTGTAATATTTCGAAAAATTCTAGTTAATGAAAAATATCTGTTAGAGAAATTACGCATGGAAGGGTAAAACCGTGTTACCTGTGCTGTCAATAGCATTTTTAAATTGATTCAAGTATTTTCTTGTAGCTAACTAGTCGTAAAGCAGAGAGAAATTCTAAAGATATATTTAGAATGAGTGTCCAATTATGAATCTAACTAATTCCTTTCGTTTCTGTTCAAATATATTTATGTGTTTGAAAAATTAGCAAATATATTTATCAAGATCTTTAAAACAATTGATATGGACTAATATCGTTTTTGGTCGTCATGAATATTTGCTCTGTTTGAATCAAATTCAAGCCAGGAAAAAATTCATTTAATGTATAAACACACAATCTTGGAAGTTTTTTTTATTTGGGCATAGGTAAATAAAATATAAATTATTATATCGCAACATATATTTTGTATTTGTTGTTTTTTGTGTCTTGTCCAAAAGCTTGATAATTTTTGTGAAGCAGTTAAAAGAAGTTTTTTTTTTTTACCTAGAAATTTTGTGATCGTTCTATTGTTAATTTTTTCCGTAACTAATATCTACTGCAGTGCTGGACATTTTTATTTATATATAGGACAATAGATCCTTTTCCAATGAGTAAAACATGTCAAGTTGACATTCAATCATTTAATTTTCTATAAACACTTTGCTATGATTGAAAATATATTTCGATATACTCTTGAAAAATTTTTCAGAATAATTTGACTAAATTTTATGTTTTATCTGAAGAGTCCTCTTTCCATAAGCTCTTGTTATTATTAAAAGTTTTGTGACTGTTACACATGTTATTTTTTTCTTATATTCATGATCTATGATTAATATTTCAAATACTCAGGTAAATATAAGTCTTTATATTTTTTTTTTATTGTTCAACAAATTTTAATACTTTGTTTGCATATAAACGATTAAAAAACTATTATAACTTTACTAATCTCCATGATCTTATCAATCTAGTTAATTAATTTTAATTTTAGTTTTTCATCGAAAAAGTAAAGCAAAACACTAATGAACGCAGTCATTCATTTAATTGAATTGTATGCAACTTTACATGCTTTCCAGTTGATATAGCCAGCTGATTCCAGTCAAACAGAAGAGCACGATGAGGAATCGGATAATATTCAATTATTTTTTTTATTTTTCCATCTTTTGTAATGTGAAGTAGACGTCCAGTCTCATGGTCGACAATGAGCCATTCATTACCAGTGAGTGAACAACAACGAAATGCTACTTTGTGGACACACATCATATCAAGTTGAAGTGTCCAGATACGGTCCAGTGTTTTTGCATATCTTAGTTCAATGCGTAGCGTTTTCTCAGCTTTATTTTTAACCACCAGAGCAAGATTTCTATTATTGTAAACAATATCATCGATAAATTCATCTTTGGTACATGTAAGAGGAGATTTCCATTCTCTAATCAATTCAATTGATGGAAATAATGTGAGTTCAAGAATGGATGAAGCCCCTTGATTTGTACATACAAAGAGAATTGTATCAGAACATGTACATGATATCAAATCTCGTTCTGTAATTGTGTATGCATTATCAATTGACATGGTATTCTCATTAATGAGAAAGATATCATTTTTTCCAAGTACAATAAATCGATCTAATGTTGATGACCAACACATGTCCCAAATTCTACCATAAGACCATAGCGTTTCTTTGGCTATGTCCATTTCTTGATCAAATAAACATAAATTTGGATGTTGGTGTACCAATAAATATCGATCATTACAACTTAGTGGTCCACAACTTCCCTTAGGATGATGAACCGTTGCGTACGCAGATGAAAGAGTTGATAGATCAAGCTCTTTTTCAATTGTTTTCGTAATAGAAACGAATGTATCTTCTGGTACTAGTGGACGAGTACTGATGATAAAACGTGTTCGTTCGATGTTGTTTATATTTGTTTCAAGCTGATGAATAGTTGACCTTAATAAATCAATATCTTGACGAGTTGTTTCTTGTGCATTGATGAGTCCAGTTATTTTCGAATTTATTCGATTGAGTTCTTCTCGTTGTTTTCCAACTGTTTCATTAAAAAATTGATGAAGTTCTTGACATTTTTGTTCAAATAAACAATCAATCTTCTTATAACAATCTTGACGCCATTGTTCAAGTTTTTGACGACTATCTGCAATTGTTTGGTGAATATTTAGTTTTTCGAGAAGATCTCCAAGTGCATTAATTTCATCAGTTAAAGGGTTCAGTTCAGAAATAAGTGAAGCATTATGTTCATTTAAATGTTGTAAACAAAGATGTTGTTGACAACAATCACACTGCCAACGTGATTTTCGCAAGCATTTGTCAATTGAACATAGTTGACGCATTTGTGGAAAATAATAAAATTCTGATATTCTAGAGATAGTTTTTTTATGAAAAGAAAATGAAATACGATATTATTTCTTAAGAAAAAGTGTCTGTTCTTCTAACAAAACGAAAAAGGATTGTTTTCCACATTCATATAATCAAATCTAATGATACGAAACCTCTGAGACACTATGTTCTCATCTAAAAATCAGATGATCATATTATACGCAATTTTCATAAAATATTATAGTCTGTTATTTTCCATCCTTTACCTTGAATCACAGTTTTGATTTAGGCATAGAATGCAAGAATAAAAATAAAGA